>CAWUHX010000135.1:848634-944723 GCA_963922205.1 Romanomermis culicivorax | reverse complement strand
AAGCAGTGGTATCAACGCAGAGTACTTAAGTTGTTTACTGTACATCTTCAGCCAATTTTTACAACACGTTTGACGTCAGTAAGAATTGAATTTTTGTTGATTTAAAGAAAAACCTAATTTTTACGACACATTTAACCATTTCTATAGCTAGAAAAAGAAGAAATTATGATCAGTCAAGGTTGGCTGGTGTTGGAATGGCAAGATTATCGATTGCAATGGAATCCCGCCGATTACGGTAACGTTTCATCCATGTATTTTCCTGCCTATTTACTGTGGGTGCCTGATATCAACTTATACAATAAGTAAGTTCAATCAATCGCAATCGGTTACAGTAAACTTTAATTAGTTTATATATAGTGTGAACGGTACCTACAAAATCAACTTGAAAGTTAAAGCAACAGTCTACAGTTCCGGAACAGTACGATGGAAACCACCGGCCCTGATGAGGAGCAAATGTGCTATTAATGTAGAATGGTAAGTTGTAAGTATACAGTGTGCCCCAAAAAGTAATGGTTATCATGAAGGACTTCAAAACAAAGATTCACATATCCAAATATGCAAACCAAACTCTGTGTGCTCCAGAAACCTCGGTAGCAATATATAAAGGTATATTTCATTACAGTAATTTACTGACTCCACACCTGCTTGTCAAATCAGGAAAAGACGCCGTAAATTTTAGGTTTCCGTTCGATGAACAAACTTGCAGTTTGAAATTTGGATCATGGAGCCATACGGAAGAATCATTGAATTTGCTGCACATGGACGGAAACCGAGCCGAATTTGCTTTAGAGTATCAACCAGACACCGGAACATTGGTGAACATTTCGGTGGTGAAAAATGGCATAGGTACATACAGCTAACAGTTTATAATGGAGATCACATTGAAGAAAAATTTGATATGAACCAGATAAAATTTCCATCGCATTTTGGTAAGATTTTACAGGAGTGAAGCGTCACTTTTAATGTAGTGGATGTCAAATCTAGTTGCACAACAATTCTCGAGTTGATTGAAAAAAACAGCAAGAGACAAAAAAAATAAACATTATTGTAGAATAAAGAATTATGAAAACTGTAACAACTGTTAGTTTTACGGAATACCTATGGTATGAACTAACAAAATTGTAGTAAGGAAAAGTATGATAATCAAAACAACAGTTATAGCAAAAGTCATACTAATAATTAATAATAATTAATAATTATAATGATAATAATAATAATAAAAATAATACTAATAATAGTAATACTAATAATAAAAATAATAATAATAATAATAATAATAATAATAATAATAATAATAATAATAATAATAATAATAATAATAATAATAATAATAATAATAATAATAATAATAATAATAATAATAATAATAATAATAATAATAATAATAATAATAATAATAATAATAATAATAATAATAATAATAATAATAATAATAATAATAATAATAATAATAATAATAATAATAATAATAATAATAATAATAATAATAATAATAATAATAATAATAATAATAATAATAATAATAATAATAATAATAATAATAATAATAATAATAATAATAATAATAATAATAGTAATAATGATAATGATAATGCTCTATTCCCAAGCGAGCGATTTCCAGTTGTGCGATTCTCAATTGAGCGATTCCCACGTGAGCGATTCCCAGTTGAGTGAATTCCCAAATGAGCGATTCTCATGTGAGCGATTCCCAATTGAGCGAACTCTCAAATGAGCGAATTTTCAATTGGGCGATCCCGAACGAGCAATAGAGAAGGCAATAGCATTTTCTTCACATTTTCCTTCTTTACCTTATATTTTTCTTTGTATTTATATTTTTTAAATTTCGTTCTGTGTATTGCAATTATGTTTTCGTTTATGTATATTTTTGCATTTTTATGTTTTGTCTCTGCTTTCTTTGATTTTCTTTTTTGTGATCTACTTTTTTCTTCTTTGTTCATGAAACAATACGTTACAAGTTGTCATTTTTAATAAGCATTGTCTCCCAAGTAATTATTATACCATTCGCCACGCTCTATTTCCTATTTCATTTTATCTTTTGTGATTTTTCTTCATTCTTATCTACTTTTCATCTTAGTTTTTTGCTTTTACTTCTGTATCTTTCTCTTTTTCTGTTCTTCTGATTTTTCTTTTTTTTGTTCTTTTTTCACACTATTTTTTCTTTTCTCCTTGCTGCTTTCTCTATCTTGCCTCTTCTTTCTTGTCACATTTTTCATGTTTTGTTTCTTTTTCTAGTGCTTTCTCACATATTTTCACATATTCTTAATGTCTCCATTTTTGTTGACGTTTCCTTTCTCTTGATGTTTTGTTTCTTCCAGCATTCTTTTGTTTATGTTTTTTATGAAGATTTTCACACTTACAACGATGAAAAATTCAAAAATTATACGGGGGGGGGGCTACCTTTATCTAAAATAACAACTTGTAATGTATCGTATCGTGAACAAAAAAGAAAAACTTGGATGACAAGATGGAATAAAATGAAACAAAGCACGGATGGGAGATGAAAACGTAAAAACATACATAAACGAAATCACGAGCAATACACACAGAAAACGAAAGAAAAAAGAAATACGTACAAAGAAAAACATAAGGTAAAGAAGGAAAATTTGAAGAAAGTGTTATTACATTCTTGATCGCTCGTTTGGAATCGCCCAATTGAGAATTCGCTCATTTGGGAATCGCTCACTTGGGAATCGTACACATGAACCCCACTTGAACTACATAATCCCAGAAATGCTTGGAAGAAATATAAAGTGATCGATTTTTTGGATAATGCAAAAAAATACTGTCCATCAGCAATCGCTGCTAATAAAATTGTCAACTGTAACTAATTTCATTCCAGACTTGGAATATTATTATCCATCTGTTGAATGGGATCTTATCGAAGTGACTGCTCGACGACACAGGAAAATGTATCCAGGATGTTGTTCCACGATTTACGCCTACATTGACATAACCTTCACGCTGGTGTTGAGGAGGAAACCGCTTTTTTACGTGGTCAACTTAATTTTGCCATGCATCGGGATCAGCATACTTTCCGTTATCATGCTCTACCTTCCCATTGATTGCGGCAAGAGGATGCACTTTTCGATCAACGTTTTGGTCGCTCTTACAGTATTCTACATGCTATTGGTGGAAATTACACCAGCTACCAGTGAAGTATTGCCTTTGGTTGGTGAGTTTGATATTTTGAACTTCAAGATGTGCATAATTTTCTTCTTTTATTGTCATGTTCAACAAATTTGTTTTTAATTGAGCAATTGAAGCCTGAATTGCAAGATGATTGTTATTTCTTTACTATATTGTGTTGTGTGATGTTTGAGAAAATTATTCTCAAAAAAATCCGAGTCTTTTCATTTATTTTCTTGTAAATAATGAGTAAATTTTAAGAAGGCTACTCATTACTATAGTGCATGGTCAAAATCGTTTAAGGCTTTTATAAAATTTAACTAAAAAATTGTTTGAAATAATTCAAAAAGTATTCACAAATTTTCAAGTATTTGCTTTTTAGCCATAAGCGTTCCTGGAAAAACTAAAAAAGTTGAAAGTTGAAAATTTCATAATATTTTGTTGACTAATTTAGCTTTCTCCATTTACTCCCATCAAATATTTTATTCAATCAACCTATAAATGCGAAATCTAGTGTAACTCTTTACAGGCAAAATAGTTTCTGATAAAACTTTCAGGTAGTATTGTATTACTGATATTTATATTTGCCTCTAAATTTGAATTTAAATTCAAATATGTGTTCGAGTTTATATCAAAACCTATATTTATATTTATATTTATATTTATATTTATATTTATATTTATATTTATATTTATATTTATATTTATATTTATATTTATATTTATATTTATATTTATATTTATATTTATATTTATATTTATATTTATATTTATATTTATATTTATATTTATATTTATATTTATATTTATATTTATATTTATATTTATATTTATATTTATATTTATATTTATATTTATATTTATATTTATATTTATATTTATATTTATATTTATATTTATATTTATATTTATATTTATATTTATATTTATATTTATATTTATATTTATATTTATATTTATATTTATATTTATATTTATATTATATTTATATTTATATTTATATTTATATTTATATTTATATTTATATTTATATTTATATTTATATTTATATTTATATTTATATTTATATTTATATTTATATTTATATTTATATTTATATTTATATTTATATTTATATTTATATTTATATTTATATTTATATTTATATTTATATTTATATTTATATTTATATTTATATTTATATTTATATTTATATTTATATTTATATTTATATTTATATTTATATTTATATTTATATTTATATTTATATTTATATTTATATTTATATTTATATTTATATTTATATTTATATTTTATATTTATATTTATATTTATATTTATATTTATATTTATATTTATATTTATATTTATATTTATATTTATATTTATATTTATATTTATATTTATATTTATATTTATATTTATATTTATATTTATATTTATATTTATATTTATATTTATATTTATATTTATATTTATATTTATATTTATATTTATATTTATATTTATATTTATATTTATATTTATATTTATATTTATATTTATATTTATATTTATATTTATATTTATATTTATATTTGTGATTTATAGACCTGCACGAAAAAATTCATATCAAGAACTCTTTTAATCGTGAAGAAAAATTTTTCGAACACTGTCAATGAGTACCTCTACGATTTCCAAAAGAAACCAGACACTCTCTTAAACTAGAAAATATGGTCTTTACTTTACCAAGCATACATTTCTATTTTGATCTTCAGGTAAATATTTACTATTCATTTTGATCACAATTTCAAGCTCCGTGCTACATACAGTAATCACGACCAATCTGCAACTTCGTTCGATAACCGATTATCAAATGCCCGATTGGATTAAGCAAATTTTCTTGAAAATATTGCCCAAATATTTGTTGATGCAACGTCCGGTCGACCGCGGCGAGGATATGGACGAAATTTTAGAAATGAGCAAAATGGCCAGGAAAGGACGCCGTAGAATCATACTGTATAAAAAACGTTTCCCGACGAAATTTGATTCTTCGGGCGAAGCTAGCGACGAAGTGGACGAAGAATTGGCCTCGATGGCCGACGACGAAGGCAGCATTTATCAAAAAGTGGAGGGCGCCAAAATTTCCGCATTAAATTCCGTTTTGTTTTTGGACGATGATCAAATACGGAGGAATAAAGAAGTTCTGACCATTTTGAATTCGGATTTGGCTAAACAAGCTTTCAGGAATATATGTTGCATAGCCGCGATTATAAAGCAACAAAGAAGAGATAAGCAAGTAAATGATTACAGTATGAATAGAGCAATGTTTTCGGTGACGTCGTACAGACTTTTGACCAATAATAGAATTTTCTACCGTAAAAAGAGTTCATAGAGTTTAGCAGATTTCTAACCCTGTTTGCGATTCACAGTAAATAGTCAAAACTCCTGAGCTACTGCAGAATGTCGACAAACATCGTTTTCGTTGCTTACCTGTTTAATGCACAAATGCAGTGACCTATTTTTTGAGCATTCTGTTGGTTTCACATGTATTCAGCGAAACACACAACAGCCGAACTCAAAAAAGCGAGATTAAATACAGCGATTCTCAAAACAGCGATTCTCATCGACGTCTCAATGCAGTGATTCTCAAAACAGCGGTGTCTCAGGACAAAGTCTCTAAATTAAGAATTTTCGAAAAAGTTATCTTTAGAATGAAGATTGCGCAGGGTAGACGGTTTGGTGCGTAGCCTATTTGGTGCTCCATTGCGATCTGCTGGATGCTGCTGTCACACATTATGGCATGAATTGCCATATTTCTGAGATTATGGCTTTATAGCGTGTGTTTTCTCGACCTTACAGTTTTTTATTCTGGTTTGTTGATTATATGCATGTTTTTAGTTTCTTTTTTCCTTATTCCCTTTTATATTTTTCTAATTTTGAGCCATTTTTTGTTTAATTTTTTCGGGTTGTGAACTTTTGTTCTATTATTTACCTACTTTTTATTACAATTTTCCATTTCTTTATTATTTGTTTTTTGTTTTGCCTTTAGTGCTTAATTATTTTCTCCATTTCATTTTACCTGCTTATTTCATTTGTTTTATTTATTTCATTAATTTAATTTTTTGCAATCAAGCTCCATACAAATCAATTTTAATTGGAAATTTTTATGATAATTTTTTGTTTTTGTTTCCTTTCAAACGTTTTGCAAAAAAGTTTTTCTGACGGATATTTTTTGTGATATTGGAATGGTCCGTTCGTGCCCTAGCGTAACTGCAGCACAAAAGCATGTGAAACTTAGATGACCAAATGCAAATAAACTATCTCAACTAGCAAAAACGATTTTAATATATCTGATTTGCATATTTATTATAAAAATGATGTGTGAGTTTACTGTAACGCATAGAACTTTTTACTATTCACTGTACTGAAATTCGCTCTTTTGAGAATCGCTGTTTTGAGAATTTGCTGTTTTGAGAAACGCTGTTTTGAGTCTCGCTATTTTGAGTTTCGCTGTTGTGTGTTTCCTTGTATTTGGGACACGTCATTCTGTTAACGTTATAAAAGGCTGTCATGAGTTTATTGTATATTGTAAATGTTCAAAGTTAGTGCTGACCAGCCATACAAATAATGACGCTGCATCATACTGTAGTTTTTTATAGATATGTTTTTGTGTGTCTTGTCAAGGTCAACTAAAATTGCGGTTGACTGTAAAGCTCAATTCAGAAGTGCAGTCACCGGCTGTCGCCGACAAAAATCCAAGGATTTTCCACTTCTGAATAGGGCTTAACTGATCAAAGTTGGTGAGCTGGTGTAGAATAAAAGTATTGTGCATTATACTGTAGTTTTTATTGGTGATGTGCTCACGAATACATAAATCTACTATTTGTCAGATGAGTACAGTGAAACCGTGGTTAAAGTGTTACTGATCCAAGTCGGCGAGTTGCTGTATTGTAAGTGTTGTAACCATAAGACGGATCGTGCGGTAGTTTTTGTTGCTTACGAAAAACATAAATCTATTTCTTGTACGTCTTGCCAGTGTCGGAAAGGCATACTGAATTTGAATTTACTGTAACTATTCAGACGTCCCAATAGGCTACTTTGAATCAAAAACATTAGGCATCGTACTGTAGTGTTTTGTAGCTGATCTGGAAATCATTTTAAGACATCTTGTCCATGTCAGCGCTTTATACACAAAATCAATCTAACGTTTCTTTTTTTATTCTTTAGATTTCTTTGGATTGGAAGTTTGTCGGAGTAAGTTTTCGTTATGTTCCTCCTAAAATTTTTAGAATTTCACCATATTTCTTCCTTTTTCAGTTGGTTTTCGATAGAATATTCGCTTATGCTTTCGCTTTGATCACATTCGTCGGAACTGTGATCATTTTGCTGCAGGCGCCGACGTTCTACGACGATAAACCGATATATACCGATTTATTGATGGTTTATAGTGAAAATGATTCCAGTCATTAAGTGATTTTTGGATCTTGAACATTCAAATTGAAGAAAATATTAATTTTTGATTACTATAATATTTAAGATACAGAATGGATAACATTCACGTTCCAATGACCGGAACATGGCGATGGACTAGTTATCGAAGTATCAAACAATAGACTACAATATTGAAATCAGCGGTCCATTTTAGTAGTGGAGAACCGATACTTGCACTAGTACAAAAAAACATTCATCTCCTTGGTTATATTTTTGAAGAAATCTGTCTCCATTGGACAGCAAAAAAATCGAAACGTGAAAGAAGCGAGCACAAATCACTTTGGAGTCAAAAAAATGTTCTCTAAGATGGAAATTTGGATTTTTATACAGTAACGTTCAATTCTGACGTTCACCAATTCTGACGCAAATGTGTACCTATCAGTCAAAAGTGGACAAAATCACAAAAGTCTTGAAATTCTTGCCTTCTGAGCATCATCGGAATAAGCATTCCTAAGATTCGTAATCTATTGATCACTTATGAGAACTGAACGAGGTCTAAATCTTAGTTTGAATCGTTATACGTTACAGTAAACGGCAGAATGATCAACTCCTGATTGTGGTGAACTCTAATAAAATTTCTGCTTCTATAAGCCCACTCAATTTAGGAGCAGCGAAAATCAAAAAGGTAGGTTCAACTTGACATGCAATTTTTCCGAAGTAGAAGACTACTATAAAATGCTAGATTTTTCCACAATTATGGAAATAAAAAAGACCACGACACACAGCTAATCTAGTGTCGATTTGGATTGAACTCTGTTTGGCACGTAAGTGTTACTCGAGAAATTTTAATCATTCAATGAGACTAGAAATTTTCAGCTGTTCGATTTACGGCTCACGGACGACAAATTTCCTTCGTTCAATACAGTAATAAGCTTTGCCAGTTTTTATGGCGGGTCCCTAATACATACAGCGAAACCCACAACAGCGAAACTCAAAATAGCGAGACTCTAAACAGCCTTTGTCAAAACAGCAGTCTCAAAACAGCGATTCTCATTACAGCGAAGTCTCATAACAGCGATTCTCAAAAGAGCGAATCTGAATACAGCAAATAGTTTTACGCATTAGAGTAACGCACACATCATTTTTATAATAAATATGCAAATTAGATATATTAAAACCGTTTTTGCTAGTTGAGAGTCTATTTTTAGTTGCATTTGGCTATCTAAGTTTCACATGCTCCTGTGCTGCAGCTGCAGTAGGTATGCACGAACAGACCAAAAAAAATCACAAAAAAACTTTTGTCAGAAAAACATTTTTGCGAAACGTTGGAAAGAAAACAAAAACAAAAAATTATCATAAGAATTTCCGATTAAAGTTGTTTTGTGTGAAGCTTTATTGCAAAAAAAATTAAATTAGTGAAATAAATAAAACAAAATGAAATAAGCAAGTAAGATGAAATAAATAAAATCGTTAAGCAGTAAAGACGGAACAAAAAACAAATAATAAAGAAACGAAAGGCAAAATGTAATAAGAAGTAGGTAAAGAATAGAACAAAAGTATACAACCAGAAAAAATTAGATAAAAAGAACAAAAAGTGGCTAAAAATAAGAATATAAAAGGGAATGAATCAATAAAAGAAAAAAGCAACGAAAAACATGCATGTAGATATGAACAAACCAGAATAAAAAGCTGTAACGTCGTGAAATCACATGCTAAAAGCCATAATGTCAGAAATCTGGCGATTGGTGCCACAGTGTGTGACAACCATGTATCCACCAGATCGAAATGGTGCACCAAATGGGCCGTACGCCAAAAGGTTAACCCTCCCCCCCCAATCTCCATTTTTCGATAAATTTTTTGGAAATTCACTATTTTGGGAAATTTGTTCTCAGACTGCGCTGTTTTGAGAATGGCTGTATCGTGGAACCGTTTCTATGTGTTGAAATAACTTTCATGAGATTGCAGCAACGATCATAATAAATGAAAGGTGATTTCCAATTAACTCAAAAAATTTCGTAGGGTATTGTATAAGATGATAATGAATTTGTGTGCAAGGCTCCTGTGTTCCATAAAAACTTCGTTGGACGGGGTTCCGCCGTAAATTTTCTGACCAGCAAATAAAGAGTCCAGTTGCAGGTTAAAAATAAAATTTTGGACATACGACTGAAGTCCTCGTTAGCAAATTTATCGGACTTTATCACACCTAGTACACGAACATATAAAATTTTACAAAAAATACATTATATTATCATATGATACAATAGTAACATTCATATACAAAAACTACGCCAACGAAACAAACAATGGAACCTGAGACGAGAGTGACAGGCGACGAACACACCAAAGAAATAAAAAAAGGAAAAATTGATAAAATTTTCTATAAATCTGTAAAAAACGGTAAACAAAAACATTTGTCTAAAAAATCACATTGTCGAATAATGACCCTGATTCGTCGACGTTTCGGCGTTTAAGCCGCTGCTCGTCATCCGATGCTGCTCGTAGATCAAATTTTGGCTGCCCGGTTGCCCGGCGGCGGCGACGTACCACGACGACGCCCCGTTTTGCGCCTGCGTCGTCGCCGTCGCAGACGTCGTCGCCACCACCGCCGCCGGATTTCGCTGTTGGCCAACGACGTCGTAGGTTAAGTGCGGCGGCGAAATGTGGTACGACGAAGACGCAGCGGCGGCCAAAGAAATAGAATTCTGAAAGAGAAAAAAATTTCGGTTACGTGGTCAAAAAAATATACGTAAAATTAGCGGAATCGGAATCGAAATTTTTTCATAAGCAAAAAAAGTTGGAGTCGTGAGACAAAAAAGCGATATTCTGGTTTTTGAAATTCACGTCTATAGTTTGCAGGAATATTGCTCGGAATATGAAAATTCCACAACCATATTGCTTTGCGAGTATTCATTAAAAGTTATGCTGGTTGCTTTCCTAGGCTCAGAAATTTACTGAAAATAAATTAATAAATTCGTTTTTGGCGAATTATGCACATCAGTGCTTAAATCGAATTATTTTTCAACCCCAGAGCCCTTCAGCCTTGTAGAAATAACTATTATTTTCGGCGGTACGTTTATAAACGAGAAATTGAGCTTCCGTCATTTTTCTAGATAATACGTCATTTTTGGTTTTTATGAAGCATTTTCCAGCAGTTTGGAAAAATTTTGTGAAATTTTTTCCGCCGCGTTATGTTTTTTTTTCTATTAAATTTTCATTTTTTTTATAATTTCCTTAATTTTTTAACAATATTTTTAAACATAACCTAGCTGACCAGATTCCACACATATTATTCATCATGTATTAAAAAGCCAGTAATCTGTAGAGTATTTAATTAGAAAATCAAAAAAACAGGTTCAATTGACACGCAATTTTCACGTAGTGAAAGATTTTAGAGTGTAGAAAAACGCTTAATTTCTTTAAGGCAACGGTCAGAAAAAATTCCACATGGAATCATGCTTACTTTTGATTTTTCTAGAATTGTATCCATATAGTGCTACTCGATAAATTTTGACCATCTAACGAGGTTATAGAAGGAAATTTCCATGTTCTGTCGGGAATTTTTTTTTCATTAATCACAAGCCTACTAGTTCTTATGAGTAATAATTTCTCAAAAGTTATTGCCGATGATTTTGATAAAAAAAATCATCGCACTAGCTAATCCATGCGCTGAACGAAATTCGGAGAAGCACTTAAAATTTTTTATTGAGAAAAACTTAATTCGGCAAATTTGAATGGATTTGAATGGGAAAAAGAAGAAACAAAAAAATTAAAAAAAGAAGAAATTTTATAAAAATATAACAGTCGACCCAGAAAAACCGCAAACTCCCAACCCCTACTTCGTTGTAAGCCATCCGCGTCGCCCAATCGGCCGGTTGCAACGTTTCCAAAGTCGACGATTCCGTAAAACCGGTCGATGACGGCACAAGCATAGGATGCTGAACGCCGGGCGGATGATATTGGTGTGGCGGCGCGTTCAACGCTATACCAGAATCTTGAAGCTGTTGTTGTAACAGAGTGGCGTTTACCAAAGAATTTGGATCGGGCATTGAATAAGGCTCTGGAAAGAAAAGATAAAAAAATTTAAATTGTGATGGAAATTTAGGATGATTCAGAAATCGAACGATTAAATTCAATTTTTTAATCTGCTTTTGGCTTCGCGCCATAAAATTTTTTGTTCAAGAAAAAAAACTCTAAATACTAAAAAATGTAAAAAAGTAAATGCCGTAAACGTAAAAAAAGTAAATAATAATAATAATAATAATAATAGTAATAATAATAATAATAATAATAATAATAATATAATAATAATAATAATAATAATAATAATAATAATAATACCACAAAACACAACTAGACAATTCTAGAACGAAAAATTTGTGACACTGAGAGCCTAGAAAAAAGTGAATTTGGAACATCCTCAAAAACCTATAATTACCAGAAGAATGCGTCACGTGATCGTAAGAATAAGCTTGAGCCAGTGGCGCTAAAATTTGAGAACTTTGATGTTGCTGAATGAAATGTGATTCGGGGCGCGGCGGAAGAACTGTCGTCGTATGTTGCTGGAATTGTTCGTGCGATGGCCCGACTGTCGCCGAATTACTAGGGGATGTCGTTTGATTGCTACAAAAAATGAAAATACGGAATTTCGTCAAACATGAATTTCAATAAAATCTGGACCGTAGAAGATAATATTTCGAGCTCAGAAGCATCTAACTTACAATATATCAGCGCAAACTTGAAAATTCTTAAATTTTTATCATTGAGTACGTCTGCAAGCAACTGGAAACTTGTTTTTCTTCTATGGGCCGTGCGACAATCAAAAAAGTAGGGTAAAATTGGCACAGACTCGGACTGAAAGCCAATGGATTTTTTCATGAAGACAACTAAACGAATAAAATCGTGAAAATAACCATGCTTATTCTTTTGATTTAGATAAAAAAGCGTCGAAACTTGAATGCTTTGAGAAATTTTCACAATATGGTTATATTTTTGAAGAAAGTTATCACTTTGTTCCGACTACGAAATTTTTTTCTCATCGATTACGGTAATAATCCTAAATTTTTTTCATTACTAAACCTAATCCTATCGGTTTGACATTCCGATATGCTATAAAAACACTCACTTCAGACATCGATGGGTGGCTACGATGTACTCAAACTCGTCCGAATACGGGTTATTAAACGTATAAGCGTTTGTTTGAAATGGCACCCATTCGGCGGGCAATGACGTCGATGATTCGGCTATCGACGATCCGGAATTTTGAGGAATGGCTTTGGCCGGGAATCGGCAATTGACCATTAATTGCTGATCTTTAGTTTTTAACACTAAATTAAAGCGCAATAGAAAAAAAATTCACAAGAAGGTAGTGATCGTACGAGGTCCCCGTCGCCGAAAGAAAAGTCGGGGATCCCCGACATTTTTAACCCCGACCCCGAAAAGAAAAACTGAGTCGGGGTTGAACGTTTTTCGGGGTTACAGTTGCACTTTGAAATTTTTTTTCCATGAAATGAGTCAATTTGGTTCGGACGAGAAATGAATACTGTTAAACTTCGATAAGTCTGGGCGAGTAGATCGTGTAATGCTGTTGAGTATAGGTACTATGTGGCATAGTTTAAGTCCTAGGCAGTACCTTTCGGCAACGTTAAGCAGTGTTGCCTCTGAAAGAGAGTTTAAAGTGGGAAAACGAATAATCAGTGATAGTCGCAATCGCTTATTGCCTGAAAACGCTGAAAAATTGATTTGGTTTTACTATAATCAGCGGGCTATTGATTACAGGCTCGAAAGTGCTTTAGAAGAATACGAACAAAGCGATTCTTTTAAGGAATAATAATTTGCAACCCCTTTTTTCGTGCAAAATTGTAAGGTATTAAACAGATTTTACTTTGATCAATAAAACTTGATTTGTTTTGTCTGTTATAGTTTCACTTGTCTGACAATTTAAGGCACACAATATCTTAAACGACCATTATGATGTGTTATTGTTATACTAACTATAACCCTGACCCCGAAAGTTCGGGGATAAGTGCAACCCCGGCCCCGAAAAATTTTGACCCCGTACGTTCACTACAAGAAGGAGACTGAATCGGAAATTTTGTTTAAGTGTGAAAAGGGATAAAGTAAAATCTCATGAACTAAAAATTTTTACTACGCGAAAAAATAGTTGAGGAATCGAAAAAATAACCGAAGGCAAAAAATCCAAAAAATTTAGCTCAACCACATGATGTTTCAATTTTCGAACATAACTTGAAAATATGGAATTCCAAATTTGATATTACCTTCCTAGAATGATGGGACTTATTACATCAACAAGCTTACACTGTTCGAATAACGCTCTAACGTTCGGTTTATCTTCATTATGCACAAAGTCCCACCAAAATTTACCCAATAATTCGCTAGGTTTATAGCCCAACAAAGAAGCGACGCTAAAATTTAAGGAAAAAACTTGGAAAATCAAAGCTTATAGCGTGAAAATAGTTTCAATTTTTACCCTTCACCCACGAACGAAAATTTACCGTCCTGCGTATGACGAGTTGTAAATTCGTTGGTCGGTTCTTCGCATATGGACATACTACAAAGTTGAATACGACCGATCGCTACTAAACAATTCGTTTGGCCGGTTGTGATATCGGCCATTTGACTGAAAGCGTGTTCGAGACCTAAAATGAGTACAAAAATTGAAAATTTCGAGGAAACTTCAACAACTTTAATGAAATTTCCGATGAAAATTGACAAGTTAGATAAAAGTTTAGTCGAAATCATTTTTATTTCATCTCGAATTATTTTCAAGATTTTTTTTCAACATAACTTTATAGCATACATTTTTTCACTTTTTTACATTTTCATATTGTGTAGGGAGGTCCTACCAGCCCACCTATGAAAGACCCTGTTGCATGCATGCAATAGGGGATGCTACAAACCCCCTAGAAATCGTCGACCATATGGTGACCCCAAGATTTGTAAATAATACGGCTGAAATGGGCTACATATGAGAACCTTATCTTATCGATCTAAAAAAGTGAAAAATCTGAATTTTTTGGTAGAAAATGATCACTTTTAAACAAAGATCAATAACCGTTTTTCGGATCTTTCGATCGAAAAAATTGTTTCCTTCAATGACCCATCAAAATCTAATCAACATGCACAAAGAGCCACCTGACGCCTTCAGACTTCGGAGATCTTACATGTAACCAATAATTCATAATAACCACCGTTTTTTGATCAACATTTTTACATCATTTGTATCAAATTGAGTAATCAGTCAAGCTACTACACTGCATTTTTAATGTAAAAATGCTCTGACGCAATTCAACATTGAACCGACTAAGAAGTGAACATCTGGTTTCTGAGCTGCAGCAATGGCATATTTTGATAATCATCATGGGACAAAGAACTTCTACCAGGAAAATTTCAAAATTTCTAAAATTCTGAATGATCCGCAGTTGGTTTTACATCAAACTGAAAAAATTTTACATGGATAACAATTGCTTTTTTATTGGACTCCTCAGCAATATTTTTGTTGAATTTTCTGGAATATTTCAAAAAATAATTCCTGAAAAGCCACAAAAATGAGTGCTTTTGCTTTAATCTATACCCACAAACAAGGCTGTAATTTTCGAAAATAAATGAAATTGTGACATGTGATAATGTATTGGGTTGGCGAGTAGGTAATGTCGATTCTTCGTCATGTGTCATCAAATCAACTTTTTTCTTAAAATCCAGCCAAATAAATTGCGTTGTTAATTGTTTGTTTGGAAAAGCAAACATTATTGTTTTGAAAAATGGGGTCAGCTTTCAGTTGGCTCATACTGTCCATTATTGATACCTAAAACAAAGTGTTACCTCCTCAACCATATATGTCATTGCATTTTGTATGAGTATGATTTGGGAGAACTATAACAGGCAATGAGAAGTATATGGCAAGCATATGGCGAACCTGCTGTGTATGAATGTATGAAAATGTATGAAAGCATTGGTTTGCAAAGTTCTGGACTGACACTCGCAGTATTAAAGATGAACTCCATAGTAGATGACCAGATGAAGAATCAGAAGCAGACATTCAAGAACAGCTGGACCTCGATCCAAGACCAACCACTAAGGAAATAGCAAAAGTCCTCGCCCTTACCCACATTACTATTGAGAATTGAATGAAGCAGATGAACAAGGTTTGCAAGCTCCAAACATGGGTGCCTCACAAGTTGAGTGATCATGCTATGCAACAGCATATAATCATTTCCATGTTGTTACTTTCATGGTACAAAATCGAGCCTTTCCGCGGTCGAATCATCACTGGAGATAAAAAGAGTGTTGTGTATGTTAACATCATCCGAAGGCGACAATGGGTCAGCAAAGGCACTAAACCAGCTTAAGTGCCAGGGCCCAATCCAGACCCACACAAGGTTATGTTATTTGTTTGGTGGTCAACCCAGGGAATTATGCATTTCGAGTTGCTTCCACCTGGTTTGACCATCACTGCTAAACATACATGTAACGGAGCCCCGAGATCAGGGGGGGGCGGGCCACTTTTTTTGGGCCGGAGGTCAGTAATTTCCAAAATTTTGGGGGGAGAGGTCTCTGAACAAAAAAAATTTGATTTTTTCACGAAAAAAGTCTGAAAAACGGTTCAAAAAATAGTAATTTTTGTCTAAAAAAATGCTAAAAAAATGTATTTATGGCGCGAAGCGCCGAGAAAATTGAGAAAATTGACATTTCTTGTTCAAAAATTGACATTTTACATCAAAAAATTGACATTTTTCAGTATTTTTCCAACCAAAAGTATGGGGCTTCCTAGGGCTACCATATGATTAAAAAATGCTGGGGCGGTCGCCCAATGGCTAGCCATATGGTCGACGATTTCTGTGGGGGGGGGGTTCCCATCATACCTGTAAGACCTCCGACTAGTTGGGGAGGGGGGTTAATCCGAAATTTGGGGGGAGGGGGTCGAAAAAAGTCGAAATTTTTCCAAAAAAAAGCCAAAAAACATACATTTTTTTGCTAATTTTTTTAAATTTTTTCCAAACTGGGGGGTGTTGGGTATATGGTTGGCCAAGTTGGAGGGGGGTTCCCCCCTAGTACAGGTATGGTTCCCATAGCACTTCCCCCCAATTACATGTATGCTGCTGAAGTCTATGAAGACCAGCTTAATTGTGTTCAAAATGGCTTGATTCAAAAGCAGCCTGCATTAGTAAACCACAAAGGAGTACTTCTACATGACAATGCCTGTCTACATACATGTAATTGGGGGAGGAAGTGCTATGGAAACCCCTCCCCCAGAAATCGTCGACCATATGGCTAGCCATTCGGCGACCGCCCCAGGATTTTCCAATCCTATGGCTAGCCATATGGTAGCCGTAGGAACCCCCATACTTTTGGTCCGAAAAATACTGAAAAATGTCAATTTTTGAACAAAAAATGGTCAAAGTGAATTTTCTGTGCGCTTCGCGCCATGAATACATTTTTTCGGTCTTTTTGGAAAAAAATTACTGTTTCTTGAACTATTTTTCGTGAAAAAAATCGTTTTTTCCCTTGAGAGACCCCTCCCTCCAAAATTTTGGGAATTACTGACCCTCCAGACCAAAAAAGGTGGCCCAACCCCCCCAGACCTCGGGGCTCTGTTACATGTATGCCTGTCTACATACCACTGCCATGGTCCAGGCAGATATCCAGGAATTAAATTGGGAGTTGTTACCCCATTCACCGTATTCACCAGACATTGCACCATCAGACTATTATTTGTTCTGGTCATTGCAGAATAACCTTGTTAATATGCAATTTGAAAACAATGACAAAAAGTTCATGCAGAATTTTTTTGATTCAAAGTCCCAAGCCATTTATTATGCAGACACTGCAAAGCTACCTGCAAAATGGCAAACTGTGATTGATAGTAATGGGACATATATTGATGATCAATCATGCTTCATGCAAATGTAATAAAACTTTGAAAATGTAGTCAAATTTTCGACATTAATTTTTTGCCAAGGGTAGAGTTCTGTCGGGCGCAAAGGGCCGAAACCCCAGATCTGCACTGGTTTATGTAACTGGAACTTTTACGGTCTGGGACAGTTCGGCGCCAGTCATTTCGGCGGCGACCACTTCAGCGCCTGACATTATATAATTTCATAAACAAAAAAAAGGAATAAAAAATCAAAAAGTTATCCAACTATAGCCGCTGTCTCACTACAGACACCAAGATTATCTAAAAAATAATTGGCTAATGCGTCTTTTTCATATATAGAAGAAATTTAAAATAACACAAAAAGGCACTACAATATTTGGTAAATAATGAACAATTTTGGAGTTAGCTTCTTTTATTATCACGCGTTTTATGAAACAGCAAATACTGATCCATAAAACACCTGCAGAATCCTATCTGTGAAACCCGTGAAAAATGTAGGAACCAAGGTACAAGACCATTAGCGACTTACCGAGAAACGATGAATGAAATTCCACGACGAGTACGCGAAAAGCAAGATCAGATCCGTACTGCAACTCAAATGCCATCGTATGATGATATTCGAGCATCATTACATCCTATGTTTCAAAACAACTTTTGCCTGACACAAAAAGCACAGCAGCTCTATAGCTTGTTATGCTAATGCAACTCTCAGAGATAAAAGCCTAATGAGATCTAACTAAAAGATGCTAAATATACTAATGACCGGCGTCACGTCACTGTTGACCACAACATAGCAGCGCAGCCAAAAGAGAATTTCGTCAAAATCATCAGGATAAGGCACAAGGAAACATACTGGCTCTGAAATAGCATTTTTTGAACGTTCTTATGGTTCTGTTTCATTTTCTAATCAAATGGAGACTTTTTTCAAAAGTTGGCCGAAATGCCTACCGGATCTCTTGTCAAATTTTTTATCTCTAGTTGTCCATCCATAATCCATCCTGTGACATATAAACGCCCGTAAAATCGTTGGCGGCTGTTACGACAGTAGTAATTTTTCACTTTGCATTTTATAAAAGACAGACTATGGGTAAAGCAGTTTTATTTCTATACAGAAAAATATAGGCAAAAAAATTATAATCAAGGATTCACTTAAAAGTTTTTTCAGTCGTTTTTGGACACCAAAAATTAAAAAAAAAATAAAGAAGGAATGAGATGAAAAAAGAAAAAAAGTAAAGAAAATGGAAGAAAAAATTCGACAAAAGAAAAAAAGTTTGGCGCCGAAACGTCCCTTTCCAGGACTTTTAGGTGTGACGTTGTACCACCTATTACATTTATGCGAATTTGAATAAAAACTATTCTGAAAATACAGTATCTGGCACACAACTCTAATAACCTTGAAATTAAAAGAAATTATCGTTCGGAGTTTTAGGCTAATTTCAAATTTACCTTGAGGTAAACAATTCCTAACGTATCCTGTACAATGAACGACCACGTACTGTTCACCGTCGTACGTAAAAATGGGCCTTTTATTCCGAAATTTAGCCAACGATTGACTACCGTTTACGTCGTTGGCCGACGGACTACCGAGGCGCATTCGGCAAATAAATCCTCTTCTCGAACCCAAATGTACACGAACAGAAACTAAAATATTTTTTGACGAATTCAATAGATAATTTCGTCGTATTTATCGACAAGGATTTAAATTTGAAATCGATTTTTCGCGTCACATGAGATGCTCCGGTTTCGGTTTTATAGTGTTGAAGATAAACAACTAATTGTAGCGTAACTATTTCAGTGAAAATCGCTAGGAAGATTCAACAGATATTGGAAAACATTTTTATATAATAATCTGATCATAGGAAATTACTCTGAAGGATAACTAGGTCAAGTTTTTGTTGAAGTTCTCAGCTTCTAACGATTCTCGAATTTCGAGATTTTCATTTAAATTTGGGTTTAAATGTTTAGAAATCAGAGAACACGAATTTAGTAATAGTTCTACTGAGAAGATTGATTGATAAAATATATTCACTTTGTTGCAACAGGTGTCAGATGAGACTGAAAACAGTTATTCAGCAACAAAAAGTATGTATTACTGAGCTGTTATTTCAAAACCGACTAAATAAGAGAAAACATAACATTGTCCAACAAATATACTTACACTAATATGATGTCTAAAACCAATGTTAAAACTGAAAGATAATGCCCAAAAATATCAATTTCGGTTTTCGATTTTTTGTTCTACTGCTTCGAATAACCGGAACATACCTATGCGTAAGTATGAAATGTGGAACAAAAGTCTTACATTGATGACCATTATCCTTTTTAACGGCTCCTGCTGAAAAAACAGAAAAAAATTTTCTATTTAAATCGAACTGCGACAGAAAAAGAAAAAACTTATGTGCATATACGTATCAAAAACTTGCCAAATAATTATTTTTTACATAACTGTAGTTGGGAGGAATTCGGGAACAACCTCATACCCAAAAATTTTAGTCGCATAGGATAGGAAATAATTTTTTTGGAGAGAAAATCAATCAAAAATCAGGAATTTTCTATTCTCAGTATCACTTTTAAAGCAATAAGTTATTAATCACGAGCGTATTTTTTCATTTTTTGGTCGATAAAACGCATTTTTAAAGCAGTTAATGACCCCTATCCCAAAATTTTGGAAATTTGGCTACTCTTTCCCCTTAAAAATTACTTCTAACGTTCTTGTACTCAACTGGTCAGAGCTGTTATAGGTATGATTCAGTACATTATTCACAAGAGTACGATATTTTTAGTGTAGAACAGTAGACTTACTTTTCAGATCTAATATTCGACCGTTACCCATTACGTCGGTCGTTGTCAATTGTTCCCTAACTTTTTCAGCATCTTCTGGGTGGATCAAATCGTAAATATTATGATTAATCCAATCAGTCTGGAAGGTAAATTAAAAAATTAAATGCTGAAAATATATTCAAGAGTGTTCATCAAATCGTATTGAAGCTAAAGAGATTGGAAGCTGTGCTTTCAAATACGCTTTATGGGTACAAAAATTGGAAAGTTGTATAACCTGCCGGAGACCTAAAACGTGGAAAATCGAATCGGCTGCATATAAAACATTGCCCGTATCACAAGAAACGACGAAAAGAAAACCATTTGCGGCCTAAAAACGAAAGAAAAAGTTTACTGGATGAGTAAAACTGACGCAAAAATCTCAATGAATTTCATGCATTAAACGTTGCCAGTTTTAGCCGGTAGTCGTTATACCGAAAAAATTGGAGTAAAAAAGTTGAATCAAGAAGTAAATGTTTTTTAAAGCTGCGTATGCGTTCTAATATGCTTATAAACAGCCAGCTTGTTAGCTTTTGTATCGAAATCGTTGACATGCAAAAACACCAGTTTCCGCAATTATCGATTTTGCACTCGAAAACCGATACATCGCAATATAATCAACTGAGATAATTAATTATGCCGCTATGCAAATTACCTCCAAGATCAAATGCTTCAATTCTTGGTCTGTAAGGAAAGACGGTTTATAGGTTGTTCCATCTACGGCTGTATTGCCTGTGCCTAGAAAGAGAAAAGAAGAAAATCGTACTGTAGAAGTAAAGAGCATAGAAGACTGGGCATTAGCATAATACACTAAATTTCGAAATTTGCATTGACGAATATATAGTATCATATGGTAATTTAGCCTGATATATATGAGATCCAATTACAGTATTATTGAGTCATGGGCAATGAAATTATACGAAGAAGCTCTATCCAGTATCCTCGTATTTAATTAGTAATTTGCATAGCAATTAAACAAAAAGAAAGGGTCGATTTGCTACAGTATACTTAGTTATTTGCGCAACTGACGCCTTAATTTGCATAAAAGTAAACTAAAACCGCTATATGCCAGGCTCACCTCGTATGGTTTTCATATGGCTAACAGCCATACGAAGAATGGTCAATTTGTCGGGTTTTCGACCTAAAGTGGCGCATTGTGGTACCATTTCGGCCAATTCGTTGACATAATGCGTCATTTTATTCCGTCGGCGCCGCTCGATTTCGCTATGATTAACCCTAAAATGGTGGAGAATATGTGAATTTACATAGATATTTCAACTAGAAATTATTATAACGAAACTTTCTCTCTAACTTGGGATTAGACAAAAAAATTATGCTTTAAATTTTGAAAAAGTTGCGAAAATTGCAGATATTTTTGTATTTTTGCACTTCTAAGCATTCATGTTATTCTTATGATTGACGAGTTTCATTGGGTGTTGCTAAATCGACCAAAACTTATTCAGGTAGATAAAAAATTATGAATGATCAGGAGACACAAAACGTTGTATCTTGAATGCACAATTGATGAAACCTGACTATCAGAAATTTTAACAGAATTGCGAATTTTTGCGACAGTGAACTCGAACTAGGATTATCTTCTCAACTCAAATAAATATAGAGCGTCCTGGAAAAAAGAATCGCCTATTCAGTTTAACAACTCTGTACGCACTGTTTTTTAGCACGAGGTCCTTAGCCAAATGTCTTAAGTGGGTAAAATTTGTACTCAAAGCTCGTAAAAGTACTCAATTTTTTTACCCAATTGTCTAAAACGTCTAAATTTTTTTAAGCCAGAATAGGTCAATATAGGGGTTTACAATCAACAAAAGTACTTTTTCACTTTAAAGTTTCACAAATTTCAGGACATAACTGGAAATTTGATGAAATCTGCAAATCGATATAACTTTAGAACGGTTGCATAGTTGCATGAATGGACTTCCTGATGATTAAAATCTGACTATATATAAACAGAAGAACTTTCCAAAAGCTTCAAATATTTAAATCAGTAAACTTCAATCACTGATGGTCTTGTTTTAGCAACAATGCAGCTTACAGAACGAATTATTGTGTAAACGTAAAATGCAGACGAGAAGTTGAAACTTAACATCAGTCTCCAAGACATTTTAAACCTTAAACCAAAGATATATTCATGGATGTACGTACAAAAATATATTCACACCGAACCTATATCCTATTTTTTATGGGACACCTGGCGTAAATTATAAAAGTAGAAATTTGAGATGTTTCGAGGTCCAACGGTGGAACCGACATTAACTACTTGAAATTTTGCACCCGAAACCGAATAACTTAAAGTTCCGGAACCAAAAGCAATATTTTTACAAGAAAATATTGGTTCTAAACGGTTCCTCCATTAAATGTTGAAGCCTGCGGTCAAATTGATAAAAATGACATAACTCATAGATTTTCAATGGAATTTTATGAAAAACTACAATTTTTAGATTAGTATGGAAATATAATAAAGAAATTAAATTGTTTCCAATTTCGAATAGCAGAAAAAATTCATTTTTAATAGAACATTTTTCTGACAACCGCAAAGTTGGACAGATTTATTCGTGCCGAAAATTCCGCAATGAGGAGCGAGAATGATATGAATTTTGGAAAACGAAAAATATCGAAAACTGTACTTTCGTTAGAATGTTAATTAACATAAAAATACTTCTCGTTAATATTCCGTTTCAAAGAAAAAATTTTGAGAATACCTACGTAACAGACTATAAAAAAGAATGTGATTTTTTTCATATCTACTAATACTAAATCAACAAATTTTCAATTCTTCTTCATTATCACATCTTATTAAATAGTCAGCAGCTGATCATTGATCAGTCGACGTGATCAGGCAGGGGCTTACGCTTTTGAATTATCTTGGATATAGGAGAGTACTGAAGTACAGATAGAAAAATCTATCCGTGTTTGATATGCAGTCAAAATGAAAAATAAGAATTTCCAAAATTCTTAATTTTCAAAACCGGAACCGATATTCAAAAATTCTAGAACTGGAACCGGTATTCCAACGAAATTGTAACGGTTGCAACTTTAGCGACTTTTACGCAAAAAATTTGAATGATATCGTAATCCGTAGATCCTAAAAT
Source organism: Romanomermis culicivorax (assembly GCA_963922205.1). Taxonomy (NCBI): domain Eukaryota; kingdom Metazoa; phylum Nematoda; class Enoplea; order Mermithida; family Mermithidae; genus Romanomermis; species Romanomermis culicivorax. The sequence goes on along the minus strand of CAWUHX010000135.1, from coordinate 921,368 downwards.
CCGTAGAATTATTATTCTTTTTTTTCTTAAAATTTTACTAACTTCGCATTAATCTGTTTTTCGATCATCGACGAATCTACCGAACTGGATCCTGAACAACCGGCGCCGCCGTGGCCGGTCTGTTGATCTTGATCCAAACGGGCGTATTTGGACGCTCCGGGCGCCACTGTGTCGTCTTCTTCCGAACTACAAAAAATACATATAGAGAAAAAATGGACCAGCACAAAATTGGCTTATTTATTTACTGTAAGTTTATGTATACTCGATTCATAGTAGAAAGTGCCATAGGTTTCCGGACAGGGAAAAATAGTTTGAGCGTATATGTGTGTGTGCCAGGGATCCAATAAACTGGAAAAGCACATGTTCTAGGCTGTATTTACAAAGTAGAGAAAAACATTAAGTAAACACAAAACATTAGTCAAGTGAAGTATACACTTTGTATTTTAACCTTGAATTTTAGGGTCACGATTTGTAAAAATTTTCGAAAGTGTTTATTTTCTAGCGTTTGAGACGGATTACAAGAATTTCGGTAAAGGTCAACACGAGCTTTAAACCATGACCACTAAGTCAAAAATTAACACATAAAATTTGAAATAACATTTATGCACAAAATTTGAGGGATCTATGCTTCATTTACTGTCTAATATCGATTGCACAAGGCAGGGTGTCTTGAAAAATAGACCTGTTGGAAAAGTTATAATGACTTGATTTTCAAGCTGATACGATAAATGACCAACTTCGTTAATATACCGAACAACATTATGCAAATGAAGTAATTTCACTCGAAGGCTCATTGATGGATTTCTCGTGTTTTTCCTCTATCAACAAAAAAAAACACCTATGCGAGGCGCCCGTCTGATTGCATAAAAAATGAGTTTCCGACGTACACAATCTTCTCAGAAATGAATAATTATCTCCATTATCAATAATAAAGGTAAAAAATGTACACTCAGTCGCAATTAAAAACAATAATGTGGAAAAATTGAGCAAAAAAAGACGCAATTAACAGTATAAGAATATTTTCTTCTCTTAAAATTTGTGAGGAAATAGAAAAAATTTCTACGGGCATAGGCACCTGATACCGACAACATAAAAAATACGAGTAAAGAAGAATGGAAATTATAATATATCCATGATGCTGATGACCTTCACGTGATATGCAAATGAGGACAGGGATCGGAGAATTTCGTGAAAGAGGAAACCATATCGATTAAGACGCACGGCGTGCGAAAGTTGATTGAAAATTTGGAACAATGAACGAAAAGGAAGAGATACACGAACAAGACTTCCCGAAAAAAATTAATTCCGATCAAATGGATTACTTCTAAGTTCGATACCGAAGCTAATCTTGACATATTTTTCAAAAATCAAATTTCAGGGCTTAGCCAACACTGGAACTATTTGTAACTTGGTCAAAAAATCAAAGACGCGATTTTGGATAACTTTGGATAAAACTTCGTTAATGATAGTCAATTTGCGGCGATCTTCAACATATTTGAAGCAGGGTATCTCAAAAATCATATGATCTCGTAGTTCAAAAAGTAGCAGGATCTTCAATTTTTTGGATTTCTATTCAAATTTAACAAATAACTGAAGTAATTCAAGTATGTAAATCAACTATACTTCCAATAATTCGACTGATATTCCACTAAATCCGCTTCCGATAAACTATTGCACCTAATATTCGACGACGGAGAAGGAGAAGGAACAACGACGTGTCGGTAATTTTGGCTACTGCAAGACGGTGCCGCCGGGAAAAGAGCCTCCTCTTCCGGGGCCATGGCAGCGAAAGAAGTGCTATTCGTCGTGCTAGAAACCGTCGGACTTTGTTGATGATAGTTTTCTTGGCGACCGGCGTTAAATTTCGAAGAGAAAGTTTGATGAAATCGAAAATTTTGTCGTCTGACAGAATCAGCCACTGTCGTCAAATTTGCATAATTACTATTCGGAAACATCTGATTATACGATTAATTCAAGTAACGATTAACGATTCTAATGCGAAGAAGTCATTTTCGGACAAATAACTCGAGTTCTGGTAAGAATTCAAATTTAAATCTTCTAAATGATACTATGCACTATTCATTTTGAAATGATCGATGCAGCGAGGTCGCAGCCAAACTTTTGTTTAAAATTATCGAAGACTCTTTCACTCTAATCGATACATTTTCCCTCTTTGATGGTCACTCTTTTCAATCATTTGAAGATTATCGAAATTGATTTCCTGATATCTAGCAAGGCTTCGCTTGCCGAAATTCCGTCCCTGGGTCGATCATTTTGAAATGAAAGGAGTATAGTGAAAAAATAAAAATTGCAAACTCTAGGTCACGCAGATCATTTATGAAGTATGAGCATGAGAACACGAGTTAGAATCGTAAGATCTTCTCTCAAAAACTTTTTTACAGCTTTTAATCAAACATTCTTAGAGGAGACATCAGATCAACATATTCGAAAAAGCAAAATTCTGATGATTCTTCTGGATTTCAGCATAAATTCAGATGTTAGTGAAAGTCAATAACGTTAAATAATGTACCTACAATAGAAGAGTTTAAGAATGTAGTGTCATGATAACCATCAAACTTGGATCATGAAATCGCCTCCAAAATACTTTTTACAGCTTTATAAAACTTTTGTTCGGAAAATCTGCGAGATGAACATATTTGAAAAACAAAATTTCGATTCCGCAAACTTTTTTGAATTTTTGTAAAATTTAGAAAGTGAAGTAAAAGTGAGTGGATCCTAAATGCATAATCTTACTATAAAAATTCCTGTTCGGAGGACTTTCCTTATTTGATTCCAGCAAAACTAGAATGTATTTAGTGTATATAAACCTTGCTATAGAATGTTATGTAAAAAAATGAAGGTTACTGCGGATGAAGTTTTCGAATTCGATTGAAACATGACCATGAAATCACGATTTTGTGATCTTGTACAAGCAATTTTTCCTAGTTCTGAATTATGCTCATTTTTATAAAGTAAAATTCAATGGATGAACGAGTATATTCAGAAAACGAAATTTGGACTTTCGTTGATTTTGATATAGATTAGAACGGAGTTAATTTTGCGAATCGGACCGATAAAGAAATGAAAGTTATCCAGATTAAGTCACTAAATACGATCCAAAATGTGACAATTTTTGAATAAGTAAGATAAAAAATCATGAATTTAAACCATAGGACATTATGCAGTTTCGAAAACATAAATTGCTTTTTTTGAAAAAGCGAAAGTTCGATTCTAGGGACCCACAGGTCTGATAAAAATCCAATTTAGTAGACTTGATATAGATTTTTTCTCATCGTATATTTGAGAAAAAACGAATTTACAACACGATTGGTGTTAGATTGAGAATTTACGATATCATATAAGACAATTTATGATATCAAATGTCGAAATATGCAAAAAAACAAGAATAACGCCTGATGAGAGAAACATTTTGCACCACCAGACCGTTGAATGTATTGAAAAAAATCTAAAGCAAACAAGGCCTCGTCGTCGTACCAACCGACTGGATGCACATGTGAAACCCGAAAAAAACCGACGTCATCCATTCCGACACAAATTTACATAATGAAAAGCAAAAATTGTCGACGCATGTGAACTGGCTTCTTAATTTATTATTTTATAATAACAATCGTAAACCACTAGAAAGATAAGAAACAAAGCGACATTGTACAACGTTTCGAAGGAAAAAACCGGGAACATTCTACTCTTCAAGCCATTTCCAGAGGAGAAGGGAGAATAATTTCGTCGCAGAACACCATCAAGCTTCGTATTTTCCAGTACTATGCATGCTTACAGTATCATCATTACTACAGAAGAGCTTCTACAGTAATGGGCGAACGTATGTGGTTTCTGGCAAATAATAATAAGAGACGCGAAAATGTCCAAGAAAAATGCGCCTCGAAACAAATCTCGACAAAATGCTTACATTCTTATTAATTGCTAGCATATAAGACGAGCCTAACGCGATTAAAGACGTATAAGCAGAGGAGGAGCGGAGCGAGCGCCGCCATTCTTTTTTCCGCCAAAACCCGTAGGTTATCTTTTTTTCTATACATTTTTATGAAAGTTGATCGATATTGAAAAAAGACGAGGAGGAAGTTAAGGAACGGAAAAAAATGAGAAAAAAATTTAATTAGAACGATTCGATGAATTTTGTTTAATGAAGAAGAAGTTCTGGAATCGAAGACTCAATTAAAGATAATTCTAAGCTTGAGAATCTTTTTGTCGTCATTTCTGTAAATAAAGAATTTTGGCTTACGCAAAGCTTTTACTGTTTTTCCTAAAAAATATAGTACGGGTTAGCTGAGTAGGCTCACAAATTTCCAGTCCTATGGAAGGCAGTAAAACTACGAAATAGTAAACACTTTCTTTCCAACATACGTATCGTTGAATGGAAAAAAACAGTCACACAGGAAGGGCTATGAGGTGGTTCTACCCACATCCACGATCTTTAAAATAGATCACTGAGTGAGTATCCAATTTTGGAGAAAAATGGCTGTTTCAGTGGATATTTTGATACACCTATCCCCTTAAGAAATTGAACTTCACCCCCGCCAGAAAATTTGAAGGCTGTAAATTTGAATTTCAAAGCACTAAATTTAACAAGTGCTTAAGTTAGCGGCTTTTCTGAAAATGGGCCTTTATTTTTATAAGGATTTACAGTAATAAGATGAGTTAAAATTTTGATTTTCTGGTCGGATCACAATATTGAAAGAAAAACGTATCGTCTATTCACTGTGATAACGTGGATCTCGTGAATAAGTGAGACTTTTTTCTCAATTATTTCTTTAGTTCAATTTCAGAAACATGTTAAAGTGTTTTATGATCCCTGTTTATAAGGTAGCCATTTTTTGTTCAAAATTTTCCGACTTTGAAGATTGTTTAATACGTAACACCCTTGCATGTTTTCCGAATCAGTATACAGGAACAGACTGGTTTCGTTAATCTGTTGAAGCATTAAATAAAAAAACCACATGCTGAAATTCTACATTAAATGCAGTAAACACCATTTTGGCAATTAAACAAACCTGCCGTCTGTTTTTTATAGAATGTTTGTAAATTGAAAAATGGCAAAAAACAGATAAGTTGACATTCAAAGCAGCTCACAGTGAAAATTTTCAGCATAAACTGTAAATTTCTGAAAAACAACCATTCTCGATCATTTTTTCAATCCCATTTTTGAACAATGGCCATCTTTTTTCAAATTTCTTTTAAATTTTTCGAAAATTTACGATGAATAACATGTTAAATTACGAAATCTGAAAAATAATCACCAAACAAACTAACCTATTTAAATCCGAAATGGAAACTTCGTCACCGTCGTCGCCGCTCCTCGTACCGTCATTCATGCCGTGCATAACCGAAACAATCGAATAATAGGATAAAATACGGTACTTTAATGGTTTGGTAAAAATTAGTTTAAATCGGAGTCCGTTAAAGAATACAAAATATACACAAATCTAGAGTAGAAAGTACAATTAAATAATGACAAAGAGGGATGGGCACTCGACATGGAAAAGATTTCGAACAGAAAACAGCTAATTCGTTTATGAAATATTGCGATTCCTTTGGAATAAGAAACTTCGTAAGCTTAAGAAAATTTCAGCAACTTGATAAAAAAAATGACGTCCATATTTCAGGAAGTTAAGTAGTTCGGTAAATTTTTCATCCCTCTGATCTTGGTCTTAGGATTGAAACGCTTTACAAGTAAGGCCTCCGGATAAGAGCGATGAAAATGGCAAAAATAAACAATGAAATAACTTTTTCATGAACTGATGTGATTCGACTGATAAACCTCTGCTCGCCAGCAAAAAATAACGTTAAAATATAGATAGGAAGAACAAAGAAATGTGCGAAACAAAAATTCTAAAATCGGAAGAAAGTACAGTCTTAATCATTTTAAAGTGTTTCATATGCGATTGTCATTTTGGCTCTTTTCCATACTAGACAGACTTTTTTGGTTTGCCCGGAAAAATTTCACTCAATTTTCTTTACACTACGGAAGAAAAATATGTATTTTGATACGTTTTAGAAACTCAAAATTCCAAAAAATTTTAATTATAATTCACAATAATTCAACTCGGACGCTGCTGCTAGCATGTCTCCCTTCACTTACTGGTTGACTTTCGATAGTTTTCATCACCTCCTTTACTTTTTCATCAGTATCCGTCAGTACATTTGGTTTGCATTCTGATGAAAATCGATAAGTTTGAAGTTTTCCAAACGTTCTACGCAAATTTTTCAAACATCTTTTTACTACTTTCACTCGGCAAAAAGCGTTGAAAAAATAAATAAATTTAATTTAAAAGTTAAATCATAGAGAGATGTCTTCACCAATCAAACTTCTTTAAAATCTAACATTTGTATGAGACAGGCTTTTTTTAGGCCAATTTCCTGTCCGGAGATACATTTTTATGCGTTTTAAAGAAAAATACCTACAATTTTCCGGCGCTTTGCGCCGGACTTAAAATCATTTATGATTCTTGGTATCATTTCTGTTATGCGGTTGGAAATGTTGGCCTAGCTTATGCATATATAGCTTTTAAACATCAGCATGTTGTTGATAAATGTTTGACCTTGTATTGTATTGTTTTTTTCACGTATTTGACGAAAACCTAGATTTTTCTAGATTATTTTCACAAAATCATCGTGTGGTCTTTTAGAATTTTTGGCTTTCGTGAATATAACTTTTTGAATTTGGAAAATGATTAAGACATCATCAGCATGGGAAAGTGGCAGAGGTTTTTCTGTCTGGAGAAGCCATCCAAATTCTTTGTTGCTTCCCTAATTTTTTAATTTTAGTTTGCCCGACTGAAAATACGTTGAATTCACTGAAAAATTAGACTTTTCATCCAGGAAATAGATATATTAGAAATATTCATTTTCCAACGCTATAGAATATTAAAATCCCAAAATTTCTTCCGATCCTAAGCTCCGGCATTCATTAACGATTTCCAAGTCCGAAGTAAAATACCTATCGCGCTTTTTTAAGCTTTATACGTTTGAAAACAGTCATAAATAATTATGATTGGTAAATTACTGGCTCTAGATATGTTAGATCGAAAATGTTAAAAAAATGTTTGAATGCTTTCGTCAACCAAATGGTGAAAACATCACGATCGATCATCGGTAATTGCCGAAAGATGTGCTGAAAAAGCTATTTTTCTGACGTTCTAAAGGCCTCGAAATCAATTTTTTTGCGCTAACAAGTTGTTTTAGTTTTAAAGTCAAAACTCATGAAATTCAGTTTTAAATGAGCAACTAAAAATGTATCTGTGCAGCCAAATTTTTTCCCCATGTTGCACATTGCAACCTGGCTTTTGCAAAAGTGACCCCGTTGATTGATATGGGTAATGACTGATCTGATAAAGCCTTATTATTCTACGTTTGATTGAGATTGTATTTGAAATGATTGATCTGTTATGTGGGCTTCTACTGTGATTTTAAAGTGTTTTTGAATAAATTTGTTGAAAAAACACATTGTCTTTATACTCCCACATTCGTTTACAAACTTTTTACTTTTGGCTTGTTGAAATTCAGATTGGCCTGCAAAATTTTGATTCTAGGAGTCAAGTAGCTTGTAGAGAAAAAATCCCCCTCCTCGATGAAAAGTTCAAGGACATTCCTGGAAAATTCTTGCCGCACAAGAGTTTTCAGAAAATGCAAAAACATTATCTCTATCGCCAAATAGCGAAAAGGTCCGTGCGAAAAAAGAGTGATTAAAATCGATCATCGATAGAAGATTAAGCTGAAAAAATCATTTCCCGACGTTTTATAAGCTTTAAGATCAAAAATTTCTACGGTTAGTCTTGCTTTCTAAATTTATATGGGAATTTTTTTCATTTTCGCCAAATCGTTTTTTCGCTCAAAAATACTCAGATGCTTTATTTATACATTTTTAAGCTTGTTGGAAATTATTCATGCTTCTGCAGTTACCAATTTACCAGAAATGCAGAAAAAATCCAAAATTTTTGAGTCTTTGATTATGATGATAAAGTATATGAAAATTAATAATAGCAAAAAATGCCTGAAAAAACTGAAGTGGAAAAAACCTAACATATAAATTGTCTAGAAATTTCACTGCTGACATCTTTGCGATCAGCCAAAGTAAAGAATTATAGATTTACCTTTTCCAGCGTTCTAGAGTACAGAAATCTAAATTTTTGGAACTCTATACTTTAGAACGCGGTAAAATGAATTTTCTCAAGACTTAAGGCTCTACACTACCCAAATTTTGGAACACCACAACTGGAAAAAATTTGGAAAAAAGTAGCTTTTTTGGCTTTTTATAGGAAAATTTTCGAAACTTGCATTTTTTGGGAGATTTTTTATGGCCCCCAGGGGTTTTTTTTAGCACGAGTCCCAATAGCATGCGTGCTAATGAAAAAATATTTCAGTAGCACAGTTAGCAGGGTTGATAACTGTTACTCTGTTGGTGTCAATTTAATGTGTGAGTTTGTCAATTCTGATAAAATGCCTTTATTGTATCAACTCATGCAGTCTTGCTTGATATTGGTACTTTTAAAGGAATAAGACACTCATCTGATTCTAATAAAATCATCTTATTCTCACATTATGCACTTGATTAGTTAATCGACAAGTGAATATTCAGTAGTTAGTTTGACAGTACTTTTATGAATCACTAAATTCGCGTTCTGTTTGGATAAAAGTTTACATGTTTTCTTTGTATTCGAAACTGCACTTCAACTGCAATACAGGTTCCCGATTGATTTTATTAGAAAACGTATTTACTACGTATTAAATGAAACGTAAACTGATTTGCCTAAACTTCAGCATATAGTAAAAACAGCTGTTTTCAAATTACCTAGTGCCCCAGAAACTCAGATTCGAGCCACAGTCATTCAATATGCAAAATTGACGAAGAGAATAAGGCTATCGGCTAAGTAGTTATTTGTGAAAACGGCGATTTTAGATTTTTCACCACAATTTTGTGATTATCCTTAACTTACTTCTACAACGTGTTTCAAAAATTTCTTTCTTTCCAGTCATTAGCGCGCGTGCTAACGTCCAAAAATTTTCATTAGCATGGCTCTGGTTTCATTAGCACCGTGTTAAAAAAACCGTGGGGCTTTCCCCAAAACTTTGGTACCCCCACTCCACAAATTTGAAGTTTATGCCCAATAACTGCTCGGTCCCCTAACAGCTGTGTTAAAAACATGCAACTAAAATTCAAAACTCAGACTAGCAACCAAAAATTTGGATTGTTCAACCAGCAAGAATTTCTGTCACTGTCCCAAACTGTTTCAATCGTGCATCAAACGCAAAAGGATTAGGTTCAAAAAATTAAAAAATTTTTGAAGATCATAGAAAAATTCTGAGAACATCGAAAAAATCTCTATTTCCGTCAAATATTAAGACGTAATCAAAGATTATAGATTAAACAAAAAGATGCGACATTCTAGGAAGGTGGTGAGCAGACATGCACGGCAAGAATTTTCCAGGAGAGAGGGTCCATGGACCCTTTTCCAGGGGGTAGGGGGTGTGTGAGCAAAAAATCAAAAAAGAGTTCTGCAAGCCTGTTTTTCATACAAAATATGCACAAAAATCATCAAAAAAGCTGTCTTGGAAAAAGTTCAGGGGGGTGTTTGACGATTTTTTTCGGCCAGGGTCTCAGGTATGACGGTTTACCCCCCCCCCCTATGTGCATGTATAGTGGTGAGGTGACAACTATTAAACGTTAGTTAGTGAAGTAAACATGCTAACGGTCGCGCTTGAGGCGGATCATAGCAAATGATGATTGCTATAGTCATTACGGGCGCAAAGCGCCAGAAAATTTTGAGGTACTTCACCGTCAGTAATCGATTTCGTACAAAAGGCCGAAAAACCTCAAAGTAGAACAAACAACCCGCTCAAAACCCTGCACCAGACCCTAACCCGAAAAATCCTCAAACTAAAAAAAGCACATTTCGGGAAGATCCAGCGATTAGCAACAAGGTTTTTCTTGCAGAGACCCTTTCACGATTTGGTGAAAGATGTCAAAATTTATTTCGCCATGTCGTTTTTTTGCTTGAAAATGTCCCCACATTCTTTACTTACGCATTTTCAGCTTTTCAGAAAATATTAATGCTTCTGCAATCAGTTATTTACCAAATATGAAGAGAAAACAAAAATGTTGAATTTAAATCCAAGAAAATGTTAAAATTAATAGTAAAAGAAGCGAAAACGAGGAAAATCTAAGTTGTAATATAAATTCGACTGCTGGCATATGTGTGCCAAGCAAAATATCTTTTCAACACTTATTTAATGATTAAAAATGTGATTTTTACGGCCTAATGAAATTAAGGCTTGAATAATATTCAGATGTTAAAAAAATCAGCAGTTAAAAATCAGCAACGATTTTTCATAAATTTAGGCGAAACAGCAAAATAAATGAATAGACATCCGGCAAGGAGCACCGGAAATTTTTCTTAATTTTTTTTATAATCTAGAATGTTGGGAAATAAATCTTAACAATATCCATTTCCAGTATACATGTTCTAATTTTTCAGTCAGTGTAATCATTTTTCATAGTCCTACACAAAATGCAAAAAATCATATTGAAAGCATACTTCATTTGTTAAATCACAAAAGCAACCAAACATTTTGATTATTTGACCAGAAATACATATCTGTCACTGTCCCAAACTGGTGGTATTTCAATCATTTGCCGGATGCAAAAAATTATTTTCACAATGTTCAAAAATTTGTAAAGACCACAGAAAAATTTTGGGAAAATTTGTGAATCAAAAACCTTCATTTTCGTCAAATAATGAGACTAAATGATTGAACCATGTGATGAGACGCTCTAGATGGTTACAACTATTGAATGCTAAGTAAGTGAGGCTGATATGCTTACGGTAGCGCCTTAGCTGGATTATAGCAAATAATCCTCACTGTTTTTCCCCCAAGCCTTTTCCCCAAAAGGGGAACGGAGTCAAAATTCCCCCCCCCCCCATTTCCCGAAGTCGTTTTTCGCTTAAAATGCTCACAGACGCTTTATTTAGGTGTTTTTGAGCTTTTTTAAAGCCTTCTGGTGTTTTCAGAGCCGCTAATTAATTAAAATTGAGGAAAAATTGAAATTTTCGAGTTTGAAGTCTAATCTCAAGCATTGTGGAACAAATTTTCCAGCAAACTATCCAAGAGCATAATGACTTTGAATTACATGACAAATCGATGGCTAAGTCCTTTATGATGACAAGTGAAAGCCCAAAAAAGATGTTAATCTTTCCGGCGCGAGTCGCCGGAATTTTTTTTGGTACTGGCACGCTGGAAAATCAATTTTCCGAACATTTATTTCAAGAATTAGATTCGAATTTTGTGTTCAAAAGTCGTAATTTCTGGAATTTTACTTGAAACATTTTAAAACTAGTAATTTTTTTGGGGGTTTTCGATCCCCCTTCCCAAAATTTTGGAAATGTTGGGACCTCCACCCCAAAATTTTGGGTTTACCCTCTCCCCAACTGATCGGACCTCTTACAGGTATGATTCTGATCATATCTCAAAAATTAGATTTAAATTTTGTGTTCATAAATCATAATTTCCAGAAATTTATTATTCGAAAAATTTTAAAACCATTAATTTGTTCGTAACCTTTCATAAATTTGGCCGAAAAGCTATAAGTCAGAAGCGTAGAAATTTTCCAAAAATACTTTCATGCAGGTTTTTTTTGCACACAGCAACCAAATTTCGGGCTGTGCAACCAAATTTTTCTGCCAAGTTGCACAGTGCAACTTGAGGCCTGACTGCTCTTTTGATTAGGTTATTGGGTTTTCTGTCCGGAGATGCATTTTTATGCGTTCTAAAACGGAAAAAAGTAAAAATTTTTCGGCGCTTCGCGCCGAGTTTCAATTCATTTATAATTGCGCGATTAGACAAGGTTAATCTAGTTAGTGCTTATAGGTTTGATTCTGTATAGTTTGTTCACGAATTTGATGAAAACTAATATTTTTATCGGTCATTTTCGCAAAAATTTCTTGCGATCTTCATAAAAATTTTGACTTTCATGTGATTAAAACCTTCTGAGTTTAGAAATTTTTGCCGATTGAAAGATAAAAATTCTTAGTGGCTTGCCTAGTTTTTGAATTTTAGTTTGTCCGGCTGAAAATTCATTAAATTCACTGAGAAATCAAACCTTCTGTCTCGAAAATAAAAGGTGAAAAGATTCATTTTCCAGCGTTCTTGAATATTGAAATCCAGAAAAAATTTTCGGCGCTACGTGCCGAACACATTACTCTAGTCTAGTGTTGTCATATCAATCGTTTTATTTTCTCTACAAAACTCAGAAAATTGGGATTTAAATGTCTAAAACTGAATCGGATCGAATGAAATACTAGAAAACTAGTTTGTGATGGTTTTTCCGATAAATTTAAGCAAATTCATCGATTTTAGAGTGAGCAACCAAAAATTTATCTATGCAACCAAAATTTTTCTCCAAGTTACACATTGCAATCTAACCTGTGCAAAAAAACCTGCTTCCATGAAGCTTCTGATTTTACGTTAAGAAAGGAAAACCGATGGAAGAAGAAAACCAATTCAAAAAGTAGAAAACATAGGAGTAAAAAAATGCAAAGAAATTAAAGAAAGACGAAATTGAAAAATAATTTGAACATAGAAAAACAATAGAATAAGTGAAAAAGAGTGAAACGAAAGGAATAGAAATCATACCTGGAATTAAGGGGAGGTTGGGAGGTGAACCCCCACCCCCAACTTGGTCGAACCCTATACTAAAACATCGGAACCCCCACTCCCAACCTGGTCACGCATTACCCAACCCCTCCTCCAAACTCGGAAAAATTGGAAAAACGTGACTTTTTTGGCCTTTTTTGGGAAAATTTTCGAAATTTCTTCGACTTTTTTTGGTTTTTGCAACCCCTCCATCAAAATTTTGGAAATGTTGGGACCCCCACCCCAAAATTTTGGGTTTACCCTCCCCTCACTGGTCGGACCTCTTACAGGTATGATAGAAATGAATCAAACAGAAAAAAATAAAGATAAAAGAATAGAACATCATGAAAAGCAGTTAAGGGAAAAGAAAAGCGAATAAATAAGGAAAAAAAGAGCAATGAACAAACAAGACATTGAATAAAAAAGTAATAAGAGTAAAATTAGGAAGTAAATAGAAAAAAGAAAGAGCCACAAAGAGTAATATTGGAATGAACACAATATAATGTAGATTGATGAAAAGAAATGAACAAAAAGAAAAGGAAATACATGAGACGAAAATAAATAAATATAAATAAGAAATTATATAACATTGATGACCAGCCTACAATGCAGGTAGCCAGTAGCAAAAATTACGCATTGTACTGAAGACCAGAAAATTAGGTTGAACTAAAAGACAATTTTTCATCAACTCAACAATTATTCTATATTTCTCAACAATTCAACAACATGCATATTCCTCACTAACATGTTTCCAGAAGAAAAACAGGATTTTCGCCATATAGCTTCCTCCACATAAATTCGCTCATGTAAGTGTCAAGTAAAACACGATGGGTACCATATCGTTGCTTGTGCTTTTGTTTAGATTTCTGCCACATGGACTCCACGTGATTCGTATAAGCCTTTGTTATAGGATCAGTGAAATTTTCAGAATGATTAACTTTCAGATGAGTATAACCCATCTCAGGAATTTTATCGTAAGCTTCCCAAAAATCCGAAATTACTGTAGTACCATTCCCGAAAATTTTTCCAGTATTGGCAACAGAGTCCCTGCATCACGTTTTTCTACGGGAACGAGAAAACAGCGAGTACTTCCAACTTCGACGCCGCCAAAAACCCATTGTTGCTTAACAATTTGGCCAACATTATACTTTCTTCTTACCAAGGGGCATTTGTCAATTTCGACTTTTTTCGAATTTTTGGATTCTCACTTTCTAAAACGCTGGAAATTGAAACTTCACAACGTTGGGAAATAAATTAAAATCCGACTGATGAAGCATAATTTGTTCCGCATTACGGCGCGAAGCGCCAGAAAAATTTTTCAGTTTTTATATTCTAATACGCTGGAAAATAAATCTCTCCAATGGATATTCGTGAATAATTCTAAAATCACGGTGTAGAAAGATGTCTTCAATTTCCATTTTCAATAAACCCAAAAGTTCCAGGTTGAAAATGTTGGAGAAATTCCAAGCATCGAGAGAAAAAATTGAGAAAATTGTTCTTTTCAGCGAAATACTGACTGTTGACGATTAGAAAATGAGATGAGCTAACTTTATTGATAGAAACTGTTGATAATTAATTAGTAAGTGGAAGTAGATATGCTAACGGCTCGGCGCGTAGCGCCGAAAAGTTTTTGCATTTTCAGCCCCTAAAACGTCTAAAAATCAAGGAAATTTAATGTTAGACCAGCCAAAAAATTTGTGCCAATTGGCACAAACGCTCAAAATTTTTTGTGCCATTCCAAATTTTTTGTGTGCTAAAAACCATGTTTTGGCACAAAAAAAAACACTGCCCCATTAGGAAAAGAAACGGTGAGGAAAAAACGAGATGAAATGAAAATCGACTCTGTCTCTCACCGTAATTTGGGTACTTGTTGAGTCACGACTGATAAAAAGCTCAACGTGACTCCCATAGAAATTTTTTCGCTCAATTTTCTCAGCAACTCTATCATTCACTTTACATTATGCCCCAAAACATGTCTTATTAAACTTCATGATACCAAAAAGAGATGATATTCAATCCTTGTAATCGTTTGTAATTCTTTTCCATATTGTTTATTGTAGTTCCGAATGATACCAATTTTTGTGTTCAATTTTTTATTGCAATCGTGAAACTTTCTTATGCTTGTTCCTTTATTTCCGAGATGATGGTGTGTTTATTGTCATCATATGGTGACTGTTCGTCAGGTGGTCAACTAACAAAGAACAGGTTTGTAGTTTCATAGGTTTTATAGGGCCTATTATTCTGAATTACTGTTGCCGTCAGGCCTGCGGGGGTCGTTATTACTATACTTAACACAAAGCTTTGCTGAGCGAGATCTGTCATCAATTTGATTGGTCGAAAATTGTAGTTCACTTCTTCTGAACCGTGAATTCAAGCCTAAGCCCAAGCCTAAGAATAAGCCAAAGCCTAAGCCAGAAAATTTGTCAGAACAACTAAAAAATCAATTAATTTTTTCGACCAATCAAATTGATGACAGATCTCGCTGCGCAATGCTTTCTAGGGATGGGCCGGATCGACTTTTTTGGCGACAGCGGATCCGGATCCGGATCCGGATCTTGAAAAATTTGGTTCGGCGGATCCGGATCGGATCCGGATCCAAAAAAATTTGGTTCGGCGGATCCGGATCTTGAGGAACAGATCCGAGCGGATCCGGATCGGATCCGGATCTTTCAATAAGTATATGTACTATGTCTAATTTGTCTAAAATTGGGTTGTATGAAGTTATATTCATTGGTGTCAATAGATTAATAGATTATTAATGATTGAGGTGTTCGTTTATTGAGATAGTTAACATGTACTAATTACTAATTAGTAATTTTTATTCATTAAATTGTATTCATGCTTAGATTAATATTGGTTTCATCAGAAAGGAAATAAATAGAAATAGAAAGCTTTTTCAGAAATTATGGATTCAAGTTCTTTTTTAACTAGCAGAGTGTAGGACTACTTCACAGTGTCTATAGATGATGAAGAAAAGGCAAAGAGCAATAAATGCAGAATACGGTTATCCAGAAAAGATTGTGCTACTGGATGTCAGAGAAAATATTTGGAGAGGAAACATATGGCAATATACGAGTATAAGCAGTTTGTGGCTAAATAAAAAGAAGATAATGAAAATAGAAGTAATTGTGGAACAAATTGCTACTAGTATAGAAATGTTAAAGAATTAATTTTTGTGTTTTCTTTGAAGATAGCCAAAAAAATGAACCTAGCAACTCAAAAACTAAATTAGAGCATGAACTTAAATCTCAAACGTCTCTGGAATTGCTTCATGCAGATAGTAAACTTAAATTAGCACCAGCGAAAAGTGTCCCCTATGAACAGCTATTCAGTGTGCTGGTCAAATTTATGATCTTACCAAAAATCGTTTGAAGGGTGATACTGTTGAAAAGTTACTGTTTCTCAAGTATAATTTTGCTACCATTGCAGTGTTTTTTTGTACAAGCCTGTTTGTACCTGTACAAAGATCGGCCAAAAAGTCTTTGTATGAAGAAAATTTTTTTATACAGTGAAAAAAAAACCATGATCTAGCACTCGAGTTCCCGTCCTTCATAATCATCTTACAAATTAAGAAAATATACTCATAACTTTCATAAATCTGAGAAACTTCGAGTTAAACCTAAAATTTATGAAAATTAGTTCCATGATGCTTCTCAATTCAAATTCGGCTTCATGTTTAAAATTACAGTTGCAAAAAAGTTGGAAAAATAGATTTTGACGTTCTGAAATGGACCAAAATTCGCCTTTTCCATACGGGAGGACCACCAACATTTTTTCCTTTACTGGAAATTTTTCTCCAGAAAGCACGATTTGTAGAAAAATAGTATTGCAAAGAATTATAAAATCCGGCGCGAAGCGCCGGAAAATTTTTCGTGTTTTCTAATACTGTAAAATTTTATGTGAATAATAATGAATAAAGATCCGATTATGACCGGATCTTAATCATTGACAACAGCGGATCCGGATCCGGATCCGGATCTTGAAAAATTCGATTCAGCGGATCCGGATCGGATCCGGATCCAAAAAAATCTGGTTTAGCGGATCCGGATCGGATCCGGATCCTAAAATTTAGGCGGATATCCGCGGATCCGGATCCGGATCCGGATACCCGGCCCATCCCTAATGCTTTCTATACTTAACCCGTATCCACATACCTGTAAGAGGTCCGACCAGTTGGGGGGAGGGTAAACCCAAAATTTTTAGGTGGGGGTCGAGTCCCAACATTTCCAGAATTTTGGAGAGGAGGGGCCGAAAAACCCCCAAGAAAGTCGAAAAAATTTCGAAAATTTTCCCAAAAAAAATCAAAAAAAGCCTTTTTTCAAAATTTTTCCCCATTTTTTCAAGCTTCGGAGGGTTGGGTAAAGGGCTGACCAAGTTGCGTGGGGGTTCCGACATTTGGGTAAAGTAAAGTGGGGTAACTTTGGTCAATATCGAGTCAATTCGACTTCTCCAACATATCATACCTGTACTTGGGGGGGGGTTGGGGGGGACCCCCCCAACTTGGCCAACCCAGTACCCAAAATCATTCCCCCCCAACCGCCCCCCAGTTGGGAAAAAATTAAAAAAATTTGCCAAAAAGTGTATGTTTTTTGGGAAAAATTTCGACTTTTTCCTACCCCCCCCCCCCAAAATTTCGGATTTACCCCCCCCCCCCCCCAACTGGTCGGAGGTCTTACAGGTATGCAACATATAACTTTTTATGAAGAAATTAATACTGGAATTTGTTCCCAAAAAGAAAAAATTCTCAAAAACCTCTAGATTGCCAAAGTATCTTTTGAAATTAAAATCAATAAAGAAAAACTTGTGGAAAAATTATGTAAAAAATCGTAGTTATGCTAACAAAAATAGACTGAAACACAATTCCAAAGTCTTGAAAACTGCAATGATCAAATATTATGCTATGAAAGGAAGAATGTGCTAAAATCGAATTCAATCAAGGATTTTTATAGATTTATCAATAATAAAACTCAGTTGAGACACACTATCCCTGTTATTGTTTCTGGTGAGTCTGATAACTGATGATAAAATGAAAAGTGAAATATTCAACCAATATTTTGGATCAGTATTTATCTTGGACAATAGAAAAATTCTTGAATATTCTCAAAAGCAGTTTAATAAAGATTTATCAATCAAATTTGATTTCTTAATAGTCCTATTGACTCTAAAATATTTAAAGCCTACACTGTCTCTTGGTCCTGATGGTCTGTGTGCCTTTCTCCTGAAAAAATATATCTAGTTTTGGCAGAACCTTTGAGAACAATTTTTGAAATTTCATTTAGAACTGGGCAATTACCAGATATTTGGAAAACATCAAATGTGGTACCTATTTTCAAAAAAAAGGACCCAGCAAAGGTAGAAAATTATAGACCAGTTTCTTTATGTTGTGTCTCATGTAAGGTTATGGAAAGTATTATAAATGTAGACATCATGGCTTATTTTGAGTCAAATAATTTTCTGAATGATAGACAATTTGGATTTAGCAAGAAAAAATCTTGTGTCCTACAGCTTTTAAGTTGTAAAACATTATGGGCTAAAAATTTGGATAAAAAAAGTAGCAACAGATTCAATTTATATCGATTTTCAGAAAGCATTTGATACTGTTTCTCATGAAAAACTGTTTGGAAAATTAGCTTCCTATGGCATATCTGGTTTTTTATTGAGATGGTTACATGGTTTTTTATTTAATAGGACTCAACAGGTAAAAATTGGCAATTGCTTCTCTAATCCAATTAAGGTTACTGGTGGGGTTCCTCAGGGTAGTGTATTGGGACCAACATTGTTCCTAATTTTCATAAATGATATATTTGATGGTATTATCAGTGAAATTTATCTTTTTGCTGATGATGTGAAAATATTCAACGCTACAAAAAATGCTGAAGTACTACAAGGCGATCTTGTCAAAGTTTATGAATGGTCATTGAAATGGCAATTATCTATTTCTCTGGAAAAATGTTCTGTTTTGCATCTTGGGAGTAATAACCTCAAAGTTAAGTATTATATAAACGATTTTCTGATTTCTACTGTTTCAGAGATGAAGGATCTCGGTGTTATGTTCAATGAAAAATTGTCAGCAACTGCCCATTGTAATTATGTAGTTAAAAAAGCATCTAGGGTGGCAAATTTGATTTTAAAATGTTTTCACTCTAACTTTAATGAATTAAAAATCAGGGCTTTTAAATCCTATGTTCTCCCTATCCTGGAATATGGTTCACCACTCTGGAATCCTTGTCTGGTTGGAGATACTAAATTGGTAAAAAAAGTTCAACGAAGGTTTACAAAAAGACTTTTTGGATATAAGGATTTAAGCTATAAGGAGCGCCTCAACAAATCTGGCCTTGATGACCTTGCATTTAGACGTACGTGTATCGACTTATCTTACATGTTCTTAATTTTGAAATTTAAAGTTATTCCACCGGACTTATTTTTCACTTTGAGTCCATTCAATTATCGCACCTCTAACTTATTTAAATTGTATAAATCGAAATATAACTCTAACGCTTTAAAACATGATTTTTCCTCGCGAAATATTGATGTTTGGAATTCCCTACCCAATGATATCATTCATTCAAACAATATGCCCTGTTTTCGGTCTAAATTGAATCGCTTTTTAAATCTCAATTCGCACATTCTTTTGTCACGTCCATGAGCTTTTCTATATTAGTCGCATTTACTCTTGTATTTATTCACATTTAATAAATTTCTTTCTTTCTTATACATACATTGGGAATTCGTAAAAATGTTTCATGGAACTCTTATGTCAAAAACGTCAGACAAATCGATTAAACACGTCATCTCATAAGTAGCATGCAGATTTAACTTACCATTGATCGTTGAAAAGAGCTCACTTTTTGGCCAATGTTACCCACCATGGTGGTCAACTTTGGTCGCCATTATAATTTCTGTCCGAGTTACTTTTTTTGACAAATAAAATCATTATATCTCACCACAGATAGAACGTAACAAAATAAATTTTGGATATGAGGTAACATAACTATCGGTCTTTATTTTCACAAAATTTCAGCTGAAAATGATGAATATCATCAACAGCAAAAAAGTTTTCGTAAATCTACTCCCAACTGTCCCTATGGTGGGTAACTTTGGTCAATTGACCTAAAAAAGTGCCTGACGTGAAAAATATTGTGTTATTCAGATACAGCAAGTTAAGAGGTACATGAAAATATCAATATGAATGAAAATAAAAATATCAATCGTTCAAAATTTATTAACGAAAAAAAATTAACATGTCGACCAATGTTACCCACGGGTAACATTGATCGACACACAAAAACATGAGGTACACTAAAACAATGCTAAATGCGCGTTTTTAAGATGATAATACATGAGATTTTAAGATAATAACACATACTCACTATAGCAAAAAAATTTGGTAGACCTCATCCTCTCCCCAGTAGGTTATAATAATTCGAGAAAAATTGCACAATGTGTGATTCTGAGGAATTACTCACTGCTCTTTTTGACACATTTACTGAGCAGATGATAATGGGAAAGTATGCAACTTCTGTGTCATATAGCGATTTTCAGAAAAGGATATCAGCACATTAATATATACTACTTGTAGGAAATCATTTATATATAATTGGGAGACGAAATAATGACTTATGTATATGTGATTAATCAAAAAATCGCCCCTTGGGAAGAAAAATATTATGTTCTTAAAATTCTTCCTCTTCATGCTCTCCTTTCCTTTTCCCGCTTCTGCGTTGGGTCTTCTGTGGGCCTATGGTTACCCAAGCTGTGGCATACTTTCCTGCTATGAGTTGAGACATGTGAGGTCTGTTGACGTGGATCAGGAGTAGTACTTGGTTTCAAACTCGTAGTTCATAGTCTAATGGGATTAATAATACTAAAGCCAAATTCAGCATCAGGACTTTCAATTGGAAGTACTGTTCTAAGCCTAATCAGTGATGGGATAAGCCCATACTGCTGAAGATGCTGGTTGAAAAATGTTTCCATACGTATGTTGTGCCCGATTCTTGAAATGTGCAGGAATCAGTTGGCACAACAGTCTTCAAAGTGTGACTATTCTGTACGTATAATTAGTGCATTAAAGTTGCATGATTGGGAGCTGGAAAATGGAGTTGAAATAGTAAATGTTTTTTGACTGTAAAAAGCATAAAGTAGGGCATTAATCATTTTTGTAAGTTCGAGAAACTACAACTCCCTCCTCCTTAGCAAAAAGTTGAGAGCAAAAAAAAAAGGTCACGGCATATTTCATGTACTACCCTTAAAATTTACGATTTTTCCCCTACCTAAATTTTCGACCTTGGGGACCTCTGGGCCAAACAGTTACCACATATCCACCCATCACATCTATCACAGCATGCCCAGTCTTTTTTGTATTTTTTCGTGTAAATTCTCCATTGAATATGGCAAATGTGACACACATTAGTGCTTCTAGCTTTTTTCGCTTCTCTCAATTCTTTCAGTTGAGCACCCTTGAGAGACCCCTCCTCCCAAAGTTTTGGGAATTACTGACCCCCAGCCTCAAAAAAGTTGCCCAACCCCCCAGACCTCGGGGCTTGAGAGAGACCCCTCCTCCCAAAGTGTGTACATTATTGTACACCTACTGTATTCAGGGAGCCGCCGAAATGTACACCCCCTGCGACCTTATACAGCGAACAAAAAATAGGTTACGGTGCAGCATGGGATAAGTACTTACTATCCTGTACATACCTGGACAATAGGTCCAACTGGATGCAACTCGGTATCAGATGAGGCGACCTCAGTACCAGATGACTTGATTCTCAGCACCAGATCATGTTTTGTGTATGAACCGATTGTAAACGAGAAAATGCAATCGAGAATTCAAAGGTTAGGCAAATAAACAGAGAATCGGCTGATCAACCAGAGAATCAACTAACCAACCAACCAGTCAGCGAATCAGTGAACCAATCAATCGCAGGGAACCAACTAATCAGTTAATCAATCAACAAACCAGGGAATGAATGAACGAATCAGTCAATTAGGGAAACAACCAACCATGAGATCAACGAACCTACCAACCAACCGGGGAAACAACCAACCAAGCAATCAGTGAAACAACCAACCAATCCGCTGGGGAATCAACTGAGCAACCAATCAAGGAAACAACCAACGAATTAGGGAATCAATGAAACAACCGACCATCCAATCAGGGAAACAACCAACCAATCAACTAGGGGATCAGCCAACTAACCAGAGGATCAATAAATCAACCAACTAACCAATCCAGGCATCGATCAACTAGCCAATCATGGTATCAACAAACCAACCAGGGAATAATGAATCAACCAACCAAGGAATCAATGAACCAACCAAGGAATCAATGAGTCAACCAACTAGCCAATCAACGAATCAACCAACCAACCAACCACCTAGTGAATCAAGAAATCAATCAGCTAACCACTAATCTGGGAATAAACCAAAATTCAACTGCAGAGAGATCAACGACCAACCAACAAGGAAAAGCAACTTACTTTGATTTCCCTGTTGGTTGGTTGATTCACTAGGTGAATAAACGTGATAATAGTAATTATGATCTGCAGGTAATTTCTTAGCTGGCTGTTGTTTAGTTGAATCAGCCAACTTAACAGCTAGTTAGGAAATTACCAACCGAATCACAGTGTCAATGAACCAGCTAATCAGGAAATCAATCTCAAATGATAAACTAATTAATTTTAGAATCAAGCAATCATCCCAAAAGGGAATCAATCAAACATCAAGGAAATGAAACCAATAAATTAAGGAATTAGCCATCATGATCATCAACCACCAATGGAATCCAGTGAAGCATTTCTACATGTCTTGGTGATGATATAATTGTTTAAGCATATACCTGTGAGAGATCCGATCACTTGGGGAGGCGGTGAAGCCCAAATTTTTGGGTGGGGATCCCATATTTTTGAGAGTTCACAAAAAAACTAACGAAAATTCTCCCAAAAAAGGCCAAGCAAGCTAATTTTTCGATATTTTTCCGAGTTAGGGGTGTCCCAACATTTGGGCATAGGGCTCGACCAAGTTGGGGCCCTCCTAATTACAGGTTATGCTTAAGCAGACGTTTTTATCTAATGATTTGGTTTTTGCCCCCATGGTTGGATCATCACTTCGCAAACTGGGCAATTGAGCAGTATATTTTTTGGATTTAAATTTTCAATTAAAGAACCATTGATTTTGATCCCCATGAATTCGTCAGGGTGCACACCAGGTAATGCCGACAAAATCTTTTTGTTCGTTGAACAAAAATACTAAAAAGATCTTTGTGCGGAGCCAAGAATGCTTGTTTCGGACAAAAATTTTCAAAGTGAAATTCTGAGGCTTTTCCAGGTCATTTTCCCCGAGTTTTCCAGTTTTTTTAGATTTTTTCAACCAAGTTGCAAAATAGTAAAAAGTATGCATGTACAAGGCACACAAAATATTAATTACAGTGATTTTTTCTGTTTTAACTTATCTATAACTATCATGATTTATAACACTCTCTGAGGGATAAATTATCGACAGAAAAATCTAATTAAATGTCAATTGGAAAATAGTATTTGGCTTTCGGAGTGTCGCGCTAGACCCAAATCCGATCAATAAAAATCGTTACCAGGCAACAGAAAATTTTGATCTTTTGGAGCGCACAAAAATGCACTTTTTCAAGTTCTCAGACTTTTCAGATTTTCCAGATGTTATTTTTTCTTCTGACTTTCCAGGTTTTCCAATAAGTACACTGGTATGTCCTAAAATGTGGGTAGACTCTTGAATAAACTTGGAAGATTCCGTTCTGTCTATTTTCTACAAGATAAATTTACTATTCATCTGGTTCCCTACCTTTATTTGGCATGGCAACCATCAAAACGATCCAGGAACCAACCAACTTTTTAGACTGGCTGGTACCAGATGAACCGATAGAGTTTGTCCAGGTATGACCCTATACCATGTAAGATTTTACCCCAATGTACATTTTCGGCCATGGGACGTCTGGATTTTAGGTAGGAGAGTTTACGCCCTATCTCGTGTTATATGTGCATCTATAATTTTTTCGCCAAGTT
This sequence comes from Romanomermis culicivorax, assembly GCA_963922205.1. NCBI lineage: Eukaryota > Metazoa > Nematoda > Enoplea > Mermithida > Mermithidae > Romanomermis > Romanomermis culicivorax. The sequence continues at coordinate 897,675 of CAWUHX010000135.1, read as the reverse complement.
TAGTATATACCATCTGATATTTTTCAGGGTTGATCGGATTTACTACACCGAGTTTTCTCGTTATGAATAGTAAATACAAAATAGATCGGCGGACTAAAGATTCATCCCACTTCGTCAAATCTAACGAACGATCTCCAATTTCTTCGCAATTCAAATTAGACAAGCGCATTCCTCAAATCGTTAACAATGGACCGATTTTGAGGTCTCGCTTTTGCAAAATAAACAAAATCTTGTCTTCGAAAGAACGCGGCGATTCGTCAATCGTTAAAAGCGCGTCGACGTCTTGCCAGTCGAGTCAGCAACAACAAGCCGCGTTGAAAATTGTCAGCAAATATAAATTGAAAAATAACGTCTATATGGTTAGCCCGACAAAAAATTCGACTGTGACGGGAAAAACGACGAAACATCGAAATACGATGATTAATCGACAAAATAGTACGACGCCCAATCGGTTCAAAATAAGAGGAACATTTAATTCGAGATATAAACTTGTAAAGTCAAGTTCAACTGTTAAGTGCGCCCCGTTCAGGAATGGGAATTATAAATATTGCAAGTAAAGAAAAATTTGCTATGAAAAATAGTAGCATGTATACAGTGCGAAATTTTCGAAAATTTATCTACCAAAATTTGAGTAAGGGGAAAAACAATTGTCTCTGTCACTTCAAGCAACAAATCTAGTCAGAAGTTTCAGTTGTAAATTGTTCCCGTTCGTGTTTCATTAGAACATGTTTGAAGATTGCTCATATGCTGATGATGTTATCGGTTGGCTAGAAGGTGCCGTCAACCACCAGCTTGAAATCAACCATTTTTTCATACATTCGGACAAAATAGCAAAAATTATATCAATGTGGACTGAAAATAGAAATTTATATTCTTCCATCAGAAAGAATTTATGACATTGTATAGCACTACTTCAAGTTGAGCGATCAGACCAGGCGGATGCGTTGTAAGTTTCACTAAAATGCCAGTGAATGTGCAAATTTTTCAAGCTTGACTTTAAAATTGCTAGTTCTTTATACTTGAAATGGCATTTGAGCTTATGAGCAGAGTATTTTTCCCGCACGGTGTGGATTTTTTTGGAGTCGTACGAAAAATTTCTGAAGAGTTTTCGCAACTAACGGAAGCTTTTTAAATGGTGGTGCGGAAATTTTTCTGATCGATTTCCCGGTGCGGAAAAAACCATGCTTTTGAGGAGAATTATTCAGAAATTATTTTTTCCAATTAACTCGCAATTTGATAAAATTCATTTTCTCCCTTACGCTGTGTCTCATTTTTTTGTCAATTTACTTCAGATTGAATTCTGGTAGAAAAAGTAACGATAAATTCAAAAAGACGAATCTCGGTTCGTCCACTCGAAAATTGTGTCCTTATTACATACGACTTGGAAAATGTAAATTGGGCCAACGATGTCCATTATACCACGATATTTCGACCGTCATGATTTGTCCAAAGTAAATTCGACTTTTTTCATGTTTTTGAGCTAATTGCGGTTCGAAAATTAAATAGATTGTCTAGTTTTGATTATTTTTGGTCCACCGTAAATAATATACATCAGTAAGGTTTTACAATTACTCTTTTATTTCTTGTATGATCAGTAATTTAGGCCCATCTCAATAATTTTTTATTTGACTGACTGCCCTGTTTTCAAAACCAGATTTTTGAAAAATCAGTGCTGCGATTCGCCGAGATGTTGCTTGTCGCACGAATATTCCAAAGACAAGATGCCTCTTTGCCACTTTTTCCTCAAAGGTGCTTGCGGTCGATCGAATTGCCCGTATTTGCATATCAAGCACAAAAAAGATGCTAGTGTGTGCCTTAAATTCAAAGCCGGTTATTGCCCTAATGGTGCTAAAGTAAGAAATTTTTATTTATTTCTGAAGCATTAAAACTTACTTTTATGAAGACCAAATTTCTTTTGGAAAAATGCTACAACGAAAAAAAGGTTTTGAAATGTAAATTCTGGAGCTCAACACATTATAATGCCTCGATAGCCCGCGTCAAACAATAATGTCACAGCCGTTTTCCCCTTGGGCTTCCTTCACGCAAAAATTAGCTAAAATATGTAAAACAGTAGAATGTTCGTCTAAAGAACAAAAAAGATGAAAAGATGTAAACATGTAACGCATTAAAAAATTATCTCATATGACGACAGACTGATTTTATCCCGCTAACTTCAACGAAATTCATAGCACGAGTATTATTGAAATTTTAGAGGTCGTTTATCGAATGCATGTTTTGCCATCAAATGGTTGCAGAGATCAGATATAGGCAAAGTTCCCATTGTATAACCATGCTTATGCAAATTTCAATGTAAAGAAGACCCGCGGAGAAAAGAATTGTTACTTTAACATTACCCGTGCTATCATAACCTATCGATTGCATTATAAAATGTAATATACCATAATTCACACCTCTATGGGAAGATATCTTAAAAAGCCTAATCGTATCTAGCTCCGACGTGACTTCTGTATTTAGCACAATAAATATGGATACGCATTCTGTTAGATGGTCTTATTATCATATCTGTAATCGAAGGGAATCGGTGGGGGACATCGCCCTACCAGGTGGGGCCCAATACCCAAATGTTGGTAAACCTCAAAACTTGCAACATTGGGGAAAAGTGCAGTTTTGGAAATTTTCATAAATTTTCGCCGAAAATTGAGCTTTTTCGGCTTTATGGGGTCATTTTTGCCCGCCCCTACAAATTTTTGATTTACTCCCTCCAACTAATGTAAGGTTTTACTGCTATGATTATTGTAGTGTGGAATGCTCCATTTGGAACGCTGCCAAGACAACAAACTTGTTTATCGACGAAAGTCCATCACCTCGAAACCAAAATCCAGCGAAGTAAAAACTTACGATAGGAGTTTAATCCAAAATTTGCTAATCCATCGTATGTTTAATGCCCATAAATTCAAAATTCGGCTTTGTATGTTTTAGACGATGTTTTTATCATATAGTTCCATTGCCTTCGAAGTAGTGCAACTCTTAAGTTAGTCGTCTTTTTAGATGCAAAAGCGGATTGCAAGTAGAAGGCTCAGTCGCAAAATCGAGAAATCCAATCACTCAACGGATACGTACTTGATGTCTTAGTCAGTGTTTATTTCAAATATTTTCTTGCCTTTATTACATTTCAGGATCTGTGATGATGCAAATTCTCAAGCATGCTTGTTGCCCAGTTTTATCAAACTACCAGATAATCCGCTAAAACTTACCGTCTCAAGTAAAGTTCACCGCAATGGAAAAGCTTCGTGGATAACGATATTCAAAAGTTTTCAGCCAACAACAACCGCGAAACAATGCATATCATTCCTTCATTTTTGAAGTTTTAGCGAAAATTTTCGTCAGGTAAGCCTAACAACTGTGTCCATATAAAATAATTTATGTATATTCAGCTAACCTGTGATTTTTAGTTCTTCGTTTTACCTTTTGTAAATGACTATTTTCTTATCTGTAATATAGTATAATTTTCTGAAATAAAATCCATGTTTTTGTCTCAGTGATGTACTTCAGTCCCCGAACTATGTTCATTCCATTCATACAAATCATCAGTGATAAGTATCTGATCATAATTTTTAGACGGACTAGAAGGTTTGATTCAGCGCCGTGAGTGTGTTTTTGTGTGAGTTTCATTTACTGACAACGACGTTGTTGATGGAAACTGTTTTATCAGTATTCGATCGATACTACTGTATAGTTCAAATTCCGTAAAAAACGATAAACCGAACCGAGGAAAAAAGAAGTCGAACTGTTCTCGCACTCAGCGTTTTTTTTTTGTGCACGGACATTTGTGCCAATCGCACAAAAATTTTTTTTCCACTAGAAACATACTGAAAACTGCGGAAAAGTTTTGACAAAAGTTTGATAAAAAGTTAACGTTTAACGCATTAATTTTTTATCAAAATCGTGCTCAACCACCGTTTTTTTCCTCAAATAGGGTCTTTTGAGGAAAAAATTTCGAAATGAGGAAAAAATTTTGGGTATGGTTCTCATTGTGGAAAAAATTTTGGGGAACTCTAAACCGAAAAGATGCGTTTTGGTGGACTTTAAAAGGTCAAAATCTCAAAATTTTCCGGCGCTTCGCGCCGGTCATGGGTATAATTGAGAATGAACCATACCCAAAATTTTTTTCCTCATTTCGAAATTTTTTTCCTCAAAAGACCCCATTTGAGGAAAAAAACGGTGGCCGGAATATAAAGCAAATTACACTTCATCAGTCTGATTTTAATTTATTTCCCAACGTTCTCAAGGTTCATTTTCCAGCGTTTTAGAAAGTGAAAATCAAAAAATTTTTCCGGCGCTCCGCGCCGGACCAAGAATTAAACAAAATCAGATATGTAATTCTAATCGGAATCACAGAAATGTTGATATCAGATAAATTCATGAGAACTCTATCGTTAACTTGCTTTATCCGCTCCTATAGAACACCAATATATTCTTCATGAGCTCATTTTGACTAACATGACCAGAATTTTCTCAAGTTTTTTTCTCTCATTTTTGCAGGTTTCTGACTACAAATACAACAAAATGCTTGGGTATGCTCCTAAAATGCATAAAAAAGCATCCGTAGCCACATTATAAGCGTTTTTAAAGATGTGGAAAATTTTTGGAAAATGAGGAAAAAAATTTTGGGTCCGGTTCTCATGTGGAAAAAATCTTCGAGGAAAAAAAACGGTGTGCTCAACCATACCTGTACTTGGGCCCCCTCCCCAACTTGGCCAACCATATACCCAATCCCCACCCAGTTTGGAATAAATTTGCAAAAAAGTGTATACGTTTTTTGGGAAAAACTCCGACTTTTTTCGACCCCCTCCCCCCAAATTCCGGATTTACCCCCCCCCCCCTCAAGTGGTCGGACCTGTTACAGGTATGTGCTCAATCTATTTTTCAGCAAAACCACGTCAGTGACATACCTGTACTTGGGAGGGACCCCCCCCCCCAACTTGGCCAACCATATACCCAACCCCCCCCCCACCCAGTCTGGAAAAAATTTGCAAAAAAAGTGTATGTTTTTTGGCATTTTTGGGAAAAATTTCGGCTTTTTTTCGACCCCCCCCCCCTCCAAATTTTGGATTTACCCCCCTTCCCAACTGGTCGGACCTCTTACAGGTATGGTCAGTGAGATAAGAAAAAACTGTGCAAGAAAATAGTTCAGGAACTCTAAAAGAAATGGAATGCTGACAAAATTTGAATACTCTAGAATTCTTTGGGAAGTTCAAATTGATTAAATTTTCGAGTACGAATATGAATTATCTACATAATGTATTTAAAAACAATCTAAATACGAAAACTGTGTAAATTTTCCGTCGAAACATTGTACTTACTACTATCACCATCGATATAGATTTTTCTATTGGAATCAATCGAACACAAAAAGTAAGAATTTCAGCTTTGAATCCGAATCTGACTGAGTTAAGAGAGAATATTTAGAAATTCTTTTCATTCATCAGTCATTGACAGCCTAACAGAGAATATTCATAAATTCTTTTCATCCATCAGTCATTGACAGCCTATAAAGTTTGCTGTAACGATACTAATACACTGTTCGAAGAGGAATCGTTCGCGTTCGGGTCAAGTATACAAATAGGAAATTATATTCATTGACTCGGCTCGAAGCGCCTAAAAATTTTTGCATTTTCAGGCCCTAAAACGTCTAAAAATCAAGGAAATTAAATGTTTGACCAGCCAAAATTTTGTGCCAATTGGCACAAACGTTAAAAATTTGTTGTGCCATTCCAAATTTTTTTGTGCCAAAAACCATGTCTTGGCACAAAAAAACACTGCTCGCACTACCAGCATACCTTCAATTGAAGAAGAGGTTGGTCGGACCCCCAACTCGATCGAACCCTATACCCAAATGTCGGGCGGGACCCCCACCCCCAACTTGGTCAACCCTACATGCCTGTAAGAGGTCCGACCAGTTGTGGGGGGGGGGGTCGAAAAAGTCGAAATTTTTCCCAAAAAAGGCCAAAAACATACACTTCTTTGCCAATTGTTTCTAATTTTTTCCAAACTGGGGGGGGGTTGGGTATATGGTTGGCCAAGTTGGGGGGGGGTCCCCGAATGCATACTTGTAAGAGGTCTGACCAGTTTTGGGGGGTAAATCCGAAATTTTGGGGGAGGGGGTCGACAAAAGCCGAAATTTTTTCCAAAAAAGGCCAAAAACATACACTTTTTTGCCAATTTTTTCCAAACTGGGGGGGGGGGGGGTTGGGTATATGGTTGGCCAAGTTGAGGGGTCCCCCGCCCAATTACAGGTATGCCCCAATGCAACCCTATATTAGTACCCAACCACTGTTTTTTTCCACAAAGGTGGAAAGAGGTCAAATTTTTTTTACACATGTGGAAAAAATTTTTTTCCGTATTAAAATCCTCGTTTTTTCGCTTGAAAATGCTCATAAACACTTTATTTAAGTGTTTTTGAGTCTTTCAAAGCATTTTGATATTCATTCTAATCATATATCTCAAAAATTAGATTTAAATTTTGTGTTCATAAATCGTAAATTCTAGAAATTTATCATTCGAATAATTTGAAACCATTAATTTGTTCGAGTCAGAAGCGTAGAAATTTTCCAAAAATACTTCCACGAAGCTTTTGAATTCAATATACGTTAAGAAAGCAACAAACGCTTCAAAATGTTAAAGTTGACGTGTTGATCTTTCTCAAAAAACCTATGAAAGAAAAAATGCGGATATCGTCATTAAATATAAAGATACAATATTCAAGATTGCCAATTAAACATGAAATAATACGTTTAAGATTATGAAAACTATAACGATTAAATGGTAAGTAAAGGTAGACATGCTAAAAGCCGCGCCTGAGCTTGGTAATAAATAATAAGATTATCAAAATTATAACTGGCGCGAATTATACGAGGAAATCGTATTTTGAGCTGTATGTGCTGAAAATTTATTACCTACACACCTGGCGGTTTTTCGAGTGGGATTGAATAGGTTCAGAGGAGTCCGCCAGACAGACATTGAAAAAAATTTACCAGTATGCATTTTTTAAATTAATTATTTCACTTGAGAAATGCCACCTTTAATGCAATCAGAATAAAAAACCTAAAAAAGAAGCAGAAGATGTCCATCACAGGAGAGGATAAGCCTAAAATAAAGAAAGAAAAACTGCACGTGGGTCTTTTACACACTTGGGGAAGAAAGTTCATAGAAATAACGATGTTTGATAGTCAATATAAGTCTCCAGAATCAAGATGTTCAAATTAAAATTTTGTCTTTGGTAAAATATGAGTGATATAATGTTTCTTTTACTTTCTTCCTCGCCCTTCGTATTTTTGGTTTTAGACTGCATTTATCTTTCATACGAATTTGTACCATGTATTGATGTGCTGATGTTTTCAATCTACCACTGAGCGACGTCAACCAGCTAGAAGATCATAAGATCAGCTAAAAATCTAGTATTTTTCATAAATTCGGGCAAAACAGCAAACATCAGAATTATTCAGCTATAGTATGATCTTCCACCATTGCACAGAACTGGTTTAATTTCTTTGTTTTAACGTTAGTTTTCCCGCTGCGAATAAACACTATCACAATTATTGTTATAAGACAAGATAAGGTGAACAAGAAATGATTTAATTACGGAAAATGTGATAATGTACCGTTCCGCATTCAAAAACTCACATATTTCGTACCAAATTATCAATTTTCAGAACTCTCTGGTGCAGTTAAAAAATAATGTCCGACGATACTTTCATGCCCGTTCCCGTTTTGGATACTAGCGGTTTAACGGCCAACTCCGTTCAATCGTCGGCTTTCTCGTCGCCGAATAAAAATTTACAAGTGGCAAATCGACAAGACGTTATTCAACAACAGTCAAAAAACGATGGCAACGATAAACAACAACAACAACAGCATAATCGTTCTAGTTATTGTTCATTGATCAGAAATTCGAAAATTGACGTTTTAGATTCGGCGTCGTCAAAAAAGCAGCATTCGACTTTTAGCGAATTATTGAAAGTTGACACTTACAGAAGCGAAATTTTGTCTTCTGAAAGGCAAGGTGTGAACATTCTTGCTAGTTTATTAATTTTTTTGTCTAACATTCTAGCATATTTCCAAAAATCTAAAAATTCTCCGATGATTTCAAATATTTCCAATTTTTTTTTAAATTATGTCGCAGAAATCAGGAAGGGCCTGCATACGATGAAATCGAAAATCGACGGATTAGAGAGCGATAAAAAACGTATGGCAAAAAATTTAGAAGCTTTGAGACTCGGTTTAGATAAATATTCGGATTTGTTGGCCAAAGGGAATGTGTTAGAGGGAACAAGTAATCGTTCGAGCAAAAGTTTATTAGAAGCAAATAATGGTAGACAGTCGTCACGATCATCTAGAAATGGCGATATATTGAACGATTCAGGTGAAAAAATTTCTCGTTTTGTAATAATACCAGCTATGAACTCTGGTTTAAACATCCACCGTCTTTAAAATGATGAATTAACCGCAAATTTAGCTCGCTAGCGTATGTATTGCTTTTCACGGTTTTGCTAATGCTGCATATTTTTCGCAGATATTAAAAAAATTTATGGAAATTTACGAGAGCGTTTATCCGCGATGGAGGCATATAATGCTACCAAAGGTGATTTCGCCATACTGCTTGAATTAATAGGAAACCTACTGAGGACCAAATCCTAGATGGTGGAGCATAGCAGGATTGAAGTTAGAGGAAATGCAGAAACAATCAAGGAAAATAACTTACATTTTTTGGCTGTTTTTGCTATATCTCTTAGCGTCGTAAAACAGTAGCAATTCTCGAAAGAAACTTTTCGGTGTCACAGATTTGGGAGCAAGTAGTAAACGTCGAGATACATTACATCACAATGAACTTGCTTCATCTTCTGTAATTTGGCTCACAGTATCTGATTCGTTCTTGAAAATTTTTTATGCTTCTTTAACAAACTTGGTTATGTATAAGAAATTTTTAACTGACCGAAACTATTTGGTTAGCTTTTTACCTGCTCATTTTTTCGCGTAGAAAATCGACCTCGAACCATTTCTTCATCATCCTCGTGCGAAGTTGAGCGTGCTGCTCCTTTGGTCAATCGGTCGAATTTCAGAGCACCATTCGAACCTGATTTGGCGCCAAAAATAGCGGATACTTCGGCGGAAAAATACGCCAAAAAACAGAATACTATTGTTCCTCCTTTGCAAATTAATCTTGCTTCTGGTAGTTCTAGCGGCGCGGAACTTGGAGGATCCAGGTAAGCTCAAAGTATTGTTTTTCCCTTCTGATGACGTATTATTCTTTCATATTATAATAAGCAATTATGAAATTTTAGACCAGTTTTCATACGAAATTCCAACATTTCTCTGATCCTCATACACCTTTTTGTCACTGGATGGGATATTTCAGGCCGCTTTCGTCTCTAAATCGTTCAATACAGTCACAAAAACTAAATTTAACGGATGATCAGCGCCGTAATTTGAGTCAATTGAGAGAGAAAATTTTATCAGGTAAGATTTTGACAATTTTCCTTATTAAAAAAATATCAAATATTGGAGAAATCAATTTTTAGCTGTTTTTCCCAGAATAAAGTGATATTTTTAAAACATTTTTCTGTTCGAGTTTCCAAGCTCACGACATAGATTTATCAAACTTTTCAGGATTTTTCTAACGATTTTATGTTTCGTGAAACAATTGCTGTAGATATATTTTGTAGTTGTGTTATAAATTGTTTTTTTAGGACAAATTTTGGCGCCAGCTGCAGCCAGTTCACCGTTGCCGCCCGATCGTGATCGAGAATTGAAAAATCAATCGGCTCAATGCGATCAATTTTTTAAAAATGTTTCAGTCGTGAATAAAAGCGCTCAAAACGGCCAATCTTTGCTCAATGATCAACGCGATCAATCTATTTTGTCCACCTCTCGGGAACAACAATCCTTCCACGGTCTAGCCGACGGACGTTTAGACTACGATAAATTACATTATCAGTTGAGGGCTTTGAAAGAAAAAGCGACAAGGGCGGCTGCGAATTTATCGAAAGAAGAAAAAAAGGCAGAAATCGTAAGCCGTAATAGAAATTCGGAAAAAAATCAATTGATTTTGTTCAGAAAATAGTATTTATCCCATGAACAACTTTGATGACAAGTTCATATTTGAATCCAGGGAATTTCCTGGGGTAGAAATAAGAGTTTTCTACCAGATTTCCCCAAAGCCAGATTTTTCAGGTAGAGGTAAAGTTGGAAATTTGCAGGGGTAGTGTAGCTAAATGTCTACTAAACATAATTGATTTGGTCTCAAAATTAGTAACCAGTGATAAATTTTCTGGACTTAAGGTAGGGGTAATACCCCCCTCATACCTCTCCCTATGGGGCGGTCTGTTTTCTACAATTTTAACTTTTTAACGATGTTCATTTTGATAGTTTGTGGAATACAGTAAAATTACGTTATAAAATTGGCAAACTTATATTATTTTCACAATTTTGTCTTACCCCTGAAGGCTTTGCCCAAAGCTCCTGTCGAAAATGTTAGAACGGATAAACTTACTAAAAATCCCGATTCGCCGTCGTCATCGCCAGCTCGTAAAATTAAAAAACGAGAAATTGCTACTGAAAAATCTCACTTCTCACCGACTCTCCAACATTGGCCCGCTCGTAAAGTCAAACCGGCGTTCGTTTGTGCCGGTCCGGTAATGAGAGGAAATTTTTTTTTTACATTAATACACATTCACTGAATTTCCTCATTTTTCAGTCCACGGGCGCTGAAAGTCATTCTTTGTTGGCCAACGTACAAGAATTATTCTCGCTTTTAAAACGACAAAATCCCGCTTTGCATCAAACGGCCCTAAAAATGTACGAAACTTGCGGCTTCGACGGTTTATCGTCAGCCGAAAATTTAATCCGTAATTTTGGCGCTGAATTGAAAATTTTGAAAAAGAAAGCCGAAAAAGAGCTCAAAGTGATGTTAAAGTATGCATTATACAATTAAGGAAATAATTAAAAAACTGGAGATGAAATTTTGAAAGTTTGGAATTAATTCAAGATTTGATTTTTTTTAAATGTGTCTTAATGTGCCGCAGTATAAGCAAAATTTTCCGAATTTTGGACCAAATAAAATGTATTTTTAAACATCCTGTTCTGTATCACATTCGTTAAAAATTATCGTTCATTTATAGTCTATAAATCACTTGATGTGATTTCAATCAAAGTTTTTAGTAGTTTTGGACTGAATCTTGGTTTTTAGAGGAGATAAGCGCATGCAACATTGTGTATTTCAGTCTAAATGTGTATAAATAAGTCGTGTTTTTTAAAAAATAAAAGATATGAAACTCGATTACTCTCTGTTTCTTCACCTTCACTTCACCTCCAAACATAATGTCGAGTGGTTTAATTTTTCTAAATATTCACCCTCATCTCAGAACTTACGATGAAATGAGCAAAGATTCGAAGAGCGAGGAAAATATTCGTAAACAGAACTCGTTGGTCGCAGAAATGGAGCAAAAGGACACATATCTTCAACGGCTGAATTGTCAAATTGAATGGGTAAGTCAAACGGTCGGATTTGTGTTTTCAAGAGCTTGAAAAAAATGACTTACAAAATCAACCATTTTTGATAGACTGCCAAAATTTCACATTAAAAAAACTTGAAAATCATGCTACCAAACGACGAGTAACCTTCTTCCTCTCAATCAGAAGTTAATTTGTTTTAATTTGAATTCTGATTTCTGTGATTTTTCTGCCTAGAAGTTGTAAGCAAGAACATGTTTCAAAGCGCCCTGTTTTTGAAATAAGGAATTATGGAATCCAGTAAATATTTATTAAATTCGCGAAATATCGATCCCATGTTTTTGACCTTGTGTAATTCCGATAATACTTAAAATAGGGATCTCGTGTTTCAATGATCTAACCTACAAAAATTGATCGATTTCCTGATAGAAAAATTACGACACGCATTGTTTTTTTCCACAAATGGTACCTTTTGTGGAAAATATTCTGAAATGTGGAAAAACATTCTGGAGGCTTTCTACAAATTTGGAAAATTTTTTCGACTTCGCTACCGCTACACATATCAAGTATGTAAAAATTTTACACATGGAAATTTTTTTTGGATCTTTCCACTAGTGATGTGCGTTGGATATCTGGAAGGATATTTTGAAAAAAGGATATCCGGATGTGAAAAAAACATCTGGAAATCCGGATATATCCGGGATATTTTCACTGTTCTAGAAGGAAGTAAAGGTTACTGAGAAGTTAGGTGCTACATTGTGGGGTATTCTCATGTGAGCAATTCCCAAGTGAGCGTATTCCCAAATCAGTGAATTTCAAATTGGGCGATTTCAAACGAACGATCAAGAATGTAATAACACTTTCTTTACATTTTCCTTCTTTGCCTTATATTTTTATTTGTAGGTATGTATTTCTTTTTTCTTTCGTTCTGCTTATTGATCATGTTTTCTTTTATGTATGTTTTTACATTTTCATTTTTTGTCTGTGCCTTCTTCTTTCATTTTCTTCCTCCTTACCATCTAATTTTTTCTTTTTTTGCTCATGATGCAATACAAATTGTCATTTTAAGTTCTTGCGTATAATTCTAGTACAGTCCGGTATGCTTGAGTCTTTCATCGTTGTAAGTATGGAAATCGTCATAACAAATATAAACAAAAGAATACTGGAAGAAACAAAACATTAAGAGAAAGGAAACGAAAAAAATTAGAAAAATTAAAAAAAGAAAAAAACATCAAAAAAGTGGCAAGAAGAAGCAAGATAGAAAAAGCAGCAAGGTAGAAAGAAAAAATAATGTGAAGAAAAACAAAAGAAAAAGAATCAGAAGAACAGAAAAAGGCAAAGATAAAGAAGTAAAAGTAAAAAACCAGGACGGAAAGTAAGTACGAACGAAGAAAAAATCACAAAGGATAAAATTAAATAGGAAATAAAGTATGCTGAATGAGACAATGCTTATTAAAAATGACAACTTGTAATGTATTATTTTATAAGCAAAAAAGAAAAAATGGATGAGAAGAAAAAAGAAATGAAAGAAAGCAGAGACAAAGGATCAAAATGCAAAAACATACATAAGCGACAACATGAGCAACACACAGAACGAAAGAAAAAAGAAATATATACAAAGAAAAATATATGGGAAAGAAGGAAAATGTGCAGAAGTGCTATTACATTCTCTATCGCTCGTTTGGAATCGCCCAATTGGGAATTCGCTCATTTGGGAATCGCTCAAATGAGAATCGCTCAGTTGGAAATAGACCCTACATTATTACAGAAAGTTTCTACAACAAAACAAGAAAAGGTTCAGTAGTATTGTGGTTGACCCAGTGTATTATTACTTAATATGTGCTTCTTTTTAGCTCTTTGCAAACAACATTAAGAATATTCGGATATATCCGGATATCCTAAAGTGCAGAAACACGAATATACGGATATAGAAATTTTTGGCGCACATCACTATTTCCGCAAATGTGGAAAGATAGTCGGGGGTAAAGAAAATGACGACACGAACAAATTTTGCGGATAATTTTTCTGATTTTTCATCTGCAAAATTTGTTATAATGATTTTTTTCAAAATTCTGATTTCTGCTCTGCTTCATCCAAAAGGGGTTTGTCTTTGCACTGCGCATTTTCTGCAGTGAATAACATAATTATGAAAACAAATTTTGATTTTAAGCTCAAAAAGCTTTCGACGAAAACTGAACCGCACAAAAGTACGCCCGTCCGTCGATGCCGCGAACGTTCCGTTTCGACGCCACCGGCCGTCGGTCGTGTTAAAGGCAAAGGCAGTCAAGTGATCAGGCACACGGTTTCCAGTTACCAGCGCATAAATCAACAGCGTGGTTCGACGGGCGTCGCTCATTCGCACGCCAAACGTCGGGCGGCGTATTTCGCTAAAGTTTTAAAAGAAATTCGTGTCGCTAGAGAAATCGTCGCCGAAAGCGGCTCTATTAACGTTTGATAAGCAATTTTTGACGTTAGTTTTTATTTACTGCAATAACTTTTTATCGTTTTATCGCAATTTTATTTTGATCCGTAAGTTTTTTAGTTTGCTCTTTGATACAGCAAAGATTTAGTGAGTTTTATCAAAATTGAGTTCTTGAACAAAATATATTGTAGGAATGAATTTTCGGCAAATCGTGTAGCCCACGATTGGATGCGAAAAATTCCATTTATTTTGTTGGTCAAGAATTTTTTGTTTTTCAACAGCTAACAATAAAAACAGAATATGCCATATATAAAGCCTCAATTAGAGCTATGTTACCATCTCATAATTTGAGCCCGAATATTGATTTTTGACGTAAGGTATCATTAAAAGGCCCTGAATTGAAGATTGTCATTTCTTCAAGTGGTATTGGAAGGAACTATTTCCATATTCCATTTGTATGAACGATTTGTACAATGCTATAGAATCACGTTTTTTTCCACTACATGTATGCGATATTCATTCACTAGTGTGTTCTAATATGTACCTGTAAAATTTTTAGAATGATTTTCAACACAATAAATTCTGGTACCTTGTTCTCCTAGAAAGTAAAGCTTCATACGAGAGTTTTACAATAATTTCGATTTACTGTAATGTATGTTAATTGAAAGATTGCTGACGTCAGAAAGGTGAGCATCAGCTCGTGAAAAAGTTTTAGTAAAATCCGCCACCACGGTATGCAGTTTATACTCGTCTACAGTAACTAATGCGGGATTTTCAAATTTGCAGTATGTATAAAAAAAACAATCAGTTTTTTATCAATCAAGTCGTCAATATTTTGCATTCGGAAGTTATCAGATTTAAAAAGGCAGCAAAGTTTTGAACGTTAAACGTTTTATAATCGTGGCCAAATAATGCGCAACATTCTTGTTTTTGTTGAAACATGATATACAGCATCGAAGTGAAAATTTCGATTTCGAACATGACGACAACGATCATGTCCTTCAAAAATGTTACTATTATTTTATTGACTGCAAAGCATGAAGTTTTTTTCGGCAATTTTTCTAGTAGTCGCTTCCATATGGTTTTCGGATGGAGCTTTCAGTAAGTTAAATTTACATTGAGCATGCAGATTTTTTGTACAGTATACCTTTATTTTAGAACAAGATTGCAACAAACGTCGATGTCTAATCCGAAAAAATATCCTGAAGTTTTTTTTGATTGGCGATTGGGGCGGTTTACCTATTTGGCCTTACTTTTCGCCGGCTCAAGTCACCGTAGCCAGAGCCATGGGCGAGTTAGCCTACAACGAAAGTACGGATTTTCAAGTGTCAATGGGCGATAATTTTTATATGGTAGGCGTAAAGAGCGAATACGACGACCGGTTCGCCGTAAGTTTCTTTTAGTCGTGATTTTATATATATATATGGGCTTGTTAAAAAAATAGCTAACCGTATAAGCTTGTAATACGCCAGCAAATGAAGGTTCGATCGTCAGATAGCATATTTACTCTGGTTGCTCATCTTCAAATTTAATAGCTAGAGTTTATCTTGAACAATACTCCTTCATAGTAAATCACTGCCTTTTTATTTTAATTTTTTACGTCTCTTAAAAAATAAGAAATCAGCAGTACTTGGCTATTGTAACGTAGCATTTTTGTAAAAGTGCTCATCAAATACAATAAGCGAATAGCCATCCATCCATTGAAAATCTTTTTTTTTTGAATTACGGTCATTAATTTCTATGTTGATATGTAAGCAAAATTATGATTTCTAGAGAATGTTGAAGTTTTCTAAAAGCTTCGAAGGTTTTCCTGAAATTTGCTTAAAAGTAATTAAAATTTGATATCAAGAAACTATTTTCATTCGAAATTGAATTCCTCAGCGGTATTTTCCCTTTAATTTGTCGATTTTTCTGGAATCTTTCGAAAAATTCATAAAAGATCACAAAAAAACGTGGTTTTGTGTCCTGCTTATCTACCAGTTTATGAATTTTGAACACGTATAGAATTATGCTATATGACACCAGAGTGATCTTGATATTGAACTCATACGACTGGAAGGTTAGATCAGCCCTTTTAATTGTAAGTGACCGTTTTATAAACCGTCATATAGCTCCGGAATCGTAATCGTTACAGAATTGTATAAGTCTAGAATTTTTATACTACTAATCGGAAATCATAATTTCCAACAAATTTTACCTTAAAGTTCTCTGAACGAACATTTTTCGAAGAAGATAAGTCAAAATCTTCTTACTGAAGTTAAATTTAGAACATTAAATCTTTCATCCGTAAAAAAATTGAAAATTAATTTTAAACGAAAGAGAATTGGATTATTGAATTAAATGAAAACTATACATATGTGACAAAATTATAAGTAATCAAGATCATACATGTAATGGGGCCCTGGGGTCTGGGGCGTCGGGCGGCTTTTTTGGGGCTGTGGGGTCATTAATTCCCAAAATTTTAGGGGGCGGTCTCTGAAGGAAAAAAATGATTTTTCAATCAAAATAGTCTGAAAAACGGTTCAAAAAATAGTAATATTTGTCTTGAAAACTGTAAAAAATATATTCATGACGCGTAGCGCCGATATTTTTGACCATTTTTGTTCAAAAATTGACATTTTTCGTCAAAAAATTGACTTTTTTTTAGTATTTTTCTAACCCAAAGTATGGGTGCTCCTATGACTACCCTATTTCTAGCCATACGGCCGACAATTCCTGGGGGTTTCCTATAGCACTTCCCGCGAACTTGATCCTGTATAGACTGACTGAACTCGACTTGTGCAGATCAAAATTAAAACAAATATTCTCATAATATTCATGCTCAATATTTTTTAAGACTTTGACCTTTACTATCTCAGGTTCAAGAACTGATTCTTGTTTTGAATCTGTGTCCACTATTTAATCACGTGAGTGCTGAAGGTTCTTTACTTAACTGAATTCTGATATTTTTTGTCGACATTTTGCCTACATTTTGCCATTACACCATACATTCAATTTTACATAAAGTTGGTTGAAACGTACACAGTATTCACAAAGAATGCTTCTACCGCTTTGTTATCCATTCCAAAAAAATCTCATCCCGACTGGAACTTTGTATTTCACTTAATCGCTGTATTCGGATTACTACTTTTTCACAGGCCACATTCGAAAGAGTGTACACCCACATAGTCCTGCGGCGAACACCGTGGTATATTCTGGCCGGAAATCACGATCATAACGGCAACACCACTGCCCAACTGGCCTATTCAGGCAAAAGTATTCGATGGTAATATTGCCCTATCAGTCTCTTAGTTAGTTCTTTCAAGTATATACAATGCAAATATAGGATCTAGAATATGGTAAATTCATCATTTTTTAGTTAGTTCCGACAGAATACACAAACCTGCTTCTCAAAACAGGACATAAGAAAATATTATCCGAGAAGTTGAAGCAGCTTGTGAACCAAATTCTCGAACTTATAAGTATATGATTCGCTTGATTAGATATCCAGAGTCGGGAAACTATTTTCGATGAAATTTGAGTAATTTAGTAAAATTCGTAGCATTTGCATTTCTTCTTCTGAACTTAAACTTGATGAAACAACCAAATTTTCTTCAAAATCAAAAATCTTGGAATTTTCAACAACACAGTTTTCAAAATTTTAATTTTTAGAATCATACAATTTATTAACTTTTACCTAATATTAGAATCCGATTTAATGAAATAACTTGGCGTTGTGCAGTCAGTTATACCTTTAGATTTCAAATTGTGCAGTCAGTTATACCTTTAGATATAAAATCAGATAGTCAGGAAAATACTGTAGTAAATGTACGAACTATTGCGTGATCAGAGTAATAATGAATTTCTGAGTTCATTCCATTGCTGTTATTTGGTTCATGAAAATCGTGATTTTTTCACAATCGGTAAGTTTAATTTACCTTCCTAAATTGTGCTCAATGTTCATTTTACACGGCTCACGATGCACTCAATATTCTTCAATTTCATAATACACAGCTATAATTGTATAATGCTTTTAACTGGAAAATGACAGAAAAATCTTGCCGTCGTCAATAATAGTTTTACTACATAATTTTTCTGCTAAAAAAATTGTTAAATTATAACTTTTCAGTCCTATATGATGTTTAGTTTTTTAGAGAATCGAAGAATAAGTTGCTTTTCAGGTTTATTATTCAAAATCATTTTAAGATAACAGGCTTTTATCAATTCGTCCCACAATATAGTGAAAAACATACCTGTAATTGGGGGGGGGGTTGCGGCTCCCAAACTCGGACGGACCCTGTACTCAAATGTTGGGACCCAGATTACGCCATAGGGAAGAGTATTAGAGGATATTACCCCTGCCTAAAGTCCTAAAAATTGATCACTGGATGTCTACTTTTGAGACAAAATGAAGTGTTTAGTGGAAATTTAGCTACACTACCCTCGTAAATTTTCAACTTTATCCCTACCTGAAAAATCTGACCTTGGGGACCTATGTTGGGATCTTTCAACTTTCAATAACCTTCCAATAATTGGGCAAAAAATAGTATTTTTTGGTCTTTTTTGGAAAAATTTTCGTTTTTTTTCAACTTTTTGGAGTCATTTCTAACTTTCAGGCATAGTTTTTTTTAGCATTTTACAAGCCATGGCTTGTTGGACTGACAAAATGGCTTGTCGAATTTTAGTCCAACTAGACAAAATGGCTTGTCAGAATTTTTTGAGTCATGTGTTTGATCATATCGGATACAGAAAAGATGCATTTTGGTGCATTTTAGAAGGTCATAATCTCAAAATTTTCCGGCGCTTCGCGCCGGTTATAACTTAAATAAGCATTATTATTTATTTCCTAGCTCAGGCGCTGCTTCTAACATGTCTACCTTTATTTATCACTTAATCTATAATAGTTTTCATCATCTTAAACGTATTACCTCATGTTTTAATTGGTAATCTTCAATATTTCATCTTATATTTAATGAAGATTCACATTTTTCCCTTGACACATTTTTTGAGAAAGATCAATACGTCAAGTCTGTAAACTTTTTGAAGTGATTATTCCTTTCTTAACGTAAAATCAATCCAAAAGCTTCATCGAAGTAGTTTTCGGAAATTTCTACTCTTCTTACTCATATCTTTTCGGCCAAGTTCATGAGAGTGTGCGAATAAATTAATGGTTTTAAAATTTTTCAAACATAAAATTCCAGAAATTACGACTTTTGAACAGAAAATTCGAAATTAGTTCTTCAAATAAGTGGTTGAAAAATTGATTTTGCAGCATTGCAGAATGTCAATACCCAAAAAATTTCGGGCGTTTCAGGCAGGAAAGATTAATAGCTGTTTTGGGCTCTCACTTGTCATCATAGAGGACTTGACCGTCGATTTCTCATGTAATTCAAATTCATTATGTTCTTGGATAGTTTGCTGGAAAATTTTTTCCACAATACTTGTAGATTAGACTTTGATCAAACTCAAAAATTTCAAATTTTTCCTGAATTTTAATGAATTAATGGCTCTAAAATGTTATTGAATAAATGTTCAATGACATCTCTTTTTTGATCGATTGCCGTGATGCTCAATATACACATTTCTTTAAAAAATAACCTAGCATTGGAATTTATTATGAAATTGGCTTGTAAAAATTTGGAATGGCTTGTAAAATTTTAGGTCTACAAGCCACTTGGCTTGTGACTCGTAGGTCAAAAAAACCCTGCTTTCAGGATTTTGGAAAAGAAAATGCACTTCAGTCAAAGCTGGAACGTTCAAATTTCGTTCCTTGCATAGCCTTGCTGGCTCTAGCCCTTCTTTGCTAAGCTTGAAGTGTTATCTGTTTCAATGCTGCCTTGCGTGCTTTAAAAATGTAATAAATTCTATTTGAGCCTTACAGAGATTGTGAAATTTTGAGTTTGACTCATTTTTATATATGACTCATTTCATTGATTTTTATTTTTCATAAATTATTCGATAATATTTTGCGGATTATAGCATAATTTTTTGGCGTATTCTGATTAAAATTGGGAATCACGCAAAGTACTTTCGAATTAGATTTTCTTCTGGTTTTGCAGAACTTCTTTTATCTAGAAATTCGATAATTTCAGGTCAAACGCCCCTTAGTATGAACTTTGTGACTTCATGACCCTCATACAAAGAGTGTGAATATCCAGATTTTATAAATTAGTCGTAGATTCGAGAAAGCATACATTGAATCAGTAAGAAGTGCGATAAGAATTCTCCGCCCAGAAATCTTCTTCGATAAGGTTTTTGAGGCAAAAATTACTATTTTTTGAACCATTTTAGATGAAGAAAAAAGCTCTGTATGCGTATTCGTATGCGTATTCATCTATGCGAAAATGTACCATTTACTGTAATATTCGAAATTTGAAACTATTTGCTCGCAACTAAAATTTCCGCTTTCCGAAACCTGATATCAGCAACAAAATCTACTGTTTTGAATTCAATTTTTCCCCTAAAGGACATTCCCGCGTTTGTTCTACGTCATCCGTTATCAATTGAAAAATGGCACCAAAATCGATATCGTCATGATCGATACGATTTTATTATGCGGTCAAACGAGGGACGGCAAATTCGACGGCGTTTTACATTATTTAATGGCTTCGTCTTCGAAGCCCAAAGGACCGAAAGATCGACATTTGGCCGAAAAACGTTGGAAATGGATTGAAAATCAATTGAGCAATTCGACGTAAGGTGGAAAAATGATCTTGTTAATTTTTGATTCTGGTTTTAATCATTCTCAGTAGACCTATTAATTGGCTATAATCAAATTTGCATATTAAGAGTTTCGAAATTTTGCGTGAATTTCATAAATCAAATTTCTGACGTCAACAAGTGCATATTTATTGTAGATAAGAACATACATGTAATTGGGGGGAAGTGCTGTGGGAACGCCCCTCCCTCAGAAATCGTCGACCATATGGCTAGCCATTGGGCTCCCTCAGGATTTTCCAGTCCTATGGCTAGCCATATGGTAGCCGTAGGGAGCCCCATACTTTTGGTCGGAAAAATACTGAAAAATGTCAATTTTTTGATGAAAGATGTCAATTTTTGAAGGAAAAATGGTCAAAAACGTCAATTTTCTCGGCGCTTCGCGATTTTTTTGTGAAAAATCCATTTTTTTTCTTTCAGAGATACCCCCCCCCCCCCCCCCCCAAAAATTTTCGAATCACTGACTCTCGGCCCAAAAAAAGTGGCCTGACCTCGACGCAGACCTCGGGGCCTCGTTACATGTATGGATAGGAATAATACAAAAATTCCACGATTGTATTCGTGAAAAACATTTTTCTAACCATTTGAGCGTCATTTTCATTGTTAAATTTACATAATACCTGAATGTTGCTTTTTGAAGAAATTTTTTTCTATTCAGGGCTGAGTACTTATTCATCGCTGGACATTACCCCGTTTATTCGACGGCCGATCACGGACCAACGCAATGCCTGATCGACAAATTAAATCCCTTGATGCAAAAATATAACGTTACAGCCTACTTGTCGGGCCATGATCATAATTTACAAGTTAGAAATTGTTTCTTCTTTCCAGGATTATGTGAAATATCACATTTTTTGATTTTTACAAGTTGAGAAAATTTTGTGTAGATTATCCAAAGAAATGACTAGACTAAAACTTGAGTATTCATACCATTGTGCCGAATAATAGTGGATTGTCCCCGTTTGTATTAAACCATGGTTCTATCCGTCTTTAAATTGCAAGTGCAAGTCATCTGCGTAAACAAAATCAGGACTTGGAATTTTAAACAGTAATTTTGTTTCTTCTTCGCAAACCACGTATTGATCTATGAAAACCTTGAAAGTTAGACACCTCCCTGGAATAATTTTTTTTACCAAAATCCGTTTTTTTCTGGAATGTGACTCTTGGAAATGTTTACTGTAATGCAGCCGTCAGCAATGATTATCAAGTTCAGCAGGAAAAATATCCTTTTCCTGAATACCTGCAGATCACTTGCCTTAAAATTTATTGAATATTATTTTGATTTTTTCAGCATTTGAGGGTAAACTTAAACGACACCCTACTCAACTACGTCATTTCGGGCGCCGGCGCTTTCACCGACGTTTCGACGGCCAATTTAAAAAACGTGCCGCCCAATAGTAGCCTTTTTTCTTACCCCAGGTCTTCGTGGTTTAACATTTTGAACAACGCCGGCATCGGAACGGACGGCGGATTCGTTTTGGTTAAATTGGATTCTAAATCGGCCAATTTCACGTATTTTAACGGCTACAAAGAAAAATTGTACAGTTTCGAAGCTTTTCCGCGATTTTTATAGTTGGTTTATTGTATGATAGGCTTCGCCAATAAGATTGATTCTTTTTCTTCGGAAACTCTGGGTAGTAACAACATAGAAAATTTTGATTATCATTCACTCAGTCAGTGAATTCGTAGATATGAATTTTCTCTTGATTAAGTAGTGCACTTGCTGACGTCAAGAAAGTTCCCTGAATTACTGAGTTACTACTGGCGAACTCTGAACTTTTTTACCAAAAAATCACTGGGGTGATCACTGATAGGCAGAACTCTGGTACTTTTTAGCTGAAAGATCAGTGGTCACTCAGATGACTTAAGATTATCTTGGAGACGGTTTCAACTTGAATTGGTTGACAATTATCAACACCCCAAAGTTTTTTTCCAAAAAGAAGCTCGCGGGCAAAAAAACTGGCATACGATCCGTTTTGAAAGCAATGACACTATGTATATTTAAGGACAATACCCGGAAAGCTGCACACTAAAGTTTGATCTCTTCTGATCTCATTTCAATTTCATTTTGCCGCAGCCGCTTCTTTGAGTAAAAAATGACAACTTTATTTAGGAGTCAGATTTACTCTTCATGCATGACATGCACCAGACAATGACGACTTGAAAAAAAATGACCTTTCTGTGACCACGTGAGAATTTTGGGTGAAGAACGACCAGAATCTTCCAAAAACGATTATTCATTGACCAGAATCCATCGCAGATAGCAGTTTTAAAGCAGATAATTTTCGCTTACTAGAATGGTCTTCATTTTTCTAGAATATCTTTTCTGTGATACCAATGGTTATCGAGAGATTTGAGTGACCACAGCTAGCTCAAAGAAATTGTCGTTCAATCAATATGAGAAGATTTCGTAAAAATCTTGCTCCCCCATCTATCATTCGTTAGTTTCAACTTATGATGTTGAAAATGATTTAGAGGATGTTTCCGACATATCATTTTAATTAGCAACAGTTATCAATAGTACCCGAGTGACCACATTTGCGCAAGAATGATTGCAAGTTCCCAAAATTGTGTTGATCAGGTGACCATATTTTAACTCAAACGATTTTTGTATGTCTAAAGGACTATTTGCGAACAATTCCAAAATATTTTTTTGATTGTCACAGGTCATCAGAAGTATTAGAATGACCATTGCGAACAATCACTGAACGTTTGAAATATTCGACGACCATGTGATCAGTAAAAATACGTTATCAAACAGCTCCCCTGGCCCAAAAAAAATCGTCAAACATCCCCCGCTGAACTTTTTCCAAAACAGCTTTTTTGATTACTTTTGTGCATATTTTGTATGAAAAACAAGCTTGCAAAATTTTTTTTGGTTTTTTGCTCATCAACCCCCCTCTACCCCGCTGGATAAAAGGTCCAAGGATCTATTGACTCCATTAGCAAAATGAAACTGATGATAATTTGTATTTTAACTAAATTGAGAAACTGTTATGTGTCTACTTTTACAGCATGTACTATTCTGTTATAATGACTCAAAAATTCCGCGCTTGTAGCTGTTCCTCGAGGAAACGTTCTTGTTTTTGAACAGAATGATCAAAAAGATGAAAAATGTTATGGTAAACTTTTTTATCTCTGTCGTTTATTGTATCGCCCGATTTTATCCTAAAAATAGATGCACGTCAACCCGTTTAGAGACTTTTTGTATCAAGATCAAATATAGGAATGCAAAGTAGAATATTTTTCGGGTCATAAATCACAGCGTTCAATGTCGCCAGAACGCAAAGGTAGCACGTAGCCTGGTCGAAAAACGTTATTTTCTTTCGAAAGTTGGAGATTTTCGGACGACGAAATGATTCTAGTACCTTTTGCGCTTTTCGTACTGACGCTAGCAGTGCCGTCGGGAAGTGTTTCTAGAGAAACAAGTGAGGAATAAATTTATTTATTAAAGAGTTTTTAAAAAATCAATTTTTAAAACAAAACTTTCGTATTGCAGAAGAATCCGTTTTGAGAGCCTATTGCAAAACGCATCCGGATGCAGCTTCGTGCAAGAGTTTGTCGGGAACTGCTGCTAGTGATGCAGGTACGTATACTTGCATTTATCTTGATCCACAAGAAGCACGTTTTGTGTTGTATCAGATTATTTATATGTCGGAAGTCGAACATGTGCACCTACAGTAACCCCACCATGTTTATTAATTCCACTACTGTATCGCTTTAGTAGCTATCAGTCAAACTTATCAATGATTTCACTCTTATTTTTCCAAGTTGTGTATCAATTCAGCCACTGGATCATTACAGATTGGTATCAGGTTAGCCAGTCTTATGTGTCAGTTCTCTTTTCATCCAAATTCAGATCATTGCATCATCTATAGTTGCAATTGCTCTACCATTTCAGTCGTGCATTAACTCAGCTACTAACTTCAGCTACGCATCAAATCACCAGTGTGTCATTTCAATTCCGTATCAATCCAGCTTCAGTTCTTTGTTGATCCAGCTTAAGGCCAGTATGCGTGTGTCCTCAGTACAGTTACTGTGGGATTTCAGTGGCGCATCAACTCTGGTACTTTATAATTTCAGCTTCAGTGTAGTCTTTCATCTACTGCTAATTTCAGTTCTGTATGAATTCAGCCACTGTATCATTTCATAAGCGTACCATTAGTTCGACCACAGTGCGATTCCTATTGCGCATCAATTCAGCTACTGTATGATTTCAGTATCAACTAGTTTGTCATTTGGACAGCTGTTTACTTCAGTTCTCCCTGAATTCAGCAACTGCATCATTCTATACGTGTACCATCAGTTTTGCCGCTGTAGGATATCTGTTGCGCATCAAATCTACGTGATTTTAGCTGTTGCAACTTTGCCAACTTTGATATTTTAGCTCCGTATCCGTAATCATATTAATTCAGCAACTAAATTTCAGTAACTTACCAATCCAGTCGCTGTCTAATTTTAATTTTTAATTATTATGCCCATTTTTCTTTTCAGTTGTATATCGATTAGCCACGGTAGGATGCACTTTGTGCATCAGTTATGATATTGTATCATTTCAGCGTCAAGTACTGCATCTTTTCAGTTGGATGTAGGTACTAGAATTAACTATTTTATTGAAGTTGTGCATCAGTTACTTCTTCTTTCTGACTGTATATCAATTCAGCCATCAATTCAGCTCAGCCATGTGTCGTTTCAGCTCCTATATCATTCAATTTTTGTGTCAGTTCAGCCATTGAAAGATTTCTGTTGTACAGTTCAGTTGAGCATCAAATGAGTTACATTTATCTATCAGTTCAACTGCTGTCCATTTTGGTTTTACATGAATTCAGCCTTTGCATCATTCTGTGTGTGGAACAGTTCAACTAATATATGATTTGTCTTGTGTACCAGTTGTGCCACTGCATAATTTCTTGCTCCGACCTGTATCATTTCATTTGTGATACCAGTTAGGCAACTCTGCAACCACAATCGTTAATTTGATTTATTTTATTTTAACTCAGCTACTGTATTATTTCAATTCTTTATTATCAGCCACTGAAAAATGTCCTTGCTAAGTCCGCTCTTCTCTTCTGACTCAATTCAGCCACTCCATCGTTTCAGCCACCTTGACTATGCTTTCATGTAGATCCCACATATTGCCCCTATAGATGCTTCATCATTTAAACCACATGGTATTTCTGCCTGGTATGCGCTCACTTTATAGCGTTAGTGAGTTAATTTTCAGCTGTTCTATTTGACAAAAGAATTGTTTTATTGATTGCAGTAATAAGCTCACTAGTTTTTTCGTATTGAACCTACTTTCATGGGATCACTGCATCAATTATTCTTTTGATCAAAGTAGAAGAAATCGAATTTTTTGCTTTTGTAAGATATAATTAGCATTATACTACAGTAAGTCAAAATATCAGAAGATCGTCTAGCCTACAACACAGTACTTGCGAATCAAATTTGACATTTCTCGAGATTCTTACCGGAATTTTTTCCCGTTCACAGTCGACGTAGACGTGCTTCGATACTGCCGCGCCTTGTCCATGTCGTACCACGTACGTTGTTTGCACGATATGAAATCGGAGAACGACAACAAAGGCAAGTCGTTGCGACGTTTTAAGCGGCAAGTCCGGAATATGTACGAATCCGGCTATACTAAGGCTCAATTGAAAATCATTTGTACGAGTTATCGCGAAATTTACAAGACAAATTGTAGCGTCAACGCCGACGAAGTTGGCAAAATGAAAAGTGAGCGTCAAGAAACCGAATTGTAGGGATTACTGTAGGGAGTACTGTAAGTTAGGTTTACTGTAGAAAGTATTGTAACTCTTTAGAGTTGTGGGTAAAAAGCTCATTAGTTATTCTTTCTAGGTAATTGTATCAGTTGCTGATGAAAGTTTCACTTCACTGACCAGCGAAAAGGGTACTGCAAATGTTTCCAGAATTTTTTAGCAGCTGAAGTTTTACTGTTTTATAAAAACACAACAATGATCATGGATCCATGCACATGATATGCTTAGAGACTTGAACTATGATGCTGAAAGTGAAAATCATACTGAAAGGTTTCAGTACCTGACTTGGGCAAGTTGATCATGAAAATTTCTACTGCAGAAATCGTCTCATCGTGTTTCAAAATCCATCAGAGTTCAGTATTGCAACTGTATTCGGCATTTTTCAGCATAGGATGAAAGTTAATTGTATTGTGAAAATTCCGCAATGGTCATGAATCCATGTCCACAAAGTAAATGGGCAGACATGTGATCTGGCTCCCGTAAGTCAAAATGATTGTAAAAGGGTCCGACTTGGGCAAGTTGGTCATAAGTATTTCAACAGTGGGAAAAGTCGGTGCATATCACAGTGCCTGTCGAAATTTATCACTGCAACCGGAACTTTGTCAGCAGCAGATGAAATGTTCGCCGTTATGTGAAAATTCAGCTGTGATCATAAAACCCATGTCTACAATACACGTAAAAGTGTGAACTATATGCCTCCTACAGAGATGCACCTTGGTCTTATAATAGCTGTCAAGATTAGCAATTCCTTTCCAGAATACTGCGACATGTACAGAGTTTACTGTACTCAACACGACATCGCCTACGAAAAAGAACAACAACGCTTAAAGCAGCACGGACTGAGTCCGTTCGTCTTGGAACATCCAGCTTACCCGTATTGGAGGGCCAACCAGATGGCCCGAAAGTGGCCCGAAGGACACTTCTGCGCCGAATACCCTAGAACGTGCCCTGAAAGTTTGAGAGGTAAAGAATAGTATGACTTTAAAATGGTTTCATACAAATTTTTTGAAGTCAGCAACTGCAGAAATGTTCTGCGCACCAAAATTTTCGTAACAAGATGAGATTTGCATCTTTTTTTCCAAGGAGCCGACATTATGAGCCTTTGCCAGACTTTCAAATTCACGAAAGAGCAAATTTGTCCCAATTACGATCGCGCTGAAGTCAGAATTGGCTGCAACCGTTACAGACGCCATTGTATGAGGAACGCCCCGCCGTACACCAACTACGATGACGCCGAAATTTGAGAAAAAAACTGATTATAGCGCTTTTTTGTGCGATGATTATTTTCTAGTAATCCGCAGACAATTCAATTGTCGTTTCAATTGAGATCGATTAGAAAATTACCACGAAAAATTTAAATTCTGAAAAGCATAATCTGCTCATCAATTTTGAGCTGAACGTCGTGGGTTTCTGGTCCTGCTATTTTGGATTGGATTCTGAATTTTTTCTAGGTAGCAGAAAAATCATAAACTATAGTAACCGACCATCATTCAGAATAACGAAATATTTTATGTGATGCAATAAATATTGATCTGAATCCAATAAGTTCAAATATTCGCTGATTTCACCCGTATTCAACGAAACTCAAAATAGCGAGACTCAATACAGTGATTCTCAAAACAGCGAAGTCTCGGAACAGATTCTCAAAATAACGAATTTTCAAAAAGTTATCGAAAAATGGGAGATTGGGTGGGCTAAACGTTTTGGCGTGTGGCCTATTTGGTCCTGCATTTCGATCTGGTGGATGCTCGTTGTCACACACTTTGGCACCACTCGCCAGATTTCTGACACGGCTTTATAGCACGTGTTTTCACGACCTTATAGTTTTTTATCCTGATTTCTTTATTACTAACATATCTGCACGCATGTTTTTTCCCTCTATTGACTTATTCCCTTTTATATTCTTCTTATCTTGGGCCACTTTTGTTTAATTTTTTCAGGTTGTGTACTTTTGCTCAATCTTTTTACCTACTTTTTATTACATTATTTTACTTTTCGTTTCTTTATTACTTGTTTTTGTTCCGGTATAATTTATTTCATCTTACTTGCTTATTTCATGTTGTTTTATTTATTTATTTCATTTATTTAATTTTTTTACAATTCAACTCCACACAAAAGAATTTTAACCAGGAATCCTTATGATAATACTTTGTTTTTGTTTTCTTTCAAATGTTTTCCTGACAGATATTTTTTGGTGATTTTGGAACGGTCCGTTCGTGCATACCTAACACAACTGCAGCACAGAAGCATGTGAAATTTAGATGACTAAATGCAATTAAAAGTAGACTATACCTCAACTAGCAAAAATGATGTTAATATATTCAACTTGGAAATTTATATAGTGCGTTTATTCCGGTGCATAGAACTTTTTACTATTCGCTGTACTGAGGTTCACTCTTTTGGGTATCGCTGTATTGAGACCTCGCTGTTTTGAGAATTGCCGTATTTAGATTTCGCTGTATTCAGAATCGCTGTTTTGAGAAACGCTGTTTTGAGTCTCGCTATTTTGAGTTTCGCTGTTGTGTTTCGCTGTATTGGGGCACGTCATATGATTAACCAGGAAAATTCAATCCTGAAATGCTGCTTGTTTTTGAGGCAAAATTGTGGGAAAAGAATTTTCACCTCTTAGTATGAGTTCCGCTTTTATTATTACAGATATTTTTAAAAAATATAGCTTCTTATCATTCCGGTCAAAGAGGTTTAATAAGTGCGGGCATCGGCTTATCTTTACATCCATTTCCGTTAGACTTGCAAAATGAGCAGGAGCGGCCGCCTTGTCGACACCCTTCGTCGCAATTGCAGCAGAAGATATTACAGGGACCGTATCCACAGCATGGTGTCCCAATGGTACAGTCGGTACAAAATCCTCAAAAAAATTATTCGATGAGTAAGAAGTGAGAAAACCGAACACTGATGAATTTATAATCTGACAGATTTCACTACGAAATACCTTTCAAAAAATCTTATTATTTGACAAACCAATGTGATGCAATTTTTTTGCAATATGCACAGGAAAAATCAAGCTGTAATAAAAAATTTTTCGTTTAATTGCATCGCAATTATTTTTTCAATTGACAAAAAAAACAACGCATCATCTTGAAAAAATTGAAACGGACAACTAATCAAAGTGGCTGAAAATTACGAACCAATCGGAGGTACTCGGGAAATGTTGCTCGATATAATAATGTGATAATATTTTATTTTACATGAAAATTTGATGACGATACGATGATGAAAATGCTATGTCTAAATTTTAAATCTGCTTTGGTAAACCGTAATAGTCAAATAGTAATTTCAGGCAAAAATATATAGTTGCATCAAACTAATATTTATGTTTTGACATAGAGTCAAACTGGAAGTCTTCTCGGGTCGGTGTCAGATTTTACCTGCTCCACCAAACGAGCAGTAACACATCGAAAAACAACAATTGCTACGTCCTTTATGTGGTGAGAAAAGTGAGAGCAGAAGAAAAATAACAAACTTCATCTTGTGCGCTCATAAAAACGAAGTGTGAAAGACGGATGGTTGATTTATTCCACAAAGCATGCTCGCAAACTTGCAGTTCTATGTGAAAACTGCTTTAGTAGAAAAACGTTAAAAATGTTAAATAGCACTTGCTGGTATTTACAAGCTTTGTACTTTGGAAATGATCTTTATGCATCAGTTGCATGCATATCATTTCTCTGTAATGAACTATTTAGTCTGTTTTTCCTGATATGCTTGTAAAGAGTTATTAAAAGTTAAAACTCATGTGAGCGATTCCCAAGTGAGCGATTCTCAAGTGAGCGATTCTCATGTGAGCGATTCCCAACTGAGCGAATTCCCAATTAAGCGAATTCCGAAGTGAGCGAATTCCCTATTGGGCGATTCCAAACGAGTGATCGAGAATGTAATAAAACGTTCTTCATATTTCATTTATTTACCGTATATTTTTCTTTGTGTGTATTTCTTTTTTCTTTCGTTTTTTTGTGTGTATTTTTAACATTTTCGTTTATATCTTTACGTTTTCATCTATTGTCTCTGCTTTCTTTCATTTTCGTTTTTCTTTTCATCTACTTTTTTCCTTTTGCTCATGAAACAACAAACTAAAAGTTGTCATTTTTAATAAGCACATCTTATACAATTCGCTATACTCTATTTCTTATATAATTTTATCCTTTGTGATTTTTTCTTTCTTACTTCTGATCTTAGTTTTTTACTTCTAACCTCTCCTGATTCTTTCTTTTTTCTACTTTTTTCACATTTTTTCTTTCTTGCTGCTTTCTCTATGTTGTTTCTTCTTTCTTGTCACTTTTTTCATGTTTTCTTACATTTTCTTATGCTTTTCCACCTATTTCCACTCATTTTTAATGTCTTCATCATTGTTGACGTTTATTATCACTTGATGTTTTGTTTCTTCCAGCACTCTTTTGTTTATGTTTTTTATGAAGATTTTCACACTCACAACCAGTGTTTTTTTTTGTACGGAACAAAGATTTTTGGTCTCGTACAAAGATTTTTTGACGAATCTTTGTACAATGTACAAAGATTTTTTCAAGATTTTTTTACCGATGATAAGGTAAAAATATTGTTTTAATGCGCGTGAAGCTTACCTCGGCCTCCCTACGATCAAATGGACCTATCCGACTCTTACAAGATTTGGATAGAAATGAGTGAACATGATCGCTATAATATAGGATTGCCGGGCAAAAAAAATCCGTCGCAAAGGAAACATCCCAGAATTTGCAAAATGATTTGGAAGAATCTGATTTGGATGACGAGCGAGCTTCTGAATTCTTGAATTGTCTGACTTGAAATGCCATAAATTTTCGCAATTTAAACATGTTGATGGTAATAAATTTTTAAAACTTATAAACTTCATTCTTATATACTTTTTACATGCACTTATGCTCAAATTCTTTGATAATTTTCGTGTAAATTTTTAAGCTCTTTATGCATGCTGCTATTATTACACTGTACAAACAAAAAATCTTGCGTACAAAAATTTTTTTTCGATCTTTGCACACGTACAAAGAGGCTCGTACAAAAAAAAACACTGCTCACAACAATGAAAGACTCAAGCATGTCGAACTGTACAAGAATTATACAGGAGATTACAGTTATTCAAAATGACAACTTGTAATATGTTGTTTCATGAGCAAAAAAGAAAAAAGTAGATGACAAGAAAAACGAAAAGGAAAAAAAGCAGAGACAAAAGATGATAACGTTGAAACATAAATAAACGAAAACATTAACAATATACCCAGAAAACGAAAAAAAGGAATGCATACAAATAAATGAGGTAAAGAATTCACGGTCGCTCGTTTGGAATGGCCCAATGGGGAATTCGTCACTTGAGGATTCGCTAAATTGGGAATCGCTCTAATAGAATCGCTCAATTTGGAATTTGCTCAGTTGAAAATTCGCTCAGTACAGATCGCTCACATGGGAATTGCCCAATTGGGAATAGGAATAGACGAAAACCAAGTATCATTTGCAGCTATAGCATATGTCACATAAGACTGGAAAATTCTGAGCAGACTCCACTAGTCATTGCTGTTTTCTGAAGAGTAACAAATCTTATTGTAAAAGCTTTGTGTAAACGATTTTGAAGGTGGTACATATGATTTCTCATTTTTAGCTTTATTAACATTTCATAAAAAACAGTAATCAAAAGTTTTCGAGATGCATTTCATCAGAACGGAACTCAGTTCCTACGCTGAGTATCCAATTGTGCTCTATCTCATACTCTACATTTTTTGAAACTTTTACATAACATGTAGGCCCTTCTGTCGTTCTAAATTTTATTTTTCAATGGCGCGATCACCAGTCCCAAAATAGCGGACTAAGAATTGGTGCTGCCGTTTCAAGGACGACAACTACCGAACATAGAAAAATAAGTTGAGTGCAGTTTATTTTAGGAGGCTTTGTTTTGCTGAAAAATGATCTATTTTTTGTACGTTATACCATGTTTGATAGTCACAATTCTAGGATTCCAGGGTAAGTCCCGAATCACACATATGTAAAACAACGTTTATTTGTTGACAGCCACCTCTTTTTCATCACATGGAGTATTGATTTAGCCACCGTGCTGTTTCAGCCAACCGTATCATTATCGTCACTGAGCCAGTTCAATAATTCCAAATATATATTATATAAATATTTATTTAGCAGTAATAATTTAGGATCACTATGTAGACTTAGATGAATGGAGGATGAAAAAATTGATCAGAGAACTCGCCTTTGAACCAGTTAAGACGGATGTCTCTTCAAGTTTATCTTTGTAGCAGACTTATGCAAATTGGAAGATAAGGTTTGTAAGTGGAACAGTTGAAGGCCACTGTTATTTCCAGATTTATCCTTCTGTAGGTAGTATATTCTGATTTCTTTCGTATTCTTGATTCCACGGGCCAGACTTTGAGGAAATATGCAATCAACTTAATTAAAACGATAATCATTCCGAGGAGAAAAAGGAAGTGGTTGAATTGAGACAGTGGCTGAATCGATACTCCCCAATTAGTCCTCCTGGAAGCAAAATCGAACCATGCTGTAAAACTTGGTTCCTGAATTTTTCGGGTATGGCCCATAAGCGCGAACGGCCCATTAGCGCGAAGAGGCCCACAAGCGCGAAAGGCCCATAAGCGCGAAAACGTTATTTCTACCCTATCATATTAAAACTGCCTGTGAGAAAAGGCGTATAATATGCTAATGAAGTCTCGACTTTTTGAGTTAAAAATAGAAACAAAAAATACAGCTAAGAACTTCAACAAAACAACAATACATTCCAAAATTTGACTCTATCGTTGAGTTTCGACAGATCAGTGATAAAAATCATGGAGTTCAGTGTCTGTATCACAGGTATCTGCGCCATGTTCGACAAAAGAATAGGCTAATTTAATTAGAATCAGATGAGTGCCTTATTCCTTTTGAAGGTACCAACATCAAGCATGATTTCATGAGTTGATTTATCAGAATTGACAAACCCACACATTAGTTTGACACCAACAAAGTAACATTTTTCAAGCGTGTTAACTGTACTGATGAAATATTCCTTCATTAGCACGAATCCCATTAGCATTCGTGCTAAAAACACTATTTAGTTCCTTCAAATTACACAAGACAAAAATTATTATTAGCTCTTACAATAAAGAGTATTTCGCGCTTATGAGCCTTTCACAGCAGAAAAGATAGAACAAGCTCAAGCATATACTGTTTTCGCGCTTATGAGCCACTCGCGCTTATGGGCTCATTCGCAGTTATGGGCCGTTCGCGCTTATGAACCCCAACGGGATTTTTCCACTCAGGCCCCAACATGGGCGCCGACGATACGGGCAGAGTGGACCCTAAAACCGTCCAATATTGCCACGCAAATTACGAACCCATTTGCTACAACGGCATGTTCCCGTTGGTCGACCAAGGTTACCAGGCTTCGTTCATCAAAACATTGTGCGGCCATTACAGGAGCATGTTGGTGCAGACGTGCCAAACTCAACAAGGTTTATGGAAAAAGGTGGACGACAGTAAGTCCCTAAAAATTTCCCCCAGTATTGAAAGTTTCTTATACACAAGGCTACAGTATCTCGCTAAAATTTACAGTGAGAAATTTTGCCATTATGCGACTTGCAAATCGGATGATAAATTTTGTTCCCATAGAGACACTGACTGAGCAGTTGAGGATCAATCGATAACAAACTGAACGTGAAACATCTGTTTTGGTTATTGTAGTATTCAAATAAAACTTTTTCTCTGAGCCCAGTACAGTAACTGATTAAAAGTAGCTCAACAAGTTATTCATTTTTAATTCATGTATTTTTCAAGCTTACTGTAAATTATATATCGCCAATTGTATGCCTTGGGAAGAAGAGCACAAGAATGCCAAAGGCGGCACGGGACTCTACGATTATTCGAGCAGTAACCACAAAACTGTAGATAGAAAATATACAAAATTCAATACAGTATGCCCGAATTTCGACCAGAGGTGCAACATCAGAAGTAAGGAATAATGAGAGAGTGGGATCCGTATTAGCCTGTAATGCTTATTAAAAATGAGACCGAAAATCTAGAAGTATCTCATACTTTTACGATCTCATACAAAATCATGTGTCACTCAACTAACAACCATTTACCTTGAAATGGCAGATGCGGCGACAAGATATTCAGAATGGTTCAGCTCGAAGCACAAGTTTAAGGATCAAATGACTTCACTGAAAACAAGAATTCCTTCTATGACAAAAAAGACTAAAATAAAAAAACAACTTCTTACCAATAGCTTTTTGATTAAGATATAACTTTCATCAACACATAAGTACATTCAATTAAGTTATTGGGGAGAATTATCAGTCGATCTGTTTGTCACTGATGGACGAGAAACTTTTTCTCATTAATTACAGTAATAAGCCAGTTCTTTTTCCGGATTGAACTTACCTTTGTCACTTCATTGCATCTGTCATTTCAAGATGGACTGTAAAGGCCTATGTATACTTCGAGGATCGCCAAGATTACCCACATTAAACTCAATCTCTGTGTCCATCAATAATTCTGGTGAGGAAGATTGTGCGGAGGCCAAATTGGTGCGTACATCACTGCAGGAAGTATACCTTTGCGGGATTTCGTGTGACCCTCGAAGTAGGCCAGGGGGGTACTTCACGAAGATTTTTCACGACTTTGGCTACAGTAAAAAGGTTGGAAAACAAAATATTGAGGTAGTGTGAATCACTTGCGAATCGAAATTATGGTCTCGTGTGGAATACGGCAGCCCAGCCAGAGGAGATGTTAGCTTCAATTGTAGATTTAAAAAATTAAAAAGTGATTATCATCTCAAGTCCAGCACCAGCCAGAGATGCGGGCGCCGGTGAGGTTTGTTTGACCAAGTCCATAGCCGTATATACATGCAATTATCCAGTTTACTGTAATGCCGCAGATCCAACAAATATAAATGAAGTATACCAGCCACGGCTTTACGCTGAACCTTTGCATGCGGCCTAGTATACCTCGACTGCCAGACTGAGTGGAGATTTTTCAGAATCGCAGCCAAGAAGTTAACATAGGCCTTAACACACTTTCAACAAAGAATTCAACAGTAAGAGCGTTATTTGCACGATTTCGACGTATTTTTGTAATTTTTCAATTTTTCAAGAACAGACTGTAAATTTTCTTCGCTTCCGTACAGTAGCCCTAATGTGTTCTTTTCATCATTTTTTTTGTCAAAAGTAACAGGATGATT
Source organism: Romanomermis culicivorax (assembly GCA_963922205.1). Lineage (NCBI taxonomy): Eukaryota > Metazoa > Nematoda > Enoplea > Mermithida > Mermithidae > Romanomermis > Romanomermis culicivorax. The sequence goes on along the minus strand of CAWUHX010000135.1, from coordinate 862,106 downwards.
GGGTCTGGTTTTGAACCATGGCTTTTTATATTTTTCCAATGTCTTTTTGAAGACGCCATATTTTTCAGGTGTCAGCAAATATACCGTTTGCCAAACGTTCAAATTTACAGCCAAACATACATGCTCGGCTTACAGAAATGCGGACTACAAACGTGGATGTGAAAGATACAAACAGAACTGTTTAGCTGCTGGCAAATAGAAAAACGTATGATTTAATTCCTCATACTCGCAAATTGAACTCCATTTGTTGCTTACTGTAATTCTAATGATCAAGTTGCATCATATTTGAGCATGTTGCAAGTTACAGTAATTTGTCCTCATTCACTTATACAATGCTACTTTTAGAAACCTGCTCAAAATTTGTCGTTTCTTATACTTTGGCACTTTAACATTCTTGCTTAATCATCGAACTGATTTGCATCTTATACATATCAACAATCGATCATTTTTAAACTATCACATATTATATTAGTCAAACTTTGGCGATATTTTTTGTCGTCAATTTTCCCGGTTGTTTATCGTTTACTGTATCTTTTTTGGCCGAAGTGGATTTTTCGATTCTTTTAACGTCGTCCATTTTTTTGGCGCCCAACGCCACTGGTGCCAAAGTTCCGCTGAAAAATGAACGTCGAAATTGTATTTCGAAAAAATATTTTTCTCAGGACGATTCAGTTTTGCTGAAGCACAATCTTGAAAACAGTAGTTTACTGTATATAGGCTAATGAAAATCTAACATAGGTAAGAACAGTATTACTTCTTGTATTTTTGCTTCGCTTTTCAGAATATTGTTGACTTCTGACAAAGTCAAAAGTAGATCCTGATTTCTACCTTCTAATTACTTCAAATCTCAATTTTCCTGTATTTCTATCTTTTTATCAGTAAAGAAGCCGCATCAGTTACTGTACTACCCCTATAGTAAATTTTTCTTCAAGATCATTAAAATTTAAGAAACAATTCCACAACTCAAAATCGTCTTCAAATCTGCATAACCTTATCAAAATTTACGATATAAAGATCAAAAATACTTCACTCAATCAATCACAAAATGGATTCTACAAATCGCAATTTTTTTGACCTTCCTCGAGATATAGCTAAAAATTCGATGCTAGATTTCAGTACTAAATTATGTAGCATTGTCAGAATAAATTTCTGTTCGCACCGTACCCAAATTTTAAAATTTTCATAATTTATTCGAAATTCACACTAACCTATTGATTAGATAAGGGTAATCAATCATGAATTTTCATGTCATTTCAAATTCAAATTTTAAAAAATTTTCCAATTTCACATTACAAAAGTGGAGGACGCACAATTTAAAAGATCTCACAGAATCAAGTTTTACACCATCAGCTTTTTGCTATCAAATGAATTAAACCTTGCTGACGTCATCCAAAACTTTTATTTGCATAACCGAATTTTCCAATACACCATCCCAAAATACGTAAATTTCAAAACCATATCATTTTGAGATCAAAAAATTGAACGGCTTGCTCTGTTTAGCGCAGAAATGCGTGAAATTACTGTACTTTATTTTATAAGCACGAGAAATACGCTTCGTTTCGCGGAAATGCGACCCCCACCTATTCCTCCCATCGTTGTCTAATCTAGATTAAACAAAATTTTTCAAGCCTACATTTTTTTCTAGTGAAATTTAGCTTTCGAATTAACTATGTGTTATTTTTTAATCATTCCACGTTAAAAATTCAAATTAAAAAATAAATTTTGGAACATTAAAATTTTGTTAAAATATTTTTTCGTCAAATTTAGTTGATTTGAGGGGAAAGTTTAGTTCATTGTGTCTATTCTAGAGTTCTAATTGACGCAAAGCGCCGTAAAGTTTTTTGGATTTCGACACTTCTCTGTTTTTTTGCTAGGCTGTAATGTGAAGCAATTTTTTCCTCCACTTATCAACCTATTCGACACAATGAGTAGATTTCAGAATGGTGATTTTAGAAGAATTCATTTTCAAAAATACTAAGAATTTATCAAACGCTGGCCGTATTTGCGTCGACGTCATGACCTCGTGCATTGCAATCAAACTTAGCATCACGAGAAGCATATGCGCATCATAACTTCTGTCATAATTTGACCTTGTGAAAAAGTAGGCGTCACAAATTACTGTACTAATTTATGTATACCTGCAGCAGTAAACACTTGAATTCTTACTGGTCGAAAAGTTCAAACGTGAATAACTTCCTCAAAACTCATCATCGAAGAGTCAAAAATATACGATTGAATAGATCTCGAAAAAACGTATCGATTGGCCACTAAGTTATTCAACTCCTCTTACCTCAAAGTCGCAGGGCTTTTTGCGGCTCCTTTTTGCCTCCTAATATAGATAAAAATAACCGCTCCGGCGCCCAATAGCAGAATGGTCAACGTAATAGGGCCCACCGTCAAAATAACGATCATCTTCGAACGTTTTTTTCTTATACCCGAAGCCGCCTGCGGCGTCAAAATTTCGTCCTTGGCCGCCAATTTTTGGCACACACATTCGGCGGCGTATTCGGCGAACAAATGACCGTGCAATTGTATACTAGGCCATAAATTCGTATCGTAGATTATATGATTGTTGGTCGACGATTTTTGCGATTGAAAATCGACGAATATCGTATAAATATTGTCCTCTTTTTCCATCGTTTCGACCAAATTTTTGCATTGCGGAAAATTTAAACACGTTCCGTCCGTAGAAGATATAACTGGAGAAAATAGGTTACCGTAGGTTACAGTAAACTCGAAATAAGGAGTAGGTTTCAATTGAAACAATCAACAACAAATCAATTCATTAACATTATCCGGATTTATTGACATTCTGTTAATTTTTTGATTTTTCCCATGGCGAGCTACAGTAGACTCAGAACATGACGCGTTGTGTTTAAAGCAATAATCTACAGTATACAGTACAGAATGAGGCAAAAAAACAGTACCTGGAATTTGTGAAATTTTCAAGCTTTCAACTCAAAACTAAGAAAACAAAATAAAATAATAAGATTTAGCATTCAATTTTGGACAAAAAACTATTAAAATAAATGAACAAACAATAGAATTAAATTTACAAGAAGAAATTTTCACAGTGCCCTCAAACGGACATGGCAACGAAGTGCATCCTGATGCGAAATTGATCAATAGCTAAATTAATACTCTCTTGAGACAACTTCTTCCAATAAGATTAGATTCGATTTTTTAAATGAGCCAAATTCTTAATCGGCATATCACAAACCATTGACTGCAAGGCTCCCCAAATGAAATCATCCATATAACGTTAAGAATGGGCAAAAAGGGTGGCCAATTTGTAGGTTTCAAATTTTTTTTTTTAATTTCCATTCAACTATTGAATCGTCTTTTTAGACATATGAGATGTTGCACCATCCAGTTGGAACGAGAAATCTCCACCAGGATACAATTTTTGAATGTCTTTCTTAGCTTTTTTAAAAATATTAATATAAGCATCACTGTTCATTTTGGATTTATTGTCAATAAAATAAATTCTTGTCTTGCCACATTTTGAAACACCAGCCCAAACCATAATTTTTTCCGAAAATGCTTCCTTTCAATTATCAGGTTAGCGACTTGAACGTTTTGTTTCAGCTTTTCTTTTGAGTCAACTCGACAATTTTGGGTGTTGACTGGTGGAGTGTCAATTAGAAAGTCTTTTTCATCGGAAAAAATCATTTTATCCATAGTCGACTTCTTAATCAAACCTAACATGCCCTTAACCCTAACGAGCCACTTGTCTTTGGTTTTCTTGTTAAGTTCTTGAAGTGGGACTGATTTAAGTACGTTAAAATTATTTTCTTTCAATAACCCATTAACGGATAACTGCGAAATTTTAAGTTTTTGAGCAATTTTTCGCTGGGACAAGTGACACCAATTTTATTCTTCGGGCTAATTGCCAATTTGAGAGCCATTCAAGTATTTGTTTTTGTTTGAGCGCTTCTTGGTCGATGGCTCTATCAATTCATCCCGTTTTACGGATTTTTTTTGACGAAGTGTGAATTCCAGAATACGTCCAATTTGGTTTGCGAAAATTGTTGAATATGTGTTCGGCGCCATAACCATTGTTCACTAATTTAAGCTCAAAGAAGCGGGATTTTGATAAAATATTTCCCATTATTAAACGAATTTGTATTAAATATTGCTGTGATGTCAAAAACTGGTTGCTTTACAACGTGTTAAAATGGCATTAAAATTCAACTGTGTAAACAGAAGTTATAATGTAATATATGCGGTACCATTTATTTGCCTCACCCTGTAGATACAGGTTAAACTTCACCAGGATGAACTGGACTCCTATAGTAGTCTGACACTGGCTTGACGCCAGTTATGAGTTAGAAAATTTTGCATTATCAAGATTTGGTGAATTTTGTTACTGTTTTGTGCAGAATACGAGAACATCCATTCGAGAAAAATCATTAGCACTCGAAAAAATTTGTTACCTTTAAACATAATTCGAAACATTTTTTTCAAGTTGCATTGCAGAAATTTCAAGATGCATCGCAAGAACAAGATATAAGAGTTTTTCAGCTTTCTTTTTCAAGATACTCTTGATTAAATCAAGGCCTATCTCAAGAAAAATCAAGATGTCACCTTGAAAAAATATCATCAAGATCCCCGCTTGAAGAAATCAACGTGGGCGGCACATCCAAGGATAACATTTTCTGAAGCTGGCCAATCAAAGGCGTTGCTCCGCCTTCTATATTTATATATAGGGGAACGGTGGATTTCTGAGGTCAGGGTTTGCTGATGGAGGGGCTTTCGGTTTGTACGGGTTTAACTTTGAGGTAAGTTATCTTGCATAGGGAATCCGGTGGGCATATTGGTTTCTCAAGAAAATGCTTATTTTTCGAGATTTTTCAGAAAAACGCAAAAATGATTATTTTCCTCCAAAATGCAGTAATTTCAGAGAATTCTAATTTTTGTTTCCTTTTTGGGTTCCTAAGCAGTTTGAGAGTGGCAGTAGAAAAGCCGACGAAGTCCAAAAGTTAGATAATTTTCAGAAATACTGCATTTTAAGTGAAAAACAAGCATTTTTGACGTTTTTCTGAAAAATGTTGAAAAATTAAAATTAAAAAAAAATACCACTATGTTTATCAGACCTCCGCCCTCTGTCACCTCCCATAAAAACCACGCCCTCCACCAGCAAGCGTAAGCTCAGAAATCCACTTTGAACGGTTCCTGTATAAACATAGGAGGCGGAGCAGTGCCTTCGATTGGCTAGCGTCAGAAAGTTGTGTTTGAAGGCTACGATTTTTTCCAAGTGATAAAAACTTCTTTCAAGTGGTAACAATTTTTTCAAGTGTCCCTTCTGCTACTCCGTATTTTTGGTTGATCCGCCTGCAAACTACACTAAACTATCAGAGCATAGTTCGTTTTGGCTGAAGCGATGATCTACAGTACACTTTACAGTTAAATACAGTAATGACGTCAGTAGTATGAAGTCCTATAGTAAGACGGATAAGTTTTTTCACTTGTGTATCATCAGAAATGAATATCATACGTGATCGAGGCTCACAGACGAAAAATTTTTTCGTGTAAAAGTGCTTGGCAAAAAAATTGATTCTGTGTGTGGTTACAGTGAATTCATCGGATTTAACGTCAACAAGATAAAATTCCTCTTTCAGAAGGAAAAAAAAACAATGAAACTTACTGTAGCTGAATATTTTTTAACTATGAAACTTACTGTAATTGAATATTTGTCATTGTATTCATTTTTGAATAACGAATGCAGCGATCCCATGAAAGTAAGTTCAATACGAAAAAAACTATTAAGCTTATTACTGTAATCACCGGAAAAATTTTGTCGCTAGTGAGTGGTTAACAGAACAGCCGAAAATTTGCCTCAATAACCTAGTTAAGCGGTCAAAATTTATCGACTATACAACTCAGGTATCGACGTAGATCTAGGGTAAAACACGTTACATTGGACGCTCTTTGACCTTCGATGGTCACACCACCCCTCTATAAAATGGTAAATTTTATACTACAGCTACTTTTTCCGATGGAGATGTGGTTTTTTTTAAAACTTAGTACATGTCCAATGTTTGGGCAAGCACCTAACATTGGACAGCAAAAATTTTCTTTAAAAAGTCGACTTTAACACTTTAAGGATGATAAAGACGACTTAAAGTAACACAACGATAATAAAAATCTATATTAATAACATTATGCAAAAAACAAGAGAGTTTATAATAAGACAGTAATAATGAAGCACGTAATTTTTGAAGTTTTTTATTTACTGCGATACGTATTTTGATCATTGATTCATTCATTCTTCTAATCATGTAAATATAAACCGTGCCGATTATAGTACAACATGATGAGCGTATAAAAACACCGGATTCGTCGAAATTTTGAGGTAAACAATTATTACAGACTAACGTATTTTTTTAACTTATACGTATTTTACTTACGATTTCGTTCATTTTCGTCGGACTACAAGTCTTATATTAAGCTTTTTTAACATAAGACGTTGTTTCCTGCTTGAACAGAAAAAAACACAAAAAAATGTAAAACAATACACAAATTAGCCAAAAAATGCGAAAGCATCAATTAATAAAAATATCATCTAAAACATATATCTAGCAGGAGCAAAAAACACTTTAGATACAAGAATATTCGCTTAAAATGTTCTTAACTCCCTAAAAATGCAAAAAATTGGTGTATAATGTTAGGTGGACAGTTTATAATGTTTGGTAAAACAATCTGAGAAAAACCCCGATATTTAAAACATTTTTAATTAAATCGATCGAATTAAATCGAAAAATAAAAAAAATTAAAATTAAATCGATAAAACACATAAAATAACTTAGAAAAAGTGGCTGTAGTGGCCACATAACATTGGATAAATAAAGTTCTTACCATTCAAAGTTTCGATATTTCTCGGACGATGCGCAAAAACAACGATTATTTAAAAAAAATTAAGTTAATAATTCAAATACGTCATACTTCTATAAAAGGAATGTTACTTGACCCAAATGTCTAAACATATTTACTTGAAGATCAATATTCATCACTTCGGAAAAAAGTGTCCGATCTTTGGATATGTTCAATGTAACGTGTTTTACCCTATCCAAATCGACAATGGGTTTTGATGGTTTTCAATCATTTTGGTCCTTCCCATCTCCATGAAGAAATTTATCATTTTTCTACAGTATACAGTTTTCCACAGAGTGAAACAAAATTGAACCTACTTGTTTGGTTTTCGCTGTGTCTATCATTTTAAATTAAATTGAGCTACAGTTATTTTGTGATTGATCTGAAAATATTGTATGTGCCAAACAGTGAAATTGTTTCCCTACGATAACAAAAAAACAGTGAACTACCTGAAGCCGGACTTTTTACGTGAAAGATCCTACAGTAAGACGGAGAATTTTTTAAAACTTCAATATCATCGGAAATGATCAAAGCTCACCGACTATCAATTTTTTCGTATCGCTCGCCGAACCGGCCAATCCGTCGGCGGCGATTTTCAAGGCCAAAATTAAATCTAAATCTTTAATTTTGGAAATATCGTAAATTTTATCGTTTTCGAAAATTTGGGCGATTTCCAGTTGGGTGCCGCCCACCTCCACGTTCACCAATCCGAAACCGCGCCGCCGGTCTTTGCGCACCGAGTCGAACGCGTGCCGCAAGCGGCCGAAAGCGTCCATGGTCGCGTAGCGGGCGATGGGGCTCCGTTCGAACATCCGAACGTAGAAAATATCGACCGAAACGTTGCCGATCATGGCCTGGCAGGTCGGCGAGCCGTTGAAACGCCGGGGCTTGGGGCATTGGAGGGGCGGGTGCGTGGCCAAAACGGCCGGAATGAACGTTAGTAATAAAGCAGTAAGAACGTGCATGGGAAAATATACTGTAACAAGCTACAGTATGATTATTCTAGAAAAGTTGATAGGCAGTAATTTTCAGACTAGTGACTACAGTATCCAGAGAATTAGAAATAGCGCAACGCTCTCAGAAAAGTGGAAGAATTCTTAGTCTATAGTGTAAAAAAGGATTATGTTTAATCAAGCTTTATTGCAATGTGATCGACAAGTACAACTTCGTACCTTCAAGTTATTGTAGCCGGAGCTGACCAACTAGACTACAGTAAACGGTTATTGTACAATATTTATCCAAAGAATGCATTGTGGTTTTGTGACAGTTTCAATCAAAGTTTACTGTACGTGAAGGAAAAAGCACATATTTTTTTGTCTTAGCACTGTAACACAATTTTTTTATGTAACAGTCTCTTCTGTCATAAACAGTTTATTGTACTAAATTAATGAGAACTTCTCAAGAGTTACTGTAGCCAAGGGATGCTCCACAACTTGGTGCAGGAAAATACTGTGGCTGAAAACTGGAAACTAACTGATTACTGTAAAAACCGCATTACTGCAACTTTCGAATTTATTTTATTCTCGTAAAATTTCCAGTTGTCTTCGTTTTTGTGTCCCTAAGACATATAGCCATGACAAAAAGAGATAACTTTAACATTGGTAGAGCTAGATCTTTAGGAATAACAACGTCTTGAAAATACTGTCCAGCGCGAAAAGCAGTGGTTTACTGTGAATGAGCGCGGCTCAAAAGCTACTGGGGCCGGATGTGTCATATTTTATCATTAGAAAGAATAGATGGAACACTTGAAAACTGATAGCCTAATTTTTTCAGCTTACCCGATCGAATCTTTTTTGATGTTAAGCATGGAGAGTGTAGAATTAAATACAGTAAATTTAGCTTTTTTGTGTTTCACACATTGGTAAATTGTAGTAATTTTCCTGCATTATGCCTGCAGATCAGCTTCTACAAACGTAGAAGAAAAGTGAAAGAGTGTGAATCATTTGTTTCTTAAATTTACCTTTTTTTGTATAAATTCCATGCCATTTAGCAAATTTTCTTAAAATGAATCTTTTCTAAATTTCGAACATAGAATAAATTATCGTGAGGTATTTGCAAAGATCGAATTGATTTGAGCTTGACTAAATCGAACATACTTTTCATTTTCTACTATCAAATTGAGAAGAAACAAATTTTAGATAAAAAATTCACTCAATTCGAACAGTGAACGAAATCGTAAAGAAAAAGTGAAAAGAAAAAAGTGAGAAAGAAAAAGTAAAAAATAAAAAAATGATGGAGCTGATGTAAAAGAGAAAAAGTAAAAAGAAAAAGTAAAGAAGAAAAAGTAAAAAAGAAAAAGTGAAAAAGAAAAAGTAAAAAAGGAAAAGTAAAAAAAGTAAAAAAGAAAAAGTAAAAAAGAAAAAGTAAAAAAGAAAAAGTAAAAAAGAAAAAGTAAAAAAGAAAAAGTAAAAAAGAAAAAGTAAAAAAGAAAAAGTAAAAAAGAAAAAGTAAAAAAGAAAAAGTAAAAAAGAAAAAGTAAAAAAAGAATGTAAAAAAGAAAAAGTCAAAGAGAAAAAGTAAAAGAATAAAAAAGTCAAAAAAAGTCAAAAAAATATCAAAAAGAAAAAGTCAAAAAAAGAAAAAAATAAAAAATAAAAAAGTCAAAAAGAAAAAGTAAAAAAGAAAAGGTAAAAAAGAAAAGGTAAAAAAGAAAAGGCAAAAAAGAAAAAGTAAAAACAGAATGTAAAAAGGAAAAAGTCAAAAAGAAAAAGTAAAGAATAAAAAAGTAAAGAACAAAAAAGTAAAAAAAGTAAAAAGACATCAAAAAGAAGTAGTCGAAAAAGAAAAAAAAAGAAAAGTAGAAAATAAAAAGTTAAAAAAGAAACAGCAAATAAGAAACAGTAAAAAAACATTGAAAAAGAAACCGTAGAAGAGGAACAGCAAAAAAACAAAAAGAAAAAGTAAAGAGAAAAAGTGAAATATAAGAAGTGGAAAAGTAAAAATGAGAAATAAGTAGTAAAAGTTCGCAGTAAAAGTTACTGAAAAACCAATTTACGTCACTTTATTAAGCAAGCGAACTTAATTGCGAATCAGATGCTATGTCAGAGCTCTAAAGAAAAGATATTTCCAAAGGATCGAGATTTTCATGAATTATGTGCACAGCGGATGGTATCTATATGACTTTATTATTTTTAGGACGCCTGAAGTCTCCAAAACTGATCCACATCATATGGTACGATACTGGCGACAAAAATAGCAAAGACTGTATGTGATCGTTGGTTATGAAAATAAACTTTTTTTCATAAATGAAAAATAACCAATGGCGGATGTGATACCATTCCAGACAATTTGGTCTATTGTTGCTTTGTGTTCGACTATTTCTTTAGCTGGCGGTCGGTAAAATTTTCATATTTATTATTTAAATTTGGGGAATTTTCAAATTTCTATTTTTAAGGTTATTCGCCGTCTAATGGTCGATTGTGCGACAAATTTTCGTTAGCGTGTCAAAATAGATACGAAACTTGGAATCAAGTGAATAATAGCCGAGCGATCAGAAGGGACAACGGAGCTATACGTAATACACATAAAATAATTGCTCATTATGCCATTTTTGAAACTTACTAATTACAGCTCCAATTTTTAGTTTTCTAGATCAATTATCTGTAGTCTCGTTCCAGATCATGCCTTGAAGATGCCGAAAACTTTGCTATAACAGCTTCTCACAAATTCTTTGTTAACTTCATTAGTCTGTTGGTTAGTTGTTCGTTGCCGTCGATTTTTAACAAATCAGGATTTTAGTTGGAAAACTCATGCTGCTTGATATTTATTCATGATTTCGGTATAGTTTTCGTAAAGCGATGCAAGTTTCACTATGGATTACAATATATTACTTTTCCGAATGCAGGATTTTTTTTCGCATAGAAAATACTGTCCTTTTTTTGTGTATTAATGCTAATTTGATCCAGGATTTTACGGCAGATGTGATGCAAAAAACAGAATAAAAATAACTACAGCTTACACTATTCGATAGCAAATTGCATTCTGATTAAAGTGGTGAAATTGCTCTATTATTCACGCTTTTATGGACAAAACAGTTCCAAATCAAAAAATCAGTCAAACATGGATCAAGTCACCTACTTTTAGTCCAAAATTTCAGCTAGTCTACACGATTTGAATACTGTTTATTATTGCCACGCATTTCGGCCAACCTACAGGGTCAGATGCGGCCTGGTTAACGAACCCAGATCCCGAGGCAAAAGATTTGATGCCACGTCAGTCAATAGGTAGATATGAGAAATCTGATCAATTTAATTTTGATTCAATATCGAAAAAAAACTTCCAGATTGACTTACGATATCGAAACTCGCGAAAACGTTTGCGAACATTACAAGGAATATTATAGGGTCAATTGTTCGGTGAATGGAGGCGAAAACGATACTGTCAGAAGTGAGCAGTCTGTGCTGCACGATTAATTAGAATCTGATGATCGTTTATATTCACAGGTTATTGCGATTTGTATAGAGAATTATGTAACACATTGCAAGAAGATAAAGTGAGTTGATGTGGTAAATAAATGTAATACTATGAAAATTGCTGTTGTGACAAAATTCCCTTTATTTTCCATGTTTATTCTTTAAATGGATGATATATTGAAATTTATTTTTCAAGATTAGCATGATGCCTTCGAAAATTCATCATGTTGCCCATAATGTAGCGACAGATGATGATTTATCTACAATTGAGCACCCTGAAATCTTGGTACAGTTAGGAGCCACCACTTATCGAAATGGGACTTGTGTTTAGAAATAAAGAATGGATGAAAGAAGCGAATCAGCTATTCTGCTAAATAACCTTATCGGGCCGAAACCTTAGGTAGAAATAGTGTGCGACAATTCGGTCTGTCCCAATCTCAACACTCGATCTAATGAACAGACAAACTCCCTGAGCTCAGGTAACTTCCATTCAATGGGTAATAACGAAAAGTCAGGCCGAGAATTGAGTTGTAAATGTAGGCTTGCACACAGGTCCGAACCCGTGCTCCCTCCGCTGTGGGAAATATCGTAATCGTCCAATCGGCGGGGGATGTCGTATTTTGTGTCTACTCCCCTCCGCAAAATATAAATCAACAACAATATAATAAATGGCCACTCAGGCCGTCGATGTATTTTTACTAAACAAACACGATGATCAAAAACATGTCGACACAATTCACCATGACTTTGGCTAATTTTCACAACCTGGAGATAGACTTTGTCCATCCGCCACAAAACTGCAGGATGTTCTGATTTATAGACAATTTTAAAGTTCAACTAAGTTTCAGACGGCAACAAATTTTGACGTTTGTCAAAAAGAACCGTTTTTGAAAACTTAGCATCATCCTTGAAGGATTTAAAAAATGGAATGAAAAAATCGGATGTTAAAATTTACCGTTAAAGTTGATCTTGTACTGATTTTGAATCATGTGGAGTCCTGGAAAATGATTCCCAAGTTGAAAAAATGGACTGGCCATAATATCCAAATTTTAGTCGATTTCAAATTCAAATCCAAAAATTTTGAAAACATCGGTCAGGATCATTCTCAAAATTAGTTACTTTGCGAATATGATGTAAAGCACACCTAGATTTCACATGTAAAAATGACATTTTACAACGTCAATCAAAATTCAACAATATAAATAATTTGACATTATGAATAATAACTGCTCTTTGGGATTCAAATTTTCCCAAAAATTTGGAGATATTGAGGAAAAATTGTGGTTAAGGAATATGTAGTGAACACTTGCTGAGAATACTCGACATGTATCTTGAAATCTCATAAATTCACATGTTTCTCATCATAATGTAAGGAAAATCTTCATTTTGACGGTAAATTCTCCTGCCAAAAAGTGAAATTGCAAGCTTCGAGATTACTGTACAAAAACTTGTTGAATCACTATTTCAACTAATTTTTCTACAGTAATTCATCTGCGGTGCAATTTGAATATTACTACTGCATCTTGCTTACGTCAGATACCAGTGTAGCCGGCATACGGACAATTCGTCCCCAGCATTTCGTCCCCCACAATTCGCCCCTGGTAATTCGCTCCCATTGCAGTTCGCCCCCAACACAATTCACCCCTGAGCAATTCACCCCTAAGCAAATCGCCCCCCCCCCACAATTCTCCCCCAGTAATTGGCCCCCAATTCACTGTTTTTTAATTTAAAAAATTCAGATTCAAAAATAATTCCACCAAGTTGTTAGCAGTTATGTAATAGCATTTCTACACATCCATACACAATACCTAGAGACTTTTCCCAGCCGAAATAGCATGTTTATTTATGAATTCTGCATGCAGAGTGCAAGTATTATGTACAAGAAGAAAAAGATCTGCAGTAGAGGTCCCCAAGGTCAGATTTTTCAGGTAGGGTAAAGTTGAAAATTTGCGGAGTAGTGTAGCTAAATGTCCACTAAACACGTCATTTTGTCTTAAAATTAAGCAACTTGTGATCAATTTTTAGGACTTTAGGCAGGGATAATACCTCCCTCATACCCCTCCCTATGGGGTAGTCTTATCTACAGCAATGTTCCAAATAAATGTCCACAAATAATTTTTTAAATTTTCTTTGAATGTAAGATTTAGTACTCTGCGTTGATACCACTGCTTAATCTGATAGAGTGTG
>CAWUHX010000135.1:600000-848534 GCA_963922205.1 Romanomermis culicivorax | reverse complement strand
AATTATGTGCACAGCGGATGGTATCTATATGACTTTATTATTTTTAGGACGCCTGAAGTCTCCAAAACTGATCCACATCATATGGTACGATACTGGCGACAAAAATAGCAAAGACTGTATGTGATCGTTGGTTATGAAAATAAACTTTTTTTCATAAATGAAAAATAACCAATGGCGGATGTGATACCATTCCAGACAATTTGGTCTATTGTTGCTTTGTGTTCGACTATTTCTTTAGCTGGCGGTCGGTAAAATTTTCATATTTATTATTTAAATTTGGGGAATTTTCAAATTTCTATTTTTAAGGTTATTCGCCGTCTAATGGTCGATTGTGCGACAAATTTTCGTTAGCGTGTCAAAATAGATACGAAACTTGGAATCAAGTGAATAATAGCCGAGCGATCAGAAGGGACAATGGAGCTATACGTAATACACATAAAATAATTGCTCATTATGCCATTTTTGAAACTTACTAATTACAGCTCCAATTTTTAGTTTTCTAGATCAATTATCTGTAGTCTCGTTCCAGATCATGCCTTGAAGATGCCGAAAACTTTGCTATAACAGCTTCTCGCAAATTCTTTGTTAACTTCATTAGTCTGTTGGTTAGTTGTTCGTTGCCGTCGATTTTTAACAAATCAGGATTTTAGTTGGAAAACTCATGCTGCTTGATATTTATTCATGATTTCGGTATAGTTTTCGTAGAGTGATGCAAGTTTCACTATGGATTACAATATATTACTTTTCCGAATGCAGGATTTTTTTTTCGCATAGAAAATACTGTCCTTCTTTTGTGCATTAATGCTAATTGATTCAGGATTTTACGGCAGATGTGATGCAAAAAATAGAATTATAATAACTGCAGCTTACACTATTCAATAGCAAATTGCATTTTGATTAAACCGGTGAAAGTTATAGTCTGTTTTTTACAAAATGCTTCCAAATAAAAAAGTGACACAAATCAGTACCGTCGTCGTCAAAATCGTTTACACAGAGCTCTTATCGTAAAATTTTTCACTCGAAAAATTATTAAAGGTAAGGTCAGTAAGTTCACCAATTTCCAGTTCTATATGGTATACTGTTTATCAGAAAATCGTGGAAATCTGGAATAGTACTTGCTTTCCACTTTCATTATTTGGAAGCATTTCAAGAAAAACAGACTATAGGTCTCAATTGATTCATTATTCACGCATTTATGGACAGAATACTTGCAAATCAAAAAAAATCAGTCAAACATGGATCAAGTCACCTACTTTTACTCCAAAATTTCAGCTAGTCTACACGATTTGAATACTGTTTATTATTGCCACGCATTTCGGCCAACCTACAGGGTCAGATGCGGCCTGGTTAACGAACCCAGATCCCGAGGCAAAAGATTTGATGCCACGTCAGTCAATAGGTAGATATGAGAAATCTGATCAATTTAATTTTGATTCAATATCGAAAAAAAACTTCCAGATTGACTTACGATATCGAAACTCGCGAAAACGTTTGCGAACATTACAAGGAATATTATAGGGTCAATTGTTCGGTGAATGGAGGCGAAAACGATACTGTCAGAAGTGAGCAGTCTGTGCTGCACGATTAATTAGAATCTGATGATCGTTTATATTCACAGGTTATTGCGATTTGTATAGAGAATTATGTAACACATTGCAAGAAGATAAAGTGAGTTGATGTGGTAAATAAATGTAATACTATGAAAATTGCTGTTGTGACAAAATTCCGTTTATTTTCCATGTTTTTTCGGAATTCACACATTTTTGCGGAGAAATTTGAGAAAAATCAATAGAATAACTAGACCTGTTGTGAAATGGATGATATATTGAAATTTATTTTTCAAGATTAGCATGATGCCTTCGAAAATTCATCATGTTGCCCATAATGTAGCGACAGATGATGATTTATCTACAATTGAGCACCCTGAAATCTTGGTACAGTTAGGAGCCACCACTTATCGAAATGGGACTTGTGTTTAGAAATAAAGAATGCATGAAAGAAGCGAATCAGCTATTATGCTAAATAACCTTATCGGGCCGAAACCTTAGGTAGAAATAGTGTGCGACAATTCGGTCTGTCCCAATCTCAACACTCGATCTAATGAACAGACAAACTCCCTGAGCTCAGGTAACTTCCAATCAATGGGTAATAATGAGAAGTCAGGCCGAGAATTGAGTTGTAAATGTAGGCTTGCACACAGGTCCGAACCCGTGCTCCCTCCGCTGTGGGAAATATCGTAATCGTCCAATCGGCGGGGAATGTCGTATTTTGTGTCTACTCCCCTCCGCAAAATATAAATCAACAACAATATAACAAATGGCCACTCAGGCCGTCGATGTATTTTTACTAAACAAACACGATGATCAAAAACATGTCGACACAATTCACCATGACTTTGGCTAATTTTCACAACCTGGAGATAGACTTTGTCCATCCGCCACAAAACTGCAGGATGTTCTGATTTATAGACAATTTTAAAGTTCAACTAAGTTTCAGACGGCAACAAATTTTGACGTTCATCAAAAAGAACCGTTTTTGAAAACTTAGCATCATCCTTGAAGGATTTAAAAAATGGAATGAAAAAATCGGATGTTAAAATTTACCGTTAAAGTTGATCTTGTACTGATTTTGAATCATGTGGAGTCCTGGAAAATGATTCCCAAGTTGAAAAAATGGACTGGCCATAATATCCAAATTTTAGTCGATTTCAAATTCAAATCCAAAAATTTTGAAAACATCGGTCAGGATCATTCTCAAAATTAGTTACTTTGCGAATATGATGTAAAGCACACCTAGATTTCACATGTAAAAATGACATTTTACAACGTCAATCAAAATTCAACAATATAAATAATTTGACATTATGAATAATAACTGCTCTTTGGCATTCAAATTTTCCCAAAAATTTGGAGATATTGAGGAAAAATTGTGGTTAAGGAATATGTAGTGAACACTTGCTGAGAATACTCGACATGTATCTTGAAATCTCATAAATTCACATGTTTCTCATCATAATGTAAGGAAAATCTTCATTTTGACGGTAAATTCTCCTGCCAAAAAGTGAAATTGCAAGCTTCGAGATTACTGTACAAAAACTTGTTGAATCACTATTTCAACTAATTTTTCTACAGTAATTCATCTGCGGTGCAATTTGAATATTACTACTGCATCTTGCTTACGTCAGATACCAGTGTAGCCGGCATACGGACAATTCGTCCCCAGCATTTCGTCCCCCACAATTCGCCCCTGGTAATTCGCTCCCATTGCAGTTCGCCCCCAACACAATTCACCCCTGAGCAATTCACCCCTAAGCAAATCGCCCCCCCCCCCACAATTCTCCCCCAGTAATTGGCCCCCAATTCACTGTTTTTTTAATTTAAAAAATTCAGATTCAAAAATAATTCCACCAAGTTGTTAGCAGTTATGTAATAGCATTTCTACACATCCATACACAATACCTAGAGACTTTTCCCAGCCGAAATAGCATGTTTATTTATGAATTCTGCATGCAGAGTGCAAGTATTATGTACAAGAAGAAAAAGATCTGCAGTAGAGGTCCCCAAGGTCAGATTTTTCAGGTAGGGTAAAGTGGAAAATTTGCGGAGTAGTGTAGCTAAATGTCCACTAAACACGTCATTTTGTCTTAAAATTAAGCAACTTGTGATCAATTTTTAGGACTTTAGGCAGGGATAATACCTCCCTCATACCCCTCCCTATGGGGTAGTCTTATCTACAGCAATGTTCCAAATAAATGTCCACAAATAATTTTTTAAATTTTCTTTGAATGTAAGATTTTTTACTGATGCGGTTAGTACTAAGTCAGTATAAGCATTTTTTACTCGTACAGTCAGCTATACAGTGTTTGAGCAGTAGTTTCCTAGAATTGAAATGGCCGGTTGCTTTTCCACTTGAAACAAAATGTGTGGCCGAGTTCAAAATGAAAGCTTGCAGCTAAAGTTTTCGATTTCGACCAAAAATTTGTGAAAAATCTCAACACTGGCAATTTACAAATTCATATTTTTTCAAGTTTGTTATGATGGTGTCCTAATCCCCAGAAAGCATGCCAAATTTTAGTCTAAGGGCATGAATACCTGGGAGAACTTACGCAGAACTTTAATTTGTAACACGGATATCATAGACAGAATTGCGAGTCATTTATGTTCTTCGATCTGCATTTGTTTTTTATGTTTTTTGTTTCTTTTTTCGTTTAATTTTTTTCTTGTATTCCTTTTTTTTGTCCTTCATCTTTCTTGTTTAGTTTCTTCAATAATTTTTTGATTACTTTTTACTCATTCTCCTTTTCTAATTTTTTCCTTTATATTTTTCTTCTGTTTTTTCTATTTTTATTCTTTTTTGTTTTTGGTATACCGAAAAGTTGTCACGAAAAAGATAGTGAAAAACACGATAGAGTCACACGTAGAATAATTGTGATACTTTTTCATAATCTTAATTGCTCTCCATAGATCCCGATAAAAAGTTACAAGAAATGAAGCTAGAAAAAGAAAATCTGGAGATATATTACAACATATCATGGAATTTCTAAAGCCAGGTAAGTATAGTACCAGGGGCGAATTACTGGGGGCGACTTGCTCAGGGGCGAATTGTGTTGGGGACGAATTGTCCGGGGGCGAACTGCAGTGAGGGCGAATTACAAGGGGCGAATTGTGGGGGACGAATTGCTGGGGGAAAATTACTGGGGGCGATTTGTCCTAGAACCAGTGTAGCCTGGCGTAAGCAAGATGCAGGGATGGTATGTAAATTGGTCTATGTCTGTGAAAAAGACTGCTTAAAAATGCATAATTATTTTTAATCTATAGAAAATCGTTGAATCCGGAGGCAAATTGACCCTGGCCCCGACGACCGCCGGTCGCCCGACGACTACGACGACTGAAAAACCGAGCGGATTCCGTTTCGGTTTGAAAGTGCCGGTCTTATCTAAACGGAAAAAATTGGATCGCAAGAAAAAGAAAAATAGGAAAAATAGCATAATGACGCGACAAGACCAAAATCCATATTTTTGCTCTTATTTCGAAGGAAGGTGCAGATCAACCAATGCCTACGATGCAGGTTTGCTCTTGAAAATTTTGACGCCAACAGATTTTCCATTTGCTGACGTCAAAATTTTCACTTAAATTTTCTGCGGCAACGGGTTTTTTCATCTTTACAGCTATCGACATTTCCCAAAATTTCTGCTCAATATTCGCGTTCACTCAGCATTCGTATTGTCCGGCGTATACTATACCGGAATTTCGGCTCGGATGCGCCCAGTTTAGAAAGTACTGTATGCTCAACGCACCGCAGTTCGAAAGGATCAAATGGGCCGTGGTTTGATTCAGTGATTTACAGTATCAAATCAACACGCTCATTGTGGATATTGGAATGTATCTTTTGTTGTGGCAATATTAGAAAACTGATCGGCAGGTATTTCGTTGGGCAATTTACTGTAAGCATCATAAAGTTTCAAAAACTTCAATGATCCAAAATGGAGAAAATGAAATTTCAAGAATGTTGTGGTTTGTAAGATGATTGTTTCCCTGCCAATCTCACAGACGTGAAAAGCTGCTTTGTTGATCAGTTTGAAAAATTCGAGTCCATTGCGAATCTGCTCGGTAAAATCGGGAATCGGTTCCCGAAAGCAAAGGTTGCATAAGAGCTTCCCATATTTTGATTCTGAATATCATAGGTGGCGCGTCAACACACTTTCCAACCAATGTGCATCTCTGAAATTTTTAGGAGGGTACAGGCGTGAACCTTGGTGTTTTAGCATTTTGTGAGACAAAAAATTCAAAAAAAGTTGACCAAAAAATTTTTTGCATAACAAATTTTCCAGTTTCAAAACCCTTGTGGAAGTTTGTACCCCCATGTCCCCTCTCACACATGTTTGCTTTCAACTGTGTTAAACATTTTTACCGAATTTGGTGTCAGCAAAAGGAATCAACTGAGGGAAAGTGGCACATAAAATCCCATTCAGCTTTTTTAGAAAAAAGAGATACAGCACAAAGTCTTCTAAGAACAAGATACGTTTCATTCACTCATTTTATATATTGTATAACATATCGTATAAAATTCACTCCATAAGTTCTACTGATTACAAGCTATAAACAAATTTATTCTCTTTTATTTAACTATGCAACAAAATAGCGTCATTCACAGTTTTTGGATTTAAACTGAAATTGCAGAAAGAGCTCTTTTTACGGGTTTCCAGATGGGAAGCAATTTCGCCCACCCCTATCGCTCTCGTCCTGCTTTCAAAAAAGTCGTTTTGTTGCTATGGGAGTGCTAGTAGAGTCGGGGAAAACACCCTAATATCTAATATAGCGACACCCCTAATATAGGCGAGGCTGGATCCCATTTGCATATCAGTGCCCAATGACTGTAACCAAGGCCCAGTTGCGTTGCACTAAAGGGGTCTAAGCTCCAGCGCAAGGTAATCTCGAACAAAAAGGCGAATCAGTTTGACCTCAAGTCCGGTATAATTTGAATGTCATCAGGATTATAACAAGCTCAATGTCGAGATTATCCTCAGCTCGAGCTGTCGGGTTGCACTAAAATTTTCGCATAATTTTCTCATCTCTAAAGCGAATAAATATAAAAATTTCTGAAATTCCCAAATTCGAACTTAAACCTCAGTATTAGTTAATCCTGAAGTGAGTGTTGTTTGTGCATTGGTCGAGAATAATTTGGACATTGCGATTAGCTCAACCTCAGGATTGTCAATTTAATCCCGATGTTGAGATTATCCTCATGTTGGGTTAGTGCAACCACCCCAGGTTTCTTTATAGTTCTGAAAATTACTATAATATGCCTTCCTCACTATTTTCCAGCTAGTGTTAGAGGCAGGAGTTTTGAATTGGTCGGGAGTTAGAACGCTATTGGTTTACCGTTTCTTTACATTTGAAATCATGCACATATAATTTTCATATAGAAAAATTTGATTGTAGTTGATGCCAGAGGAAGGACAAAATGCACGATGCTGCAGAATATACTTTTTCACAGACATGGAAAATTTTTTTGAGAAAGAATGAAAATCCAATATAAAGAAAGGGAATTTTTTCCAACTTTGACCCAAGTTCTCAAAAATCTAGTCCACTTCTTTTTCTACCATGGCAACTGTCGAAGCATGCATATTCTCCTTTTTTCTGCCCCATCGAGGCATTTTCTAATAAACTAG
Source organism: Romanomermis culicivorax (assembly GCA_963922205.1). Lineage (NCBI taxonomy): Eukaryota > Metazoa > Nematoda > Enoplea > Mermithida > Mermithidae > Romanomermis > Romanomermis culicivorax. Next base: position 841,363 of record CAWUHX010000135.1, on the reverse strand, counting down.
TAATGATATGCCTTGGAACCAGAGTGACTACTGATCACTTCAAGAATCTTATGTACAAAAATGTTCAAAATTGAGCGGAAATAATCCACTTGGTCATCAAATGTCATTGGGATAAGCTGAGTGACCTTTTGTTTGAAAATTTTGAGCACCCTTAGTTATTAGATGATTCTCTTGGTCACCACATGGTATCCCAATGAGCCAAATGACCACTGGTAACTGATCACATTTGGTGGAAAGTGTTGAGATAGTGTATGCGGATATTATTCACTTGATCAGCATATGTAATTGGTGTGAGCCATGTGACCACTAGATGTTTAATGTCCATGGTCAAATGGATACAATTTTTATGGTCATCACATGTTATTTGATTGGCCTAGATGACCAATGAACATTGCAGTGGCCTTTTGGTGGTAAATTTTCAGTTAAACGGAAATTATTTTATCAGTCCTCACATATGATCAGAACAAGTCAAATGACCACTTTGGCTACTCTGATGACATTTGATCGAAAGCGTTCAGGATAGAATACGCGGATATTATTCTCTTGCTCGTCCGAACGAGTCAAATGATCAAGAGGTGACTCCAAGGAGTCTTTCAATTGAGAATGTTCACATTAAGCGAATGGTCATCAGATGTTTTTCGATTCAGTCAAGTGATCTCTGGACGTTCCAATGACCACTCCAATGAGCCAAGTGACTATAGGCCACTTTTTGAATTTTGTAATTAAAAATGTTAGCAGATATAGCTCATTTGATCATCAGATGTCACCTTAGTAAGCCAAGTGATCATTGGTCAACTTAACGATTTTTCCGAAAATTTTCAGTTGAGTCAAAATCATTCTTTTTTTCACCACATGTCATCCAAATGAGCTAAATGAACACTGGTCTCTCTGATGACTTTTCATCGAAAGTGATCAGGGTGAGTACGTCGTGGTTATCAAATATCATCAAAAGATTCAAGTGACCGCTGGTCACTCCAATGATCACTTTGATTGTAAGTGTCCAGAGTTGAGTAGATATCGTTAGTTTGGTCCTCAGATGTCATCCTAGTGTCGAAATGGGACTTGGTGTTAATTAGTAAAGAGAATGAAAGGACCTAATCACTAGTTACCTGAGTGACTGTTGGTCAATTCGATGAATTTTCATGGAAAATGAGCAAAATCGAGTGTATGTATGGCTTTTGGCATGAGGTTTGTAGCACATATGTTACAGTTTACTGTAGCGGAACTGGCCCGATCGAACGTTTATTTACTGCATTGTTTTGAAACGAGAAACTTGCTTATGGATAAGGTGACAGCATGATTTCAGAATGTAGAGTAGAGTTTCAGGATTGTTCAAAGTCTTTAATATTGTAGAACCGAAAATTATGGGAAATTGTAATGTGGATTTGGACTTCGATTGTTTTACTGTAGTCAATTCGAGATGATATTCGATAAAGCGTGAGAAAGAACGATACTAAGTTGTATATCAGTTGAAGTGGACGTTTCTATATTTCCCATGGAACCAGAAGACGATTGGACCGATCTGGGGTTTGTAATTTATTGACGACGAAAATATGAAAACATACAAAATAGTTTTATAGAAGAAATACAAGAAGATAGAATATGCAAAAGGTTAATGAAGTAAAGTGTGCAGAAAATATCGGAACAGGCAGAAATTATATGTGGACTGATGGGATAGGGAAAGGGATGGACAGTGGTCGGCCGGGGAAATGAGAAAAGGGAAGGGAGTGAAAACCGACTGAAAAATTAACAAGAAACACAGTTTATGTAAACAAAAAGATACATAAAAACTATCATAAAAACTAGTCACGTGATGCAATGAAAGCTAGTAAGTTGGGGCGGAGGCGGCTAGATAGAATAGTGAAAGAAAGAATTTATGATTCAGAAAATACAATGATGAAAGAGTAGAAATAAGAATGTTTTTAGGCATGAAAATATTTGGCAAGATGGAAAGAAATGATAACACGAAAAAGCAGAAGTATGATAAAATCAATAGAAATAAAGAGAAAATAATGGAAATGGACGCAAAATGATCCGAGAACTGAGACTTTAAATGAGTTGAAGAGGAGAACCAGTGAAACCACAGTAATGGCCAGTTACAGTAATTTCAAGATTCTCGCATGTAAATCAGATGAATAAGATATAAACTGAAGGTGATACCAAGCTGTTCAAGATGTTACTAATCAATATGAATGTTTGGTGCTCAGTGGGTCATAAACGCTCATCTATCTTGTGTATTTACAGTAATGCCCAATAATGTTCTCATATAGATCAGCGGCTCGGAATCTCCATCACATGCTTCTCGATATTAAAAACAATTTTTTTCACGTCTATTGACACTGATTATCATGAAGAATGTCGGCTGATGCGTAAATGAAAAAAATTCAACGCAATTCGATTAGTATCATCTTTTCAGTCTATTTTGTGACGGTCGGTTGTCTAGAACATGGATGTAAATCTGCCTGTTCTATTTTCTGATCATGTGGAATTTCGAGCAAAATTCCAGCAATATTGGGATAGTGTAAGAGCGGAAAATTTGGATTTCTTGTCCGTATTCTATACATTGACGGGCTACCTTTCCACGATGAAAACCAATGAAATCTACGATCAAATTTCACGCGATCACTTGGATATTCTAAAAGTTTTAGTGGCCGGTCATCGCGATCGATTCTACTTACTATTCATAGCTAGACATTCCGTATCGAAAAGTTTGACCGGCAGATTATTTTATTTTCATATGAATCAACAAGCTCAATTTTTCGACGGTAATTTTTTGTCGTTGGACGATTTGAATTTTATACTCGATTCTTTAAGAAACTACGATCCTAGTATATCCGAAATGGAACAAGGTCTTTGGATGCAAAAAATTCGAGAAAACTGCCTATTTGTCGGGGTAAGGGCGATTCGACCTACGATTCAAAATCCCAATATCCAATTCAAAGTTGATACATATTTAATTCGAATAGATCAAATGTTTCAACCTAGGTTATTAGGCGTGATCAAATTTCGCGAACTTTCGACGTCGAATTGCGATTTAAGTCACGTCAATTCGGACCATTTATATACAACTTTTGAAATGTTGTACGACGCTTTTAGAAAAAATTCCGGATCGGAAGGCACTTCTAAATTGGTTTTCTACTTCAATAAACAAAATTTCCTCGGTTTCGTCCGCGGTGCGTTATTTTTCAACGTTGAAAATTTAGAAATTACGCCAATGTACGTCGGAGAACGTTTGGAAAAATTGGCGATCTTGATACGAGATCAAAAGCGATGGATCACCGATCAAGAACCGATTCTTGTAGAAGTTTATATATCGAGCGAAGAAAATTTAGAAAGCGGCTTCGATGCGGATATCAGGAATTTACCCGTCGGATTTGGAACCAGCGCCAAAAAAGCAGTGGTAGTTTCTGTCGTTGTTTCACAGGGTAACATTTTGAATATCGGGATATCGAAAGTTGATATTGTTCATAGTACGAATGGTTTAATTGATTTTCTAGGCAAGCTCACGACGTTGGAAGTTGATAATTTTAACAGAAATAAAGATTATTTTAGGAAAGAATTTTTGTTGCATTTGGATAGAATAGATACATTCTTGGGTCATCAACACAAGGTCAGGGTACTAAGGCACTATATACTTAGCCTTCTTATGAGTATGGATAACGATTTCACTGCGTACAAACTAACTAACACTTTTGATGCTACAAATCCCGCTGATGCTTTTTTGATCAGATCAGGCGACAATGGTTTTGTGATTACATTATCGCCCGATATTGTCAATTTGCACGTATCAGACTTCCTAGCGGATCGAATTTTAGAAACCGGTTTGAGAAAACTAATTATCGTATCTATAAACGACGGAATGTATTCAGTAAAAAGTCGGGATGGTGAGACGATCAACCCCATGATCGGCATGCTGTCCAATGACGCCGAATTTTCACCCTTTTTTCACACTTCCCATTGGTCGTTAATCCAGACAAAATTCGGCCCGAATATGTTGTCAAAAATTTTACTAACTAGAGAAAATCAAGCCATTCGATTCGATAAATGGAAAAGACAATTGGAAGTTCATTCGATGATCCCGAAAAATCGAGCCGAACTTTCGGCTCAACTCAAAGCTATGATACCCGAAAAAGTTGCGTTTCGACCGTACGGTACAGATTTCGTAGGTTTCAATGTCAAGAAGTTTGGTAAATTTAAAAATGCGCCAATTTTACCCGATTTCATGGGCGATTTGAACCTACAGTATCACCTTATTCTAGATCTGCAAGAAGATGATCGAAATGATCCTTTGAGCAAACTCAAGCAATATTTTAAGCGAGAATTGTCTTCTAGTATGAATAAATTGAATACAGGTTTGGCCAAAGTGACCTTAACGTCGAATCAAGAAGATGAAGTGCCCTTGAAATTTACGTTTTTCACTTCTTTCCCCAATGGAGAGAATAGAGAAGAATATGAGTCGTGTTATCCTAGGAGGAGGAGGCGAAGTGGAAAGTCTTGCCTTGTGAATTTCGAAGAAAAAGAAAAAACGAGTCATTACAGTATTCACAGAGTGATCAATACTGCAATGTACCTGCAAATGGTCAAAGGAATGATAGGATCAGCTATAGACGCAGATTATACGAAGATGGCTTCAGAAGCTGGTATCCTGGTTGGCATGATTTCTATGAATTTCATAGGCGACCAGTCCATCCGTTGGGGCCAAAATCTTATGAAAAGTGGTAATCTGCTACGAGGAAGATCACTGTATTTAGGGGGTAAATTTTTGTCCAAAGCATATTTAGGATTCGTTATTGCTGATCTTGTTACTAGAATCAAAACTTTCCAACTTGGTGACAAAGATCAAATATTGGGCATTGTCGGTGATTCGGCAATTTTAGCCATAAATACAGTATCCGCGGGCCTGGAAATTTTTTCCGCTTTCGCCACTGTAGAAGAAGCGTCCGTCGAACTAGGTCCCGAAGTTTTGATAGCCGAAGCCTTGATTTTCACAATCGTCGACGGATTCTACGCAGCAAAGAGTGTACAAAAAATTGAACAAGAAATCGTTTTGTCGTGGAGTGAAAAGTTCGTTCAATGGTGGAGATCATTTTTCGGTGCTCGCACATCGGAATATATAGATCAATTGATCCGAGAAAAAATTCTAATACAAAAAACTGTTGACGAAATGATACAAAAACTTTTACTGTTGAATCAAACGTTCGATTATTACGCATCTCCAACTTTGTACACTAATGACAAAAATCGTGTCCAACAAACTGAAGATAACTTGATCATTATGGACAACATAATTACTGTAGAAAGTAGAGTTTGGCCAGAATCGAAAGACAACTTCAAAGTTGAATGTGCTTCAGATGGATATGAAAAAAATATTTTTGAAATAAATAAGTTTAGAGTAGAGTCGGATAGATTAGGTTTCACTACAGATGGGACTATTCATAAGAGTATTTTTTGTAGAAATATGGTCAGTGTCAGCATTAAAGCAAAAAATGCTGAAATGGCTCTGATCGAATTGGGCACTGGTCAAGATACTGCATTGGGATTCGCAAATAAAAAAAATTATTTCATCGTGGCCGGTGGTAAAAAACATATAACTGGTGGACGTTATGCTGACACTTTCGTGTTCATAGGAAATTCTACGAAAATTCTAGGCGAAATAGACGGGCTTGATGGTCGTAATGTTTTAGACTTGAGCCAATACATTCAAGCAGAATCGTTTTACATGGACATGCTCGCTAACGAGCTGATGTATTCAGATAATACAACTTTGATCATGAAAGGCGTGGAACATATTATAGGTAGAAGTGGATCTTCTGATCGAGTCAGATCAAGTTGCAGAACGAAATTTCTGGATCTCAAAGGTGGAAAATCATACCAAAATCCTGATTTGATTTCAGTTCCCGATTTAAATTGTGATCAAAACTTTACCATAAAATTATCAGGCCATATTCAAGTGAATAATATAGCCAACACATCAAATGTATTGTATTTAGTTCCGAATGGAACAAATGCACAAATCAACACAGTATCGTCTAGTATATTCCTTCTTTCCGTGAGCTTGATCGAAGTTGATTCGTTACAGTATGAAAACTACACTTGGAAAATCAAGAGCACTTTAAAACAAACAAAATTAATTGTACATGATCCGATGCATGAATCCAAATTTATCTTTTCGGATCAATTTCAAGTCACGTTTCTGGAAAGTAATTTTCATGCAAAATTCCAAACCTCCGATTCAAACTTGGTTAATCAAACATTGATCGACGATTTTCTTCTATTCAGCCGAAAGCTATCTTTGATTATAACCGTGATATCGGACCAGAAAATTATGCACCTTAATAATTTACGTAGTTCAGTTCAAAGTCGAGTAGTTCATTTCAAGAACGACCCATATCACGAAACTGAAATCGTGACAGTTGATCATGAAGAAATATTCCTCCAATTGGACGCAAATTGCAATTTTCAGAAAATGGAATGTCACATGTGCAACGTTTCTATCCACGTTTTTGATATAGGGAATTCTTCAAACGTCATCGTTGATTTGTCAGCAATATACACTTTATTCAGAGATAATCATCAAGAGCTAATTTTGAATATAGAAAATTCGACCAATCACCTTTTAGTTGGTCTACAGCTCAAAAATCAGACATTTTCACGAATTGAAATCACTTACAAAAATTTTATGCTGAAAAATACCTTGTGTAGCAAAATATCCATGAATATCAAAGTTTTAATGCAAGTTTGTTATGATAGTGATCAACAAAAATTCATTTTGAGCCCAATACCCATAAAAGTCTCGACAAACGACTCAATTATCGTTTTATCTAAAGAAGATATTGTAGAAAATATGGAAATTTCCATCCAGAAACAAATCACAAGCATTACATGTCGATCGTTCAAAAATTCGTTAATATTAACAAATGATCTTGATCTTCATCATAAAGATGCCTTAACGTTGATTTTGATCGATTATTATCATCCTCTAAATGTCACAGTCCATGTATCCAATCGCATTCTATTCGACTCGCTCGTCATTCGATATGAACATTCTATGCAATTGACGATACCTGAAATCATTAGAAACTGTAATTTTATGGTAGAACGTACTGACTTTTAATCAATGACAAAGAATTATTTATTGTTCTATTATTGGGCCTCACGATGCTCGCATTTTTAGAGAGATACATACATTATAACATATCCCATGCAATAACATATCCCGTGTTGTAACATATCTCACGTCATAATGTATCCCATGTTGACACATATAGCATGTTATGACATATATACCACGTTATAGCATATCCCTCATTATAACAGGTTCCATAACATATCCCATGTTATAGCATATCCTACGTTATAAAATATCCAATGTCGTAACATACATAAGTTTAGTGAAAATAATTAATATGATATAACATATGGCTATTTTGTAGCATAATGCTATGTTATAACATATAGCTTCGTCGAAGAATAACATACACATTCGTCGAAGCATAAATAACATACTTTTTATGTCATAGCATGAAAAAAAGTTTTTTATGTTATGACATAGGTCATTGTTATAACATAGGCCGTTGTTATAACATAGTGCCATGTTACGGCGTGATACTGTAGTTATGTCTAATGTACAGCATGTTTTTACATTGCTGTATATGGTGCTAAGGTCGTATTCTGCTTCAAAAGGTATATTTTTAAAAGGCAGCTATATTTTGTGTGTTTTGACAAATATAACATGACATATGTTATAACATGTGACATGTTATAACATGGGACATCTTAAAAAGTACAAAATCTTATAACATATCCCATGTTATAGCATATCTCATGTTGTACCATATACTACGTTATAAAACACCCGATGTTATAGCATATTTCCTCATGTTATAACATACATGTGTGATAACATACCCTATGTTATAACTTAGCTCCTCATGTTGTAACGTACCCTGTGTTATACCATCCTCCCTTATAATATGTTATAACATATCCCATGTTAAAACATGGGCGTGTTACACATAGGGTATGTATCAACATGGTTTATAACATTGTATATGTTATAACCTGGGGTATATTATAACACGGAAGATGTTATTACAATGGACTATGTTATTACAATGAATTATGTTATAACATTTCAGTATGTTATGACAAGTCGCAGAACGAAAAAAAATTGTATGTTATAACATAGGTCTATGATATATCATGCCAGTATGTTATAACATGTCGAGAAATAAAAAAAAAAGTTTTTTTGTATGTTACAACATAGGCTTATGTTATAACATGTCGGTATACTATAACATATCGAAAAAACTAAAGCAAAATTTGCACGTTATAACATAGACCCATGTTATAACATAGAACTATGTTATTCAAATTCTATGGTTACGTATATGGAATCTTAGCAGCAGAATTCAGTGCATACATTGTCGAAGTAATTAATAGATACCATCTTGAAAAAATCAAGATTCGGTCTTGAAAAAAATCAAGATGGGCGGCACATCAAAGTATGAAAATTTCTGAAACTACCCAATCAAAGGCGTTGCTCCGCCTCTCATGTTTATATGGACGGGAACCCTTCAAAGTGGATTTCTGAGGTCATGGATTGCTGGCGGAGGGGGGTCTTAGTTCTTACAGGGTATGGCAGCGGGAGGTTATTTTGCACGAGGAATCCGATGGATGGTTTTTCATAAAAATTATTTTTCGAGGAGCGCCCTTGCCAACAAGACGTGACCTCAGAAATCCATGTTGAACAGTTCCCGCTGCAACGTCTTTGATTGGATAGTTTCAGGAGTTTTCATCTTTTGATGTGCCGCCTATCTCGATTTTTTTCAAGATTGGATCTTGATTTTTTCAGGATGGCATCTTAATTTTTTCAAAATGAAATCTTGATTTTTTCCAATATGAAATACTGGCATTTTTCAAGATTACCTTGAAAAAATGCGATGAATTGGAAATGTATTGTTGAACATCGAAAAAATCTTACATCTTGATTTTTTTGCGAAGCATCTTGAAAAACTATTGTGCCTCATGTTTGAGGGTAACAATTTTTTCAAGTAGTAACGCATTTTTTCATCGTATTCCGTGTAGACTAACTAAAATTTTAGAAAGAAAATTCGCAGATTTTATACTGTAGCAAGCACTGCACCTAAAAATTCACAGGACTTGTTCTAATGGGAGTAGCAAAAAAGAATGAGCCTTTCAAATACTTGCACCAAAAATCAAAAAATGAGCTATTTTGGGTCAAATTTTTTTATTAAAATTATCAGCATCAACTCCTCTTTAATGTCACACTGTCAAATTAAACTTAATATTCGCCATTTATTCGCCACATTTGATACAACTGGTTCGTCCAAGCCTAGCAGCTTTCTAAAACTTTTTCGCCTCTTCTGCTTTTCACAGCCACTTTTAATTTGTTTTGCAATGTTAATCGGATGTAACTTTGTTCCATTTCATAGCGGGGACATACTCATCCTATACAAAATAATCCAATGGATTCAGGTCAGGCGAATTTGCTGGCCACCTGTTCTTTTCAATCAGCCATGGATAATTGTTGCGGCACCATGTCATGGATGCAGCAGAAGTGTGGCAACTGGCACCATCTTGCTGATAAATCCAATCATTGTTGAAGAGTTTGTTGGCAAATTTTTTTGGCCACGGGAAAGATTTCCTTGATGTAGACGCCACTTGTTACAGTGCCTTTCTTGATGTTGACTAATGGACTGAGGCTGTCAGGTGTCGCATGGCCGTACATCACCCCTTTGTAGCAATCGCAGCACTGGCAATTGCTACGAAGAGGTGATGTACGGCCAATCAGAAGAATGCTGCATTATAGTCACAGAGACCCTGGTTCGAATCCCAGTCGAGCAATATTTTTCGAACAGTGTTTGGTGATGGTTACGATGGCAATGCGTTTACCCATTACGTGTCATGGCGAGGCTTGGATTGGTCCCACATTGGTGGGCCGCAGAACCTGCATCTTCAATGGACGAGGTCGTCCTTCTTTCAAGGGGGGAATGTCACGTGTCGCACTGCTGTACATCACCCCTTCGTAGCAATCACAGCACTGGCTCGGTAGTTCAATCGGAAGAATGCTGCACTATAGTCACAGAGACCCGGGAGCATGTGCGCATTGTGACAAGGCCTTTGGAACATGCACCTAACCAAACCGTAATGCCAGGGCAAAATTTTCTTTTTTGGTGAATGACACGTTTTTGGTCAGCTCCAACACTGTAAACTGCCCATATGCAGTCATTCTTGGTATTGTAAATGCAATCCAGCCTGAAAACCATTTTTTCGTCAGAAAACCGAATCTGTCCAGTTTTTGTTTATTGTAAAGTTGTTCTTCACCCAGTGGTAAAATTTGACTCGGTTTCTTTTCTGCTCATCAGTCAGTTTCGGTTCAGTGCGGATCTTGTACGGGTGTAATTCAAGATCATTGTTGAGTATCCTTCAGGCAGAATCCTTTGAAATTCCCAGTTTGGCGCCCGAAGTTCTAGTGGTCACTTTTTTCTCTCCATTCAAAAGTCGTTTTGTCATTTGAACATTTTTCTTCCATCGAGCAACTCATTTCTGGCCAGATGAGTTCCGTTTTTCCTGACCATTTTATGATTGCCAAAGAAACAGCACCTTCCAATTCATCGAAAATTGCTGATGCTTTCTTCCCATTATTATGCTTAGAAAGTACCAAATCACACAGACTTTCGGCTTTCATGTTGAAACACTAACCTTTTGACAAGTTTAAAGAAAATCAGTTTGTGCTGTGTCTAATCAAATAAAAACTTTATTTAATGTACACCTAACTTTGGCAGGTATTTTTTATACTCCTTAGCGCCAAATTCAAAATTGGTAATCCTTAACGATTACTGTAGACCATGCCTTCAAATTCTCACAATACTTCTCTGAGAATTTGAAATATTCTGTCGATTCGTTTACTCTCTCTCTACGCCAAAAAAATCCACTTGAGTCGAAAAATAATCAAGTTACAAACTATGATACCGTACATCGGAGTGAAACTATACGAAATTCTTTCCATAACAAATATATACTGTATATTCTGTATAAACGCGCGAAATTCAATTTTTTTATGTACAAACGACAGCTAGAAATGTGTTTTGCTTGTACACTCGAACCGGGAAAATTTTCGCCGCGAAAAAATTAGTAAAAAAGACGGCGACGTGGTTGCCGAAAATAGTTCCGTTTTTTTACGTCGCCCTATAAATCTTCCAATTCTCCTTTGTATAGAAGAATGAGACGTTGAATTAGGGCTTTTTGATCGATAATCGGATCGAAAACGTTCGGGGCACTAAGTAAAATGCCCAATGTTCCGCCTAAGGTGACGCCCAAAAATATGTACAGTAAAAGTCGATCGATGACCATAGCTACGTATCTAGAAAAAAGTTCCGAGTTGCATGTACAGTAACAGGGAAAAATTTGGGGTTTCACCCCTATTCAGCGAAACACACAACAGCGAAACTCAAAACAGCGATTCTCAATACAGCGAAGTCTCAATACAGCGAGGTCTCAAAACAGCAAAGTCTAAGAACAAATTCCCAGAATAGCGAATCTTCAAAAAAGTTATCTTTAGAATAGAAGAATGATGATTGAGCGGGGTAGTCGATTTGGTGCATGGCCTAATTGGTCCTCCATTTCGATCTGGCGGATGCTGGTTGTCACACCTTCTGGCATCAATCGTCAGATTTCTGACATTGTGGCTTTATAGCGTGTGTTTTCACGACATTGCAGTTTTTTATTCTGATTTGTTTATTTTTAACATATCTACATGCATGTTTTTTGTTTCTTTTTTCCTTTAATGACATTTCTTTTTATATTCTTCTTGTTTTGAGCCACTTTTTGTTCTTTTTGTATAATTTCTCTTAGGTTGTGTACTTTTGTTCTATTCTTACCTACTTTTTACTACATTACTTTACTTTTCGTTTCTTCATTATTTGTTTTTTGTTCTGCCATTACTGCTTAATTATTTTATTCATTTCATCTTATTTGCTTATTTCATTTTGTTTTATTTATTTTACTAATTTAATTTTTTTGCAATTAAGCTCCATTCAAAACAACTTTAATCTGGAATCTTTATGATAATTTTTTGTTTTTGTTTGTTTCATACGTTTCGCAAAAATGTTTCTCTGACAAGATATTTTTTGTGATTTTGGAATGGTCCATCCGTGCATACCAACTGCAGCACAAAAGCATGTGAAACTTAGATGGCCAAATTCAAATAGACATCTCAACTAGCAAAAATGATTTTAATATACCTAATTTGCATATTTATCACAAAAATGATGTGTGCGTTTACTCTAATGCATAGAACTTTTTACTATTCGCTGTATTGAGATTCGCTCTTCCGAGAATCGCTGTTTTCAGACTTCGCTGTTTTGAGAATCGCTGTATTGAGATTTCGCTGTATTGAGAATCGCTGTTTTGGGCTTCGCTGAAATGAGAATTGCTGTTTTGAGACTTCATTTTTTGACAAACGCTATTTTGACTCTCGCTGCTTTGAGTTTCGCTGTTGTGGGTTCCGCTATATTGATGACCCGCCAAATTTGGAGGAAATGATTAGCAAGTGCGATTTTTTATTTTTACAATTAATTCTGTTTCTGATACTGTACTGAAAAAATGTATATGGTTATGACACTGACACGTCACATGATTCTTAAATAATTATCACAAAAAACACATTATGTATTAATATTAATTTTATTATCACAAAAAATCTAGTGCTTTGGATATTTACTGTAAAAATAAAGTATCTGCAAATGTATACCCCACTTACAGGTCATATAGTTTCTTGCGTACAGAAGCTACTGTATCACACTAAAGTGCAACAAAAGAAAAGTATGAATCATAAGTCGCGTGATTTTTCACATGCAGTAATTTAAGCAGCGTTTTTTCTTTTTCTACTTTTCAAAAATTTCTTACTTAATATTTTACTTACTTCCAATCGTCGCGAATCTGAAAAATTGAAAAAATGGTACAATATTTTTGCCTACGCATTTTCTATAACAGTTAAACCTTTGTACTTGTTTGTATTCTTCGTCTTGTTTCAAATGCTCGGTAATATAGTCTATAGCTTCTATGGACCTGAGGGCGTCCGTGGTCAACGGATAAACGTTAGCCTCCAAACTAAGACTCGGCCTTTGAGGTTGCTTGTCCCGTAATTTTATCATTTCTAAGTTTTGAGGCGATTGTATGGAAGTCTGGAAATGATTTTTTTTAGAAAAAAAGTATAGCAATATAAAAGAAAAATAGAAACAAAAACTACAACACCAAAAAAAGTGAAAAAACAAGATTGACCAGAGCACAGAGGAAGAAAACGCGATTAATATGCAATATAAGCAAAAAACGTGAGTGAAAAATAATTAGAAAATTGCGAAAAAAGCAACAGAAAAAGGTATTGAAAAGACGATTTGATTGAAAGTTAACTATCAAAAATGTGAAATGGTATGAGAGTTAGGTTAGCAAGGCGATAGAGCTCAAAACACAACAATAAACAGCGTCTAAAGAAACAAAATTTAAAAAAACGAATAAAAATAGCATTGAAAAATAGCATTACAAAGTAACATAAGAAAATAAAATAAAATAAAATAACATAAAAAATAAAATAACAAAAAATAACATAAAAAATAACATAAAGAAATAACATAAAAAAATAACATAAAAAAATAACATAAAAAATAAAATTACAAAAAATAAAATAACATATAAAAATAAAATAACATTTAGAAATAAATTAACATAAAAAATTATAATATAAAAAATAACCTAAAAATAACATATAACAAAAATAACATAAAAAACAACATAAAAAATTGAATGAACTGCTGATTGAAAAGCTACAGAAGGAAAAATGAGAAAATGGGCACAGCAATAAAGTCAAAATAGAATGAGAAAAGAAGGAAAAACTGAAAATACAAAGAAAAAAATGAAAATGTGAACAAACAAAATGAAAACTAAAATTAGCGAGGTATAAATACAAACAAACAACAGAAAAAAGCAGGAAAGTGCAAATGTAAAAAAGAAAAGAGGGAAATAAAAACAAGCATAGAACATTTTATATTATGAAAAAATGAAATAAAGAATGAAAAAGAAAAATAGAAAGGAAAAAAATGTAAAAGAAAATGTAAGACAACAATAAAGAATAAAAACAACAATGAACTAAAATTAATAGAAAACCTACAAAAACAGCTACAATGTGAAAAGTTTAATAAATGTGATATGGATTAAAAAGAGAACTCGAAGAAAAGTAACACGGGTGAAGAAAGAGAAACGAAGTGAATCGAGAAAGAAATACATGAAAAAGACAACAAGAAAGCCAGAATAGATAAAACAAAATATAAGATAAAACAAGAAAAGCAACACAAATAGCAAATAAAAGAAGTTGAAGTAGAAAGAGAAAACCGATTGAATTCAAGAGAAAATGAGTAGCAATATAAAAATGTAGTAATAATTTGATAAAAAATTGAAGATAAAGTGTGAAGAAAAAACAACAGAAACTGCAAGGTAGAGAAAAATTGGGGAAAAGTGGAATGAAAAGCAAGTGATTAACAGAAAAAATAAAAAAATAAAATGAAATATAAAGAAAGTACATAAAGAAAAACATTAAAAAGGTAAAGTAAGGAAAGAACAAAGTTGAGGAAAAAGAAAACACAAATATAAAAAGAACAGAACCAAACTGACGTAATAAAATTTGATTATATAAAATGTAAGATAAACAAAAGAAAGTAAAAATGAACAAAAAAAGAGAAAAAAAGTAAAGAAGAAAAAGATAAAGTGAACTGAAAAGTAAAAGAGGAACAAACTTAATCAACAAAAGAGCGATAATACGAAAATCTAAAATGAAGGAAAAGAATACATATAAAGAAAATTATAACAAAAAATATAATAAAGAAAGTACAAAAGTTAGAAGAAAAAGAAACACAAATATAAAAAGAACAGAAAGAAACTAGAGTGAGAAATGTAACAGGACATAAATAAAAAAAGAAAAAGTGAAGCAAAAAAGTAGGGGAAAAGAAGAAAAACAAACTTTAAAAACTTAAAATGAAGTGGTAATGCGATACAAAAATTGAATAAAACAAAAGAAAATATACAGAGAAAAGCGTTACAAAAAGTTGAAGAAGAAAGGTATTAAAAGAGTTAAGTAAAAACAGAAACAGACGCAAAGAAACAAGAATAGAGAGATGATGTAATTACAAAAATATGGAATAAAACAAAAGAAAACACGTAAAAAAGCATAAAAATTAAAAAAGGTAAAACAAAGTAGAAGGAAGAGGAAACGAAAAACAAACGTAAAAAGCAAAAATAGGTTGATAATCCTGTAAACACGCCATGGCACAAAACAAGAGAAAGCATGAAAACGAATAACAAAAGGTAGAGCAAAAAAACAAAATTAAGAAGGAAAAAAACACAACAATATAAAAGAACGGAATAGAGCTGGAGAAATAATGTGATAGTATAAATCAAAAATGAATCAAAAAAGCAAATGACAAAGAAAAACAATATGAAAATGAAGTAAAATAAAAAAGCAACATATTGAAGGAGAAAAGGGAAATAGAAATAAATGTAAAAAACGATAAAGATAAACAAAATCAGAGTGGAACAATAAAATAGATAATGAAACACATTAATAAAATTAAAGCGAAAAAATAACATAGCTAAAACAAAAAAGAAACACAAATATAAAAAACTGAACAAAACTAGAGTGAGATTATTATGATACGAAATGTAAAATAAAGCAAAAATGGCATGAAGAAGAACAAGAAAGAAGTGAAATAAAAGAAGGAGAGCAAAGCAAAAAGAAAGGAAAGGAAAAAATTCGAAAAAACAGAGGAAACAAAAAAACAAAAATTAACCAAAAAACAACAAGTAATAATGTCATAAACAAAATAGGGAATGAAAACATATGAAGAAAAGCATAGAAAAAGGTCGAGTAAAAAAAGAACAAAGTTAAGATAAAACAGAAAGACAAATATTAAAAAAACAGGAAAAGATAGAAAATGTAAAATAAAAGAAAACGTGACGAAAAACAAGAGTAAAGTAACGTACAAAATGAAAAACCACAAAAGAACATAAAAAAACAAATGTCGAAAAAATAAAAGAAGAAAAAAAAGAAAAACGACAATCGAAAATCTCCTCGGTTTTAGAGCTTACTGTAACACCGGCCGGCGATGAATGTTTACTGAATGTTTGTAGGACGACGGTCGGTACGCCGGAAATGACGACGCCGGGTGTCGCCCGAGGCGGCGGCGTCTGTCCCGACGTCGCTTTCCTCGAGGAACTGGCGCAACTACGCAAACTATCAGACGTACAAGGTCCGCCGCCGTTGGGCGCCTGGCGCCATTTTCGACTGCTATCTTTCGGCCTGTAAGTGAAGAGGCAGTGCTTTGAAGTGAAACTGTTCAAGAGTTGCTGGTCTAGAAGGAAATTAGGGAGACCCTGATTCTGTAGTTCAATTTTTTTGCTCGAAAATACCGTATGTTGGATGCCAATCGGTAGATCTTTCCTATATCTATTCAAAAATACCACCTAAAACTTGATAACTATATTTTCGACAGAGTTATGGAGGTTTGAAATATTCATTAGCACTGCAGTAAAGCAAAAGTCTGCAAGATGCGTTAATCTTCTACAGTAGTTTCTTGCTGCTTACTGTAATTCGCTTATAGTTACAGTAATCAGTTGCAGTATCTGCGACGT
Source organism: Romanomermis culicivorax (assembly GCA_963922205.1). Taxonomy (NCBI): domain Eukaryota; kingdom Metazoa; phylum Nematoda; class Enoplea; order Mermithida; family Mermithidae; genus Romanomermis; species Romanomermis culicivorax. Next base: position 824,662 of record CAWUHX010000135.1, on the reverse strand, counting down.
GAAAGCATTGCTCATTTCCACAACCTTAACCACGTCAGCTCACCTTTTCATACACAATATCCTGGGTAAAAATTCCAAAAACGTCGTTTGCACCCAGGGCGGCATTCGATGGGTGGTCGGACCGCGGAAAAAAACGTTTATTATGATAACTGTCACTAAAATTGTGATGATGTTGAGCACGAAGGTGAGCAGCAAATATTTGGCCATCAAAGGAATTGTGATCGAGGTCGGCGGCAAAATTTTCGATACTAACAACAAAAATACGACCAACGAAAGTAGAACGCTGATCGTCAAAGTCACCTGCCCGATGGGGAAAGTACGGTAAGATTTGGCGAAGAAAAACTACAGTACACGTTTAAGTTTCCGATTCGCAAGATGATCGGTGAAGAGTACAGTAAGGATACAAGACCTAGAAACTACAAAAACCTTTCCGGAAAATCGGTCAAGGGAAAAAGTTGCTGGAATCATTCATAAGAAAAGCCACGCACAATTGACCACGCCACTTACAAAAAATAAGTAAGCTCATGGAAATGGCGTGTCCCCAATACAGCGGAGCACACAACAGCGAAACTCAAAATAGCGAAACTCAAAACAGCGTTTCTCAAAACAGCGGCTCTCATTACAGTGAATAGTAAAAAGCTTTATGCATTACGCACACATCATTTTTATAATAAATATGCAAATTAGGTATATTAAACTCGTTTTTGCCAATTGAGTAGTCTATTTTCAGTTGCATTTGGCCATCTAAGTTTTACATGCTTTTGTGTTGCAGTGGGTATGCACGAACGGATCATTCCAAAATCTCAAAAAAAATATCTGTGAGGAAAACATTCGAATGAAAACAAAAACAAAAAAATTAACATAAGGATTTCCGATTAAAATTGGTTTGTATAGAGCTTGATTGCAAAAAAATTAAATTAACGAAATGAATGAAATAAAATGAGCCGAATAAAATAATTAAGCAGGAAAGATAAAAAACAATTAATAAAGAAACGAAAAGTAAAATAATGTAATAAAAAGTAGGTAAAAAGTATTAAAAAGTACACGACCTGAAAAAATTGAACCAAAAGAACAAAAAGTGGCTCAAGATAAGAAGAATATAAAAGGAAATAAGTCAATTAAGGAAAAAAGGAACAAAAAACATGCAGGTGGATATGTTAATAATAAACAATAATAAGCTGTAATATCGTGAAAACACATGCTATAGAGTCATAATGTCATAAATCTGGCGACTGGTGCCAAAATGTGTGACAAGCAACATCCACCAGATCGAAACGGAGGAGCAAATAGGTCTATTAGCCCAAAATGTCTACCCTCTAATCTCCATTTTCCCAAAAGAAAACTTTTTTGAAAATTCTCTGTATTGAGAATCGATGTATTGAGTCTCGCTATTTCGAGTTTCGCCCTTGTGTGTTTCACTAGGGATCTTGTGTGCTTCAGTAATGTTGAAACTACGGAAATACAATACTCCTCCAGCAGATTTTGAAACTGCTGACGTCTAATGACAAAAGTAAGGTCATCCTGTGATAAACGTACAGTAAATTTTTCAGTACAACGTTTAACAAAAAGAAACAGCTGAAGCTATAATTGTTCACAGTCGCTTATTTGAAAAAGTACAGTAATACTTGTAAACTCGTATATTTTTTGGAATGAAAAATAACCTGCATAGAAAATAAAAGAAAATATAGTAACTTTTCCAGGATGATATTTGACAGGAAGGCAGACTAAAATGCTGATTACCCTTTTGTCATTCGAGAAAAAAGTTCAATAAATCAGGATTTTAATTAGTATATTTTTGAGATGAAGTGCCGAAATGAACAACAATCAGATAACAAAAAAATTAAAAACAAATAACAATCAACCGATGATACTTGCAGAAAAAAGTACAGTAAACTACCCAGTAAACAGAAAGTATAGTAGCGTTTCCGAGTTTTAGTAGCACATTTAGCACATTAATATCAACTTTTTCAACTTTCATTTTTTTTGTATTTTGTTTGTTTTTTTAAGCTTTAAATTGCAAGAAAAGCTTACGTCAAGAAAAAGAGAAATGATCTTCATGCGCCCTACGCAATAACTGGCAGTAGCTAGATAAAGTACATTTCTAAAAGATTAAAAGGAAACGTAGGATGATAATGACGACGGTTGACTCACAAGTACCAATGCAGTAAAAATGTCAAGTGTTCAGAACGTTTTTTAAAATTCAGGTTACGCGAGAATCAGGTAAATGTCACTTTTAAAGAATTATTCTGATTAACGAAAAAACTTTGGGACAATAATAATCAAGGTCACTTATCAAAGCCAAATATAGTAAACTTGCTCTTTACAAGTTAGAGTGCGTTTTCCAGGATTCATAAAGCGAAAGGCTCAGCTGGCTGACTTTTAGGCAAAAGCTTACTCCAAAAAAGATTTAAATCAATTTTTTAAAATAACAGTCTCTCTCACATAAAGTGACAAAAAAAACCTGCGACGTGAGCTTTTTCAGGAAAGTTCAGTCAATGTCATTGCAAATATACATGTAACTGGGAGGGGAAGTGCTATGGGACCCCCCCTCCAGAAATCGTCGCCATTGGGCGACCGCCCCCAGGATTTTCCAATCCAATGGCTAGCCATATGGTAGCCGTAGGAACCCCCATACTTTTGGTCGGAAAAATACTAAAAAATGCAAATTTTTTGATGAAAAATGTGAATTTTTGAACAAAAATGGTGAAAAATGTGAATTTTCTTGGCGTTTCGCACCATAAATACATGTCTTTTTAGGAAAAAATTACTATTTTTTGAACTATTTCTCGGACTTCTTACGTGAAAAAATCGAATTTTTTTCACTTGAGAGACCCCTCCCCCCAAAATTTTAGAAATTACTGACCCCCGGCCCAAAAAAAGTCGCCCGACCTTCCCCTCCCCACAGACCTCGAGGCCCCGTTACATGCATGATTGCAAAGTATCAATTTTCCAAGCTGATCTCAGTAAAATATGTGAAAAATTACGTGCAAATTACAGTATCCATGTTTTTTAAGGTTTGAACTTTTAATTAAAAGAGAAGTACAGTAAATCTTTCACGCAAAAGCTACAGTTCATTTTTCAGAGAACAAAAGACAAATTTGACGTCAGCAATACTAGTCGAAAACTACTGAAAACACCCACAAAATTATTAACCTGCGTTAAAATATTCTTTGATGCGAAAACTTATACAGAAAGATTTTACGTCCGCAAGAATAATTCCAAATACAGACAGTTACCGTATTTTTCGATAATTGCTGATATCACGATTTTTCCTCTATTTTCTAAAAACTGACCTTTTCACCGGCTCCGGCTGGTAAGTAAAAGACCATCATGGACAAAAATGCCATCAAAACGGTCGGTATGAGTAAGACGACCGTATAAAATAAAGGTTTCCGTCGTATGCGGATGCGGAATTCTATGCGCGATTTGTGCATCCTCAACGTGGCCGGCGCTTCGACCAAGTCCCAAATGCTGCTGGTGGCGTATTCGCCGAGATCGATGCCCATTTGGTCCAAAGCGAAAATCAATTCGTTTTCGTCGTAGGTCCACGACCCGAAAATCAAGCTGCAAGTCTGTGCAGAAAAAGGAAAAATTGAGAAAAAATGAGATGAAAAGAAAAGAAAAGAAAAGAAAAGAAAAGAAAAGAAAAGAAAAGAAAAGAAAAGAAAAGAAAAGAAAAGAAAAGAAAAGAAAAGAAAAGAAAAGAAAAGAAAAGAAAAGAAAAGAAAAGAAAAGAAAAGAAAAGAAAAGAAAAGAAAAGAAAAGAAAAGAAAAGAAAAGAAAAGAAAAGAAAAGAAAAGAAAAGAAAAGAAAAGAAAAGAAAAGAAAAGAAAAGAAAAGAAAAGAAAAGAAAAGAAAAGAAAAGAAAAGAAAAGAAAAGAAAAGAAAAGAAAAGAAAAGAAAAGAAAAGAAAAGAAAAGAAAAGAAAAGAAAAGAAAAGAAAAGAAAAGAAAAGAAAAGAAAAGAAAAGAAAAGAAAAGAAAAGAAAAGAAAAGAAAAGAAAAGAAAAGAAAAGAAAAGAAAAGAAAAGAAAAGAAAAGAAAAGAAAAGAAAAGAAAAGAAAAGAAAAGAAAAGAAAAGAAAAGAAAAGAAAAGAAAAGAAAAGAAAAGAAAAGAAAAGAAAAGAAAAGAAAAGAAAAGAAAAGAAAAGAAGACAATTTTCTCTTGAATGTGCACTTCCTTCTTTCCCATATCGTCCACTGGTGGAAATTCTAGCAAAAATTTCTTATATGCTCGTAAAATGACACCCCCCCTGACGAATTTTCGGGAAGGAAAATTTTGCTATTTTTATAATGTCATTAAACTTCTTACGACTTAGCGTATAGCTTGACAGGACGACATGTAAGCCATTAGCAATGTTTGAAAAGAGAGTAAAAAGAACTGGAAAGGTCATAATTTTTCTTCCAAAATTTTTCTTAGTTTGAGAAAATGTCAAAAAAGAAGGAGAAAAAATTCGGGCAAATGTGACGAATTCGTCAAAAAATATTTTTGGATTTTCATCTTATATAAAAAGACAGAATTTGGTTCGACAAAAAAATTGGTCCGCGTTCAAATTTTCGACCTATTTTCACTTTTTCCCTCGGCATAAACCGCTCCATTAGTCATTTGTTAAAAAAAAATTTCTCTCACATCACAATTACAAAATGTTTTTAGATAAAAAAATGTCAAAAATTATTCCAAAATAAATAAATATAGTATAAAAATAAAAATAAAAAGATAAATAAGGTAGAAATAAAATGAAAATCCTAAATAAAAAACACAAAAATGAAATAATAAAAAGTCAAAAAAAAATTCAAAAGTTATCCGCCACATCCCGTATACCTGCTCATCGAACGGAAAGTATTGGACGTCGATTGTACACGACGATTTGTAGATTGCAGGGGGCACCCACAACATGGCACCGTTATGCTCGATGACCACGTTACTGTAATAAGACACTTCGTACTGTCCATCGGCGCTGAAAATTCAATTAATTGTGTACTTGGAATGCAATACGGAAAATTCAATTAAATTATAGCGAGTAAGGAGTTTCATGAAATGATATTGTGCGTAGGTTGGGCCATCATGTCATTTCAGCCACTTAACCGATTAAGCGATTCTCAATTGAGTGAATTCTCAGGTGAGCGATTCCCAATTGAATGAATTCCCAAATGTGCGAATTCCCAATTGGGCGATTCCAAACGAGCGATCGCGAATGTAATAACACTTCATATTTTCCTTCTTTACCTAATATTTTTATTTGTACGTATTTCTTTTCTCTTTCGTTTTCTGGGTGTATTGTTAATGTTTTCGTTTATGTATGTTTTAACGTTTTCATCTTTTGTCTCTGCTTTCTTTCATTTTCGTTTTTATTGTCATCTAATTTTTTCTTTTTTGCTCATGAAACAACAAATTACAAGGTGTCATTTTTAATAGCCGTAGTCTCCTGTATTATTCTTGTACAGTTCGACATGCTCGACTCTTTCATCGTTATAAGTATGAAAATCTTCGTAAAAGACATAAAAAAAAGAATGCTGGAAGAAACAAAACATCAAGAGAAAGGAATCGTCAACAAAAATGAAGACAGTAAGAATAACATAAAATAAAGTGACAAGGAAGAAGAAGCAAAATAGAGGAAGCAACAAGAAAGAAAGAAATAAAAAATGCGAAAAAAGAAGAAAAAAGAAAGAATTAGGAGAGGTTAAAAGCAACAAACTAAGATGAAAAGTAATGAAGAAAAAATCATAAAGCATAAAATTATATAACAAATAGTATATTGTATAAGAATTATACGGAAGACTATGCTTATTGTAAATGACAACTTGTAATTTGTTGTTTCATGAGCAAAAAAGAAAAAAGTAGATGAAAAGAAAAACGACAATGAAAGAAAGCATAGACAAAAGATGAAAACGTAAAAACATAAACGAAACCATTAAAAATACACACAAAAAACGAAACAAAAAAGAAATACACACAAAGAAAAATATAAGGTAAAGAAGGAAAATATGAAGAAAGTTTTATTACATTCTCAATCGCTCGTTTGGAATCGCTCACATGAATAGCACTTAAGGATGAAAGAACTAATTAGCCTGATCAAAATGTTCCTTTTAACCAAAAAATTTTGTTGTAGAGTCAATGCTCGATTTCCATTTATGACTCAAGAACATTTTAGTAAATGCTAAATTTGTACTGTAAATGCTAAATTTTTATAAATATATAAGCAAATATTTATTTCATGGAGAAAAGTAGTAAGAGAAATTATCCAGTGGCTGAAAAGCCTCGGTGGCTGAATCATGCCAGTGGCTAAATTGACACGGTGGCTGGAACGAGGCGTTGGCTAATCATAACAGACTATCCTGCAACTGAATTTTTGAGTTTCCCGCTCAACATATAGTACAGTAAGAAAGAACTAATTCCTCAACTTCGAGAAGTAGTTTTTCACACAGCCTACAATAAACCGAACCCACTTGTTGAACAGAACAACGTCGGGCAGCCATACTTTATCTGGAGCGACCCTGATAGTCTTTATATCACCATAATCTTCCGGTTTCCACCTCATATTGAAATCGTGCCATTTCTGTTCAAAAAAATTATAAATTTTTTTCCTGTCGGACAAAAATTTGCATAATTATTTACCAAAGTTATCCAAACGTTCGTATGTACGATTTGATTTTTTTCATCCTGGAATATAAACAATACCCTGCTCAATCTACGGGAAGTGATAAGATGTCAATAAATGTTAAGTATGAGGATTTTCATACTGAATATGTAATTGATTGCATCAAAATGTTCTGAATAGCATGCATGCAACAGGAAGTTTGAAAAATTTGATTCTTTGCCAAAACAGTGCATTTTTTCAACAGTGGTTCGAACAAAGATTGTAACTTGCAGCAGAAGGAAAAAATTTTACTCTATGCAAAATTTTGCTTGTTCTTTCAAGAAACGAAAACTGATGGGTATATTTTTTAAAAATGAAATTTACTATACTTAAACTCACCACGTTGATCAGCAAAACTAACTGCAAGCCGAAAGTCACAGTCATAGTTTGATTGGCCCCGTGGACAGGCTGGATCAAATTATTGTATCCTTTGAATAGATCCACTAAAAGCCTGTCTTCGTCTTCTGAGCAAAGAGCTGAAAAAATTTAGAATTTTAGAATTTTTGAATTCTAAGAATTCTATTTTCGCATAAAATCCAAATACAACATTTCTGTCGACACTTTTTGTTTTGATCATCAAAGATTCCGCGTTTTTTCGGATTATTTTCCCCCTAAACTTTTTAAATTACATGAAATACACCAGTGATGACAGGCACAAAGACTTTTTAATACAAAATAATCAATGGTTCATATATTAATTACTAATTAATATATGTAAAGAATAAAGCTCATTAGTAAATCGGTTAGTACGTAATCTTTTTGAAATAAAAACTGGTATTGCACGAATTTCCTACAATTCAGATTTCATACATACAAAATTATGAATTCGACGTATTCAAAGACCATTTAAATTTTGTAGAATTTTTATTATTCGTTGTGAATTTTTATGGCTGTTGAAAAGGAGTTAAGGAAAGCTAGTAATTTTGACGAGCTCTCGAGTTATGACATTTTTCATGAAAAAGATAGTTTTTTAAATTTTGTTAAAAAATAGAATTATAAAGCAAGTATTATTTGATATTTTTTGAATTACAGCTATCGATTCGTGAGCTAATACTAACCTTGAAAATTTTGTGTAACGAATTCTATAGTAAAGGATTCATAAAAACGATTCTTTATTATCATCATTTTTAGAACAGACTATAGATGAAGATCGTTCTAGCGTTCTCGGAGACGATGCCTCAAATTCTAAAAAATGATCTAACTTTGATCATACAGAAAAGTTATAGAAAATCACATCGTCATTTTAAAAAAATTGCCAATTTTTCTACAGTATCCGCCCATTCGCTTACATTCATGTATAACTGTCGATAAGAAAATAATGATCATGATTATGCAAATTAGTTTCCAATTCGACCACAATAATAACATAATTTCGTACGAAGCGTCGTCTTTTTATTGCGACCGGTTTCTCTGATTACGGTCAGAAAAATCAAAAACTGGTCATCATAATCATAATTTCCATATTTTCCGTACAACGTTGATAAAAATCGATAATCACTTTGCATAATAAGTACTGCGATTTTTTGCTTCTTGGTCGTCGTCAATTCGTCCAAAGAATACTATATAAATTTTTATTCTCAAGTCGGTAAAGCGGTATGGTCAAGTGCCCTAGACTCCAACATGCTAGAAAAGCAAAAAAAATCCAGTGTGAAACGCCCTAAGGGACTTTCGGAACCCCGGGAAAAAGTGGAGTCTCGTCTCGCGAAGGCGGGGACTTATTGAAAAAAAAATTCCCTACGCTCCTTATAAAATTACGTATATGATGGCACATTTTTCTTAAAAGGGTGGTTGAAAAGCGCAAACTACTATATTAAAGGCCGCCCGGGGGGGAAACGGCCGAACAGGCGAAAATTTGCCGAAGGAATGAAGAAAGAGCGAACAAGCCTACAAACTCTCCCCGTATCCCAATCTTCTCCTAGAAGAAAAAGCTCTTTCTGGAAACGGGCACATATTTGCATATCCGGCACGTTATATAAGTAGTAGTTGTGGCCTGGACCTACATTATACGATGATAACAACAAATGTTAATTCTACTCTTATATAAAGAAAAGAGAAAGAAAGAAAGTGAAGAGAAAAATGAAACCTTCTTCTTCTCCTGCTTCTACTATCTTATGGTCTTGGGGCTTAATAATGAAATCCTTTAAAGCATCGGGCCAGACGAAGGAAAGCCATATTTTATCCTTAAAGAGCACATATCTGTGTTTTATCAATGGTAAAAACGAGCCATCGGCACATGCTCGATTAAGCGTGAAAATGCATGAAAAACGTTGGAGCTTACAGGGTGGCTCATGGAGTAACGAAGTTTATTCCCGTACGATTTATGTTTCATAAAAGTGATTAGTATATAGAAAAGTTTACTAGGTTTGACCCTATGCGGCCTGTACGCTTACATTAGAAGATAACCTTCGATGCACGACACTATCTTGAAAATTGTATGATTTTCTACATGTCTTTTTTGATAACGCACAATAAGGTTGATATAACTAGTCCAGGTTGCTTTTGAAGTACATGAGGCCGAGATCTCCATAATTTTAAGGCACAAACTTCCTGAACTTCGACTTTGTCTGTGATAAATCAAAAAGTAATTATACCTAAAAATTTGACATTATGGGTAGTTTTGAACGATGAGTATAGCAGCAACATTCATTCTAAAATCAAAATGCACACAGTTACAGTTTTAAAAAAGTTTGAAATTGTTCAATACTTCAACATTTTTTGTTTTGGGTCTGCACCGGAAAGACATTACTTGTCAGATAAATATTCATTTTGTTCAGAAGGCCATGCTTAATTAAGAAAAGCATTCTACACCTTTTACAAAATTGCGAAACATATTTAAGGAACGAAAAAAATGTCCAAAAAGTGTCTGCTGCTACTATCCAATATATTATGTTAAAGTTTTGATCGCATTTGAGCTCCCTTTGGAGAGCTATTGGAATTCGAGCTCACTGTGATTTAATACTAAAATGTTGATAAATACCCTCAAGTCTAATACGATGCACACCAAAAAAACAAATGTGAAAAAAAGATGGAGTATTAAACGTCTAGTCGCAGTGCTGGTCAACAGGGTGCCACAAATAATCATAGAAAGATTGAATATTTTCATTGAAATCACTGAAATCCAATGTTATTTTGACTTCTAGTGAACAAGGCGGGTTATTCTAACGCCTTTTCTGCCATGAAGTTTTTAGTTCACTATGCTTTCCTAAATTTCCTTGTATCTAACTTGACTTGATGTGAAATAGAGTTTCTTCAATCTCAACCCACTCTTGTAGGATTAGTTGTTACATTAAACTTCCAGCTCCAGTTTTGCTTCGCTTTCTTATTGAAGCCAAAAAACTCCTTGTTTTATTTGTGTTACCTTGTTCACCGTCCACTAGATCTAGAATGATGAAGTTTTACCAGTTTTGCAATAAATATCTCTCGTTCCACTTACTGTACTTATACCTCATTCATATCATCAACTACTCATTGATTGAAGATCTACTGACACTTGATACCATTTTCGTATGCATTGAAGTTTTTCAAAGGGTATTCAAACCTTCAACAAAATATGTTAAACTTGAATAGCTACTGAAATAAAGAAAAAAATTTTGCTGCATCCCAAGGGAAGGTGACCCGATGGGTCCGACTTGTAAAATGCAAAAATTCGAAAAACCGATGAATATTAAATTACAGAGCCTGTGCATATTGAAACTTTGACCATGGAGTCGTGTGTTTCCTACATTAATAAGTCTTGGCTGTCATTTACGGACCAAAAAAGCTGAAAATGGGAAATTTCAACGTTTCTAGCAGTGTAGCTACGAATTTTAGTTTTCATACATAATTAATATCACCACATTACTCAGCGTATGAAGCTACATAATATATCTCATTTTCAGGCATGATTAATTTTTTATTTATCGCAGAACAATGTAATGCAGGATGAAACTTCTCAGAGGGTGCTTTTGAAGCGTCTCTACTTACTAGCCTCGTAGTAAACTATTGATCCATAGCCTAGTTTAGACCATCACTTTCAATATACTTCCAAAGTCTCTACACCCAACCTAAGTTCTTGTAGTCCTATTGATAACAATTGCTCCTTGCTTAAACCAGCCGTATATTAGTTCTGATTTCCACTCATGAGCAAAAAAATTCGAATGCACTGGCTTTTTGAAACTTCAAGACACGTATTTTCGGTTTTCTGAGTTATGGATCATGGCGAAAAGCTTGCATGTAAATATCGTAGTTGAACGGTAAGTGTTTTTCAAAAATGCAAAAGCAGACTGACTAGCTCATGGAGAGGTCCTTCCCTCAGTCGCTCAAGGTTTTCAGATGTCGAATCCCGAAATCCGTTAACTTACCAATCAAGAATTTGTTAGTGTTACTCAAACTGATCTCAGATCAGTTTGGCTCAACATATAAAACACAATTTGATTTTATTTATTCACAAAATACTGACTTATCGTGCCGCTCACAACCCGCGCTAGGCAAAAAGGACACAGAGCACAAAACACAGCCTCATACGCAAAACAAAACAACAAGAATGGAAAACAAATTTCATTACATAAAGTTGAACTCGGTCAGAATTTGAGGAATTGATCAAGAGCATTATAGCCATTTTCTTGTTGATTAAAGCGCAACCGACGAAGCTTACTATAGATGAAGTTGAAAGTTTAAAATTTTACACAACGATATTCCAGTGCAATCAGAACTATCAGACTTGACGAATCACATGTGTGGTGGTAATACTTCAGAGATTTGAGTAATATAATAGATAAACGGAGCTGCACCTCGGCAACTATCTGTGCTCTGAACTTATTATGACTATGCGAAATTTTACACTCAATCAATAGCTGAGTCAGTTTGTCCATCTAATTAACTAGGTTGTAATAGGAGGTTAACTACTGAATACAGAAACTTTATTTGTCAATAATAGATTTTTATATGCAGTGCACGTAGTACAATCAACACACCGCGGAACAAACGACATACAATCGCTTTCCATCATAATTATTATTTAGAAGCATTTAAAAAAAACAGACTATCCTTAACCATTGCTCCATAGACTAATCGACCGTTTCTTAAATTCTTTTATTGAACTATTCCACGTGAATATTCAACCATTGATCTTAACGGAATGCTTCCAAGCTCGCCATAAATCGTTGCTCTAGTGCCACACATATGCGTATGTTTGCATTCAGCTAGATTGGTGTCTACCCATCCAAACATTTAATTATTAGTGCGAGCAGCAACTTTTTTGTGCCAAAGAACAAAAAGTTTGTTACCGATCGATAGATTTCAATGAGACCTATTCAAAAGCATCCTTTGAATTTGTGTATCTTCATTTTTGATGGAGTTGTGCCTCGTCAAACTTTGGCTGGCCAATCTGTTCCATCGTGAAAAAGAACAAATACAGGCATGTCCCACCTATGCCACTAAAAAAATGTCAGTCGGGTCACATGAAATTGTCAAAATTTTCGCAACCTGACCCATGGTTAAGGAAATGCATGGGCTAACTACACTATAAGAGTAAATCAAGTACTAAACTCACGAAATTAACATAAGTTCGTGAAAAATTTGAATATTCTAGCCCATATTATCGACGTGAGAAAATGAACAGAAGGGCAGGCAGTTTCTCATCTAAAAGAAAAATATCGAAATTAATTCGAACGTTCTTATTTTAGCTGCAAAAAGAATTTGTTTGACAAACAAGCCATTATTCTTAAAGATGAAAAAGTGCAAAGAAGTGGTAAATTCTTCCTCGAAACGTGAAATCTATACTGCTATGTTCAGTAGTAAGGTGAAAACCGCCCTTAAAGTGACGAATGGCCCCGGCATGAACTCGTCGACTTTGGGACAAATTTATCATTGTTTTTGCCGCTTTTCGGCAAAAACATGCCAGCTAAGGAGTTCAATATATTTTTCGGAGAAATTTTCAACATTATGAGGCATGTTTGTTTGAAAAATGACTGCGTTTGCCATACAAATGCTTTTTTTGATATGGCAGACAAAATTTAGTGCATTTCCGGAGGAGCATTATTACCTTTGGTAGGCTGATCGACACTGGTCAGACAATGAACTACTTGTGGAAATAGTGTCGTATTATGTGCTCGTATGCCCTCGGCTACCTAGCTGCGGTTCTCGGGAGATCCAATCTAGTACAGCCCCTGACGCTAACCCGGTGCTAGATACAGTCCTACTGCAGGTCACAGAGACTTGAGAAATAATGATATTTATTTTGGAAATGACAAAAGTGAGAATACAACGGTGAGCAAGTAATAAACGGAATACTAGGTGCCAAAACGCGAACACAACACTGATTTCCTCCCTAAGTCGCTGACCCTTCTTTCTGTCCCTGTACACAGAGTCCCAGGGACCTTCGGGTGTCTTAATCCACGACCTAAGCTGAAAGCCTAAGAAAATAGTCTGTCTACCTGCTGAACAAACACTCACTCCTCTCCTCGACCAAGTTTGGAACGTCGAAAGCTCTTCTCAGGTCGCGGAAGTTCCTCTAGACGAGTCCGCGACGCGAAATCGAAAATGTACAACAATACGAACAATGAACGCGTCCGCTATCCTTCCACAGTCGCCACAGGTCTTCTTCGAAGACACCAAAGAGACGCGACCAGCTCACAATAAGACGTAATAATAATAATAATGAAACAAAACTGCAACGCGTCTAACATCGACTTGCCAGATGCATGCAAAACATTCACGTCACCATTTATGTATTTTTGAGCCAAAAATGTATATGACACAAACCGTTTTACTGGTTTGTTTGCCCAAGAATAAATGAAATCACTTTAACAACAAAGGAGCTTTAGAGAATAAAAGTGAGATAGTTAGAGGACCAAAGGTCAGAGGAATTGACCCTCTGACATCCCTCCCCCCCCAAAGGCAAGACTTTTCCCGCCAGCGAAGGGAAAAGTCAGGAGGTCCCCCAAAGGCCCCAGACCCTCGACGCCGATGATCGACGCCTCCAAACGTTCCAAAAAGGACGAGGCTACGCGCCGTTGACGCAATTGTATACCAAAAAAAATAAAATGTCCGTATCGAACAGTATCGTTCCACTATGGGGCCAATGGCGCCGGGTGCTACCCCCGACGCTAAAAAAAAGTTCACAAATACGAATGCCCCGTGGGCCGGTTGTCCCCGAATAATAAAACAAAGAATAAAATGTTCGAACGAATAGCGTTCGCGGCGCTCGGGCCGAATTTGATCGAATAAAAAATAAAATCGCTTGACCGGCGGTGACCCCCGCGGTGCCCGGGTTAAGTTGTGGGCCGCTCCCCACTGCCGTCGATGTGTATGTTATCGGCGGCTCCTCCTTCATCAATTTTGGCGTTCGTCTCCGTCCTCTCCAGAGGGGGGTTATTGACTGTGGAGAGCCCGCAAGACTTTCGCGATTTCCACCGCCGTTGTTCCTCTGGCCCCTTGGCCGGACACTGGCCCCCCCCAACGCCTTTGGTATTATCTGCCCCCAGGGAGAAAGGATGCCCGAAAACCAAATCCTCTGGCCCTTTGGCTGTCTAGATTTTGGGTCAAAAATATTTATGATATTTGTTGTTAAAGTGATTTTGCCTTATTAAAGGGTAAACTTAAACCAGTAACACGGTCTGTGCCACAAAAAAAAATTTGAAGTGAAAATATGTTTTGGAAAAAAGGTAAAGAAAAATGTAAAGATGGTTACGCGAAAGTTGCCTACACACTGCACGATGCTAGTTGGCAACTGCATTGGAAGGAAAAAGAATGGCCAAAATTTACGTTGACGAGATTTGGATTATCATTTATAAATTCACCGAAAATGAGGTACAAAATACTCTTGTGCAGGTTCGAATAAAATAAAACACAGACGAAAAGAAAAAAAAATAAACAAAACAAACTACTGAGATTAGTACAAAAGGCAATTTTAAGGCAATTTTTAAAGTGGCACAACCGGTTTTTCACTTTGTAATGCTAACGCTCGGAAAAAAAAATAAGTGACCTATGCAATATCCGAAAAATTTACAACGTGAATTAATTATGTTTATAGTGACCTCACAAAGAGCGGGGTCATTGTTAACAAATAATTTACTTTTGTCGATGACCGCTGTGGTCCCGCCCCGGCTGGCCGATAACTTGATCCCTCTTCAGCGGCGATATATATTCGGGGTTTCCTATCGGCGGCGGTCCTTGCGGCAGTTGCATTCCCGTTGACGTCCCCGGAATTTCCATCCTTTCTTCGCCTTGTACGCTACGTATCGGCGGAATTACTGACGGCGGCGGCATTTGTAGTCCGGGCGGAACCAGGAATTGGTGATAATATTGCTGTTGCCCAGGCTGGAATTGTAAGACCGGGAATTGTGATACTTGAAATTGCTGTGGCGGAGGTATCATTGTGTTGGGCAGTACTTGACCTGAAAAGAGAGGGCGATTCATACAGTCAACTCCTACCATGGGCAATCCCGGATAATTCGGCGGCATATACGGTAATTGCTGATGTTGCGCTATCATCATCGCATTCGGGTCAGCCATCGATACTCCCTGTTGCCTTGCTTCATTGGCCCTAGGCCTATCCAGTGAAGCCGTTCGACTGGAATAGGACACGTCCAATCGATCATCGTGTTGATAGTATGCGGGTGTCCTTTTTCGGCTTCGCGATTTTCAATTCTCTTTCCTCTCCTCCATTTCTCTTTTCTCCTTCTCCTTTCGCTCGAATTTTTCTTCATATTCCTCAATTTCTTTACGCCAGCTTTCTTCCTCATTTTCTCTTCGTCTTTTTTCTCTTGACATCGATTTTTCATGGCGACTTTCGTCCCGGTGCCGACTTTCATATCTCCTTTTCCGTTCCTTTTCTGGCGTCGCCGATTTTTCTCTTTTCTGCTTATCATCGTCTTTCCTCGTCCAATGTTTGGATACCTTACCTGCCGCAGGCCTGCTGTAGGGGTGCTTGACTCGGTACCCGATTTTCTTTTTCAACTTTTTCTCGACTTCCAGTAGATCATGCGCCTTCTTTTTATCGATAACTTCCCAAAAGCGTATTCGAGGATCCGTATTATCAGTCTCCTTCTTCCAAACTTGAATATTCGTAGAATTTGGTTCCGGATCTCTTTTATCCTGCAGTACAGCTTTAGCAATTGTATATGCTAACCCTGACGCCTTGGACTGGCAAGAGGCCTATAACGTATGAAAATTACTAGCTGGTCCTTCTTGCCTCGCATTGAATTCGCGGCGCAGTTTCATGGCAACGTAAGCGTGAGCCTGGTAATGGAATCCAGCGAAATTCTGTGGAATCCTGCCCAACCGCGACAATTTCATAAATAGACAGGCGCAAGCCCACACTGCGGCTTCATAGGCTTTCTCCGGAGCCCGAGTTGTGGCCCATTCTGTCAATTGATTCTCGAATATGTTCCACAATTTTTCTGGTAAATTGGCCTGCAATACGTGAAATTGCAGTTCATAGTAACGTATTGTTTCAATTTCGACTCCCGCTTCGTCGTAAATACGATTTATCAGGTCCGTGGTCATAAGAGCCACTTCTTCATCCAAAGCGGGATCCATATGTGCGAGATACTTCTGAACGCATGGATTCGACAAAGACACTCTACCATATTGAAAATCGACGACGTACTTCCCCTCTTTCAAAGCTTTCTTTAAGAGTTGCCCCCGTTTCGCGAGGCCTCGTTGGTACTTGATTTTGTCATTCGGGTTTCCAGGCGGTTGATGGAATTTTCCGCTTTTTACTCGGTCCAATTCGGCTTTGTTTTCTTCTTTCGATATTCGATTTTCTTTTTCTTGTCTTTTATTGTGCATCACTCTCGCAAACTTTGCAGGATTAGTTATATTTTCTACATTCTGCCCACCAGCCTTGGCATAAACCGGCGGTGCGGGCAAAACGTTAGTTTCGGGAACTTCGTCCTCACTTCCGATTTCGGAAACGACTTCCACATATGGCTCCTCGCTTGTCTCCTCTTCTTCGGCGTTGATAGTTTCCAATTGCTTTGCCAGCTCAATCGCGGCTTTCCCATACCTCTCTTTTTCTAACGTTTCTATTTTTTCTTGCATTTCCTTTATCTGCTCCGTCAATTTTTCCACATTGGGCTGTATCTCGCATTCGGGTTTGACTATCTCCATCAATTTCTCTTCTTCCACGACATTTTTGCTATCGTCAGCGGGCGCATTGGCCATGGGGGAATCCGCGATGATTACTTCCACGGGCTTTTCCTGATCCATTTCGATACCTGAAACATTCAAATTCTCGATTTTAGAGGGTACGTCTTCTGTCTGCTCCTTCGAAGTTTCTTCTGTAGGACCCTGGCTAGCCGGGACCACAACTTCTACTTGGGGAAACAGATCCGAATCGTCCCACTTAGTTACAGACTTGAAAGTTGCAGAGGTGCTGGGGACCCATAGGTCCTTCGCCTCGAATATAGACGCGGAAACATTTCAATAAATGAGATTTTTGCTAGCCGCGTGAACATGCAAAAAATGAAACACGTTATAAAAGTTATGATTCAAAAAATAAATAGAGTTATCGCGTAGATCCGTTTCTATTTCTTCTTCGGGTTCTTTCAAGGAGCGCGGTATCCATTTTATAGGTAGTACACAGAAAATATTTTGGACGGACTTCTGCGTGCGTACCTTCGGATATCGTTCCATCATTTGTTCTGTTTGTTCGGTCATTTTGTTATTCAAAAGATCTTGGCCCATCGATTTCATAAATTCGATTCGCTCTTGTTCGTTTCTCCATACGGTGGACCACATACCCGAAGTAAACCCAGGGACCCAAGATCTCCATTCTTGTGCCGAGTGAGGCCACAAGAAATAGATAAGAGGATTTATATTCTTCTCGTACAACTCCTTGACCACAGGGACGATTGATCGATTGATCTTTTTATGGTAGTAGTCCTTGAGCGACGATACCTGTTCTCGCAAGTTATTCATAAAATGGATCACTTTATTAGGCCACCTTCCTTGTTTCATTTCCATTTCTCGTGGCTCTATTGGCCGTCCGAACTGCCGTGCAGCTAGTATATCTTCTAGATCCCAATCGTTGGTGGGCGTTACTTCTGATTCTTCAGTATCTTTTCTTTTCCGTGATGCTTTTACTCTTCTTTCTACCCACGGGTACCAACCGCGGGGTACTGGTTGCAGGTCTTTTTCGCTGTTCGAGAAATGCGGTGGACAATAGAAACTTCCCGACGCTTGCTCTTCGGATAATTTATAAGTTGATATTGCTTCCCCGCGCATCATGAAATATAACGCATTGATGTTGCCCGTCATCTCTTCTACTCCGTACGCGCCTTTCCACTGTGGGTCCGTATATTTGTCTTCGAACGTTTCTCGGAACCTTCGGGCTAAATCAGCCACCAACTCTGGCTCCATCGTATCGTGAGGATATAATTTGAAGCAATTTTGCACATCACTGGCGAACCCGTATCGTAACAACGCCAGGAAACATAGAAGAGACCCGCGCGCATCGAGCATCGCGTATCGTAAAACTTCTATGTTTAATTTGTCCGCTTCCATTAACTGCCGAAATTCTAGTGAGCTCAATTGGCCCCACGAAATCTTAAAAGCATCCGCCCACAAAAACAAAATTTCCGTCATAAAGGCCTTTAAGTTCAGGGCTTCCGGGCTAATTCCTACCATTCTTGTCTTTGCTTTATCTTTCATCTCGGCTAACACAATTTCTAGATCGTAAACGCAGCAAGACAAGATATAATCGATATTGTCACGCTTTTTTCGGGCTAATTCTTTTTCTTGATCTAAATACCCGAATCTAGTCAAGACTAGCGTGATGTCTTCTCGGATATGAAAACCGACGATAATATTTTCTTCGCGAAAAATTGTGTTATATACCTTGTGAAAATGTTCTCTGTCCCAGAACTTTAAATCTATTATAAAGTTTTTTCCACATATGGTCGAAATTGTCAAGAGCCGCAAGGCGTCGCTGGGTTTTGAACACGCCGTTTTGGGTTTCCTCCCACTTTCGGTATCTAATGCGATGACTACTCGTCCTCTGAATTTTGACTGATTTATCGCCTTAATAAATGCTTTTATGTTCTCGGGCGCAAGAAATAACGGTTCCTCGATGGCCGCATGAGGCACACCGAACAACGACGTAAAATAATTAAAAATATCTGTTGAGCGTACCAATCTTCGAACATTGTAATCTTAAAATTTTCATACAATTTTTTAACTACAATTTTTGTGATAATTTCGAAACAAAACGACTCAAATGCACAAGAATAAATTTGGACATAGGTGAGTTGATCAGTCTCTCAAATACCCAAAATCCTCGGCATATAAATTGCCGCGCGGTCAATTTAGAGTCTCATTCCGAATAAAAAATTTCTACCACATATTTTAACCTTTTCACACTTACTACTAAGTTGGAAATTTGTATTATCTTGGCGATCTTGCGGTTGCCCGAAACTATTGTCTACTTCGACGAAACTGGACGTGGCCATATCGCGTTCGAACTTGAACTTCAAAAATCCTCCAGTCGACGATAATAATAAATATTATAATATTTTGCAAATGAAATCTAAAAAATAGCTCCATAACGCCTTCGATTTTATGGGATCTATACCTCGGGACGGGTTTTTTCCGGGACTTATAAACATTTTCATTTCTTCACACCGAGCGCGTGAAAAAATATAATTTTGCCCATTAAGATTTTCCGGCGTCGTGATTTTTTACAACTGCCTAAAACTGCCATAAAATTGCCAAAAATAAGTCAGAATGATAAAAATTCAAAGGGAAAAAACGAGAAGAAATGGGGAAAATTATGATACAGGAAAAATTAAAAAAGGGCACATAAAACAAAATTTGAACACAACGTACAAATAAAACGATAAAATGAATTACAAGCTACAGTAAAAATCGGGAGTCCGCGTAACAAAAGGCATTGCGCGATTTACGGAAACTATTTGTACACGCGAATCTGGTTTCCCAGCGCAGCGAATTTTTATGACATTCTTATCTAAATTTTGTGTTTCAATTACTTCATAGGGACCGTCATTTGTAGTGTCGGCCTTCCCTTTGATAATTCCTTTCTGATAGAGGACAAGTTCACCCGTTTGGAACGTCTTTTCGCGAGCCTTCCTATCATACTGTAGTTTTCTTTCGGCCGCCGATTTTTTATGGTTTTCGTTTATGATTTTATACATGTTAAGTAGGTGCTCTGTTAACATGTATCTATAGGTGTCGTAATTATTCTGAATAATTACTGGCCTTGCTATCTCGTTGTCTATCTGGAACCTTGCCTCGTGTCCGTATAATAGGCTATGGGGGGAATTTTTCGTGGTTTTGTGAGGCGTAATCCGATACGCAAATAAAATCTGTTCCAAATAATGGGGCCAATCGTCCGGGTCGGTAATTGCCACTCTCCTAATCTGCTCAATTAGCGTTCTATTAAATCTTTCCACCATACCATTACATTGCGGGTGGTATGGTGTCGTATTTATTTTCTTTATTTTGAGGAGGTCACACACCTTGCGCATTAATTCGGACATGTATGCTGAGCCTTGGTCGCTCAGCAAGTGTTTTGGCGCCCCGTGAGTATAAATTACTTTTTCCATGAACGCCTTTACTATAGTATCGGCTTTTTGATCGGGGATACACTTGGCCTCCACCCATTTCGTGAAATAATCCATGAATACGATAACATATGGCCTCTTTTCTCGTAAGGGCGAAATACTAACCACATCGGTGGCTACTATTTCCCAAGGGTAGGAAACAGGTATGGGGTTTAGTGGTTGAACTGGATTCGCTATTGGGCGACACAATTGGCATACGACGCAGGATTTTATCCACTTAATGATGTTGTCTTCCATATTTGACCACCAAAATTTATTCCCAATTGCGGCAATGATTCTATCTATCCCTTGATGTCCCATCAAGGTATCGCCGTGGTATTGGTGTAAAACAAGATGCCTAAGCTTGGTAGGAATTACTAATTGACTTCTTCCGTGGATACTTTCCCGATACAATACTTCGTTTTCCAAGTGAAAACTGTTGAAGTATTTCTTTGAGCTGTTTTCACCGATATTCCGAAAAATATCCACCAACTTCGGATCTAATCGCTGTTGCTTCTTGATCAGTTCCAGAGAGAATAAGTCAGACTCCTTTTTTGCTTCCTCTGGCGTTTGGTCTATTTCTTGTTGAGTTGGTGGTGGAGGATCAATAAATACTTCTTGTGTCTCTGGTTCAAGCATCTGTCTTGTCATGGCTCTTGTTACCGCCATGCATTCGGGTTCCGTATCCACTTTTTTGTCTTCGATTTCCTCGTTACCTTCTGGTTTCTTGTTTCGGACCTTTTCTTTCTCCTCTGATCTTGATAAGAAGTCTGCAAAGGCATTTTCGCGTCCGGCTACGTATTCAAATGTGTAGTTGAACTGTCCAATATATAAAGCCCATTTCAATAGCCTCTGATTTTGTTGTTTCTCTGCGGAGAGCCAGGTAAGTGGTTTGTGATCTGTTCTGATCGTGACCCTAAACCCCATAACGTAATGTCGATATTGTTTGAATCCATAAACTACGGCTAAACACTCTCTCTCCATTGTGGAATACCTTGTTTCGGCATCGTTTAAAACTCTACTCGAATATGCTATCGTCCAGCGATCGTTTTCCGTTTCCTGATATAGAATCGCACCTATCGCTGTCCCCGATGCATCCGTTTGAATTACAAACTTCGCCGATCCATCGAATACTTGGTACCGCAGAAAGGGTGCCGTCATTAGGGCGTTTTTTACCCCTTTAAAAGCCGTTAACTGTTCTTCCGAAAGTTCAAACTTCTCTTTCCTATTCTTTTTTACGAGGGCTTTAAATAAAGGCTGGGCGATAAAAGCTAAATTATGTATGAATCGTTTGGACCATTGTACTAGTCCTAAAAATTTTTGCAGCTGCTTGATGGACCTGGGTACTTCAAAATTTCTTACCGCTTCTATTTTCTGTGGGTCAACTGACATTCCATTTTTGTCCAATATGTGGCCTAAAAATTTTACGCTGGCTGGCATAAAGGAGCATTTGTCAGGTTTCAATGTAAGGTTTGCGTTTGTGAGACATCGAAAAATAGTCTCTATATTTTGTAAATGCTCCTCGACCGTTTTTGAAAAGATTATCACGTCGTCAATATATACTAAACATATTTTCCACACATATGGATAAAGAATTCGCTCCATGAGATGCTGAAATTCTGGGGGAGCATTTTTTAAACCGAACTGCATCACCTTGAACTGGAACAGACCGTCTTGACATATGAATGCTGTTTTTTCTTTCGATTCTGAGTGCATGGGTACCTGCCAATATCCGGACTTTAGATCCAGAGTCGAAAAATAGCGCGCACCTCCTAACGCATCTAAATAATCGTCGATTCGTGGTATCGGGAATTTATCGTCCTTTGTCACTTGATTGATTCCTCTGTAGTCGACTACTGGTCTCCACGTGCCATCTTTCTTGCCCACTAAAAACAATGGTGCGGCCCAAGGGCTTCTAGAGGGCTCAATGACTCCTTTTTCCATCATATCCTTTACATGCTCACGGATAATATCTCTTTGCATTATAGGGGCTCTCCAGTAGTGCTTTTGGACCGGCAACGCGTCTCCTGTGTCGATTCTATGTTGTGCCTCATGAGTCATCGTCAGAGGGTCGTTCTTCATACTAAATGCGTGCCTGTGTTTAAGTAGGACGTTCATGAGCTGTTGTTGCCCTTGTCGATCAATACTTGATTCCTTCACTAGCTGCGTTATGATTTTGATAAATTCTGGCTCGCTCTGTTGTTGAATTTGCGGTTCTGATTGAAGTTGATGTATCTTTTCGTCAAATTCTGGCCCCATGAATTTCGTTTTGGATTTCGCTATTAGCTCGTTACTACGCAATTTTATCCCCTTGTTGGTTTCGTTTATTAGTAGAATCTGGAAATTATTATCCCTGGCATCCACAATTGAGGCATCAACATCGAACAAAGTATTCTTCCCCGTTTCTTCTATCACTATGGACCCTTTGTCCAATCTTTCTGTGGCCAAACCACAGCTTGTACAAAGGAAGTGGTATTCGGGGGAATATATGTCCCATTTTTTGTCCAAATAAAGGTCTCTTCGTTCATTTCGGTAATTCGCATTACTTGTTCTTGATCGTCATCACTTTCTAACTCAGGCAAATCTTCCTCCTTGATTTCCTCCTTTATGGGTACATAATCCAAAACCATCGGATTTGCGGGAATTGGCAACCGCGGCGGTATTTGCGTATCGTCGAATAGCATTTCACTAATTATCTGTCTTTCTACATTCGCTAGGCGTATGTAGCCATTTCGAAAATCAATAGATGCCTGTATACTAGGATGGCTTAGAAAATCTAGACCCAATATAATACCTTCATTTAGGTTATCTAGCAATGCGAATCTAGCAAGAAAATTTCCAAAACCAGTTCCAACGTATATGAATGTAGGACCATATGTTGTTACGCGTTTTCCAACCGCTGTTACTACTGAATTCTAAATCGGAAATTTTGTCTTTGATATGTTCAGTAATCTCGACGCTGTATCTGTCCTCATAAAACTAGATTGTGCTCTCGTATCGATTAGAGCTTTAAATTCTTCTCCACCTATTTTGACGGGTATTAACAGTGGTTGACATTTGCAAAAATTTTCCAAAAATAAATGTTCGTTATCATTGGTGAGTCTAGGTTTTGCTTCTGAAGTGGAGCTGATAACATTCGCCAAACTTAACTCATAATTTTCTATAAGTACTCCGTCTAGGGCTATAATTTCTGGTTTATCATGTTTTTTAGCCTCTTGTGAATTTATAACATTTATGGAATTATTCGGAGGATTATTTATCGGTTGCCATGTTGTTGGTGGTGCGATATTCGGTGGTGGCTGCGGGACATTATTTTGACGATAATAATACGCCGCATTTGGATTTTGTTCTATATTATTATGGTATGGCATCCGTTGACCAAAATTTGCAAAACCGGCTCGTCCACGATTCACGAAACCACCGCAATGGTCGAAATTTCGATTATAGAAATTGTTGCCATGATTCCACGGCCTCCCCTGATCCGTTGGTTGAATCAGTTCCGGGTGAAGAATAAAACAGTTTTCGGACGAGTGGCTATTGGACTTATGGTATGAACAATACGGTCGATGATATGGATTTCCCAAAACTCGATCAGGTAGATTGTTGTATTGAACATTGTTAGAATTATTATTGACTCCCCAACGATTAGGAGCTGGAGGGCCCTGATTCCTGATTGCATCATTGACCATCTTCATGATATCTTGTTGAGATACGGGGTTTTGAAATGCTGGTGGAGGTGGAAAAATTTGCTGGGGCCTTGCAATTTGTTGTTGTTGACCTATACTACTATCCTGCTGACGAATCTGCAAATTATTAAATCTCCGGTTTTCATAGACTCGATTCAGCCGATTGTCTTCGCCGTCTTCTTGTTCTTCGCTGAATTCCTTCCAGGCCGTCGTATCGGCTTTCAATTTATTTACGAATTCTGCCAAAGAGGCGATATTTTTGAATTCGTGGAGCCGACCTTCCATTCGAGTTTGGATGTATACTGGAGCCTTGTGAAAATATGTTTCGATAACAATTCGATTTCTTTCGTTTTCTGTTTTTTCGTAATTCAATAAATGTACATACGTCTTTATTCGTCGCAAAAAATCCTTTGTAGTTTCCCCTTTTCGTTTTTTCATATCATGTAATTCCCTTCTAAGTGCAGGAGTATCCATTTTGGGGGCGATCATTCTGATTACGCTTGCTTTTCCTTCTTCATAGCTGCCATTTTTGTCTACATAAGTCGATGTTTCAAAATCGCAACAACGCCAAAGCACTTCAATTCTCAGTTCTTCTGTGTCTTCAGGCTTGAATGTGCCCTCCAAACAGGCGAAAAAATTGAGTATTTCTGCAGCCTCCATTTTACTTTTCATTCGGCTTAAAATTATCTTCATTCTTTTTTCAGGATTTTCGCAATATCTTCCATACTCTTGCCGATTTCGAGGACTTCCTCCCAATATGGGTTGCTCTCTTCCTTGATTCCATGACGTGGTTGGTATATCTTCTTCCATCATTCGGTGTTGGGCACCTTGAGCCTGCGCCTGAGCCAAGTGGTTTTCGAACCAGTTCAATTTTCTTTCCAAACTCCTGTCTAAATGGTCTTTGACCGTTTCAGACGGAAGTATTTCCATATCTCCAGTATTCAATATTCTTTCGTCAGATCTTTTGTCCATTTTCTTCATCAGTTCCCGCATTTGCTTTTCAACTTCTTCCATTATCTTTCTTGAATTTTGTTGTTCTTGTTCACGAAATTTTTCTTCCCATAACTTGCGTTCCACTCTTTCCCGCATGAGTTGATCCAACATTTCTTGTTCTCGTAACGCCGCCTTCGTTCTTTCCACATTAACGGCATTAGTTGATTTGTCCACGGCTCTTTGCATGGATTCCAGGATGGCTAAAGTGGCCACATCCTGTATATTTCCACTCGTTATCCTTTCCATCTCGTTTTTTGGTTTCGCTTCAATGTCGACCTTCGCGTCAGTTTTCGGTACTGTAGGCGTATATCTCGAGTTATAAAATGATACCGCATTCGTTTCGGGAGGTAAACTAATTTTCTCAAAGGATGATACTGAATCAGAGGACATCTGTATCCGGTGATCCGCATAATCATATGTTTCCGCATCAATAGTTTGATCTTTATCACTATCCTCGGGTAAATTCGCAAATTTCTTCACTACTTGCTCGATAGTCGCCTCCATATTTGCCATTCGTTCGGTTTGATCCTCTTTATTTACTTCGGTTTGTAATAATGTTACCTTTGGTCGTCTGCCAGGTTGTTTTCGTACCGTTAATTTCGGTTTCGATGCTTTCTTCATCCTTTACCTTCGTAGCTGTAACGGTCACCAATGTCGTATCATGTGCTCGTATGCCCTCGGCTACCTAGCTGCGGTTCTCGGGAGATCCAATCTAGTACAGCCCCTGACGCTAACCCGGTGCTAGATACAGTCCTACTGCAGGTCACAGAGACTTGAGAAATAATGATATTTATTTTGGAAATGACAAAAGTGAGAATACAACGGTGAGCAAGTAATAAACGGAATACTTGGTGCCAAAATGCAAACACAACACTGATTTCCTCCCTAAGTTGCTGACCCTTCTTTCTGTCCCTGTACACAGAGTCCCAGGGACCTTCGGGTGTCTTAATCCACGACCTAAGCTGAAAGCCTAAGAAAATAGTCTGTCTACCTGCTGAACAAACACTCACTCCTCTCCTCGACCAAGTTTGGAACGTCGAAAGCTCTTCTCAGGTCGCGGAAGTTCCTCTAGACGAGTCCGCGATGCGAAATCGAAAATGTACAACAATACGAACAATGAACGCGTCCGCTATCCTTCCACAGTCACCACAGGTCTTCTTCGAAGACACCAAAGAGACGCGACCGGCTCACAATAAGACGTAATAATAATAATAATGAAACAAAACTGCAACGCGTCTAACATCGACTTGCCAGATGCATGCAAAACATTCACGTCACCATTTATGTATTTTTGAGCCAAAAATGTATATGACACAAACCGTTTTACTGGTTTGTTTGCCCAAGAATAAATGAAATCACTTTAACAACAAAGGAGCTTTAGAGAATAAAAGTGAGATAGTTAGAGGACCAAAGGTCAGAGGAATTGACCCTCTGACAATAGCTACTGCAAAAAATTATATTCACTTTTAGTAAATCACTGATTATTTATAGCATTTATTTATGATTGTATGAAAATTAGATAATGTGCAGTGATATGGTTAAATTTTAGGCTTGTCGATTAATGCGATTTTAGCACTTTAAGCCTGAGATACACCAAGAATGCTATGAGTTTACCGGGGTCAGAGATTATATTTGTCTAGTTTACGATAAGGTAGAAAATTCACTTTTACAACAGCTCCATATCATACCTTTGAAGCATATTTTTGCTAATCTATAATATTAAAATTCAGGCGTCCGTTTGTGTGTGGTTTACAACACTAAAGATATGTAAGGTTTGTCAATTTTTAGGTCAATGGAAAATACAGGTTACTGTAGCTGAATAACCTGCAGATCGGACTGAATACTAAAACGTTCTTAATTTATTCTTTCTTCTTCAGAATCGTCAACGAAAACGTCAAAGGATGGGCGGCAACGGCGACAATTTAGGAAAACGCCAAGGTAATTAAAAGGAAAATCTTAATCTCGCAACGAAAATATATTTCTTCCAGGTTCCAACAATCGCAAAAGCCGGATGGAACAATCGACGATTTATCCAGCGACCCTACGACGATGGTAAAGAGCAGAGAAAGCAGTGAAGCCGAATTTATTAATAAAATATTGAAGTGATTTTAACATACAAAACCAACATATTTATATAAATAAAAAGACATAAAAAAAGACATAAAAACGAAGCATTGACGTCATAGTTTCATAGAATCTTAGATCATAATCTTAATAAGCGTAGTCGTACGAAAATAAAAAAGTTGGATTGCGTAATCGAAGAGTCTTGGCACGACGTCTACAGTAGGATTGGATGACGTAGGTTCGCCTGGTGTGTGTGTGATTGAGGAAGCGTCGCCGTTTACTGTAAGTTTCCTAATTATTGATTGATTTAGGGCGCTCTCACATTCTTCCGGCGCTGATGAAAAGGCTGTCCCCAGCCTCATTTGGCAAGATTTGGGACGGCAATTTGGGGACGAGGACGACGAACAATGCGGTTCTCGTAAGTATATTGTAGAATTTTGGCCATTAGGGCACCAATTTGTTTGAGTAACAACCGGGGGTCACGTCACAATTGGCGTTGTAGGTGACGGTGGGCGTCATTTCGGTATAATACGGCGGCATAACGAAAGTGGCTATCGACTCCCTAAATGGCTCCTTTGATGTTAGCTACCATTAAACTGGAGACGTTCAACCGTGCATTTTGGGTCGACGAGAATATAACTGATTGCAAGAAAGATTCAGGCGTTGAATTGATCAAATAATGTTCATTCGTTGATACACGGGCATGAGGAGGAATCAGTGGGACATTACCTCCTGAGGCATTGCTCATCGGTGGCGGCGGTTTTGGTTTGAAAATATTCGGCGTTCCGGTTGTTATTTGGACAAATTTTCGGTTCTCTTCGGCAACAAATGGGGTGGTTGCTGTAAAGCATCGCCTAATCAAGATGTTTTTGACCGGCGATCAATTTTTCTATATGTCGCATAGATTCGTGAGATACGGGAGCGCAATTTCGCTTAAATTCTTCGTATAACGTTGGGTTCTTTAGATGCAAAAATTAGTTAATAACAAAGTATAAATGAGCACACAAATAAAATAACAATTTACCGAAAAAGCATATATGAAAAATACTTTGACGAAAGAATATAAAAATATTTAAGCAGACACAACTCAATAAAAGAATAAAAATGAACCTTCTCAATAAATAATATGTGTTATATACAAGTACTTATCTATTTTGTTTTTCTTTCTTCACATGGACAAACATGTAGATAAGACTTCTGGAGACTGGTCTGATGGTACAATCGAAGTCTGAATCATGGACAAATGGTCGTCTGTTTTTTTCTTCTTCAACATATTGAAATGTATTTTTTCGTGCGGGCGGCTCGGATTTTCTTTCAATTGCAGTAGATAAGTCGGATGCTTCTTTTCAACAATGACGTATGGTCCTGTCCAGGGAAAAGTAAATTTAGGCGAGTGTTTGGGTTTCACCACTGGACTATATTTAAAAACTTCTTCTCCTACTGCGAATTCTTCTCCATGTTCTTTTTTATCGTATGCACTTTTCTGAGCATTCTGTGCAATTTTTATGTTTTCTTTGGCAGATTGCCAGGCGTCGGACAAAAGACGTTGGATGTTGTCGCCGTAATCATCAACATCGATTCGATAAAAAGCCGGCGAGAAATGAAGAGCGGCGTCAATTGGCAAATTTGGATGGCGGCCAAAAAGAAGAAAAAACGGTGAGTACTTTGTTGACTTTTGTGTGGCCGTGTTATATGCAAAACACGCGTAGGGCAGATAGGAATCCCAATCGTTGTGTTTTTTATTGATGTACATCGAGATAATTGTAGCCAACGTTTTATTGAATCTCTCCACTAGTCCGTCTGTTTGTGGGTGGTAGGGACTCGTATTTATTTTTCTCGTTGCACATATTTCACAAATGCGTAACATTAGATCAGATAAGAAATTCGCTCCTCTATCTGAAAGTAATGTTAGTGGTGCGCCAAAACGTAACACTATTTCTGTCATAAAAGCTTGGGCAACTTTTTCTGTCGTAGTTTCTGGTAGAGCCACTGCTGTCACATATTTCGTTAAATATTCGCTGAATACAATGACGTATTTATTTCCATTTTCGCTTATAGGCAAAGGACCTAAAATATCCATAGCCACTCTGTCAAATGGACCTGTGACTGGTATAGGCATAAGAGCGGCGCGATTTCTTTTTGTGGATGTTTTTCTCATACTGCAACTGATACAATTTAAACAATGTTCTCGTACGTCGCGGTATACTGTAGGCCAATGGTAGCGTAAGCGAATTTTTGCTAATGTTTTCGTAAAACCAAAGTGTCCAGAAAAAACGTCATCATGGCAAGCTTCTAAAATTTCTTCTTTCTTCGAAACTGGAACTTCTAATTTCAATTCGTTTTCGTCTGCATCGCCCAAATATAGAATTTCGTCTTTTATCGTAAATTGGGATGCTAGTGAAACAATTTTCTTGGCTTGCTTAAGATCTTCAGGCAAGTAGTCAGACTGTAAATAAGCTAATAGTTGACTACAAAATTGATCACTTCTTTGTGCTTTACGAAAGTCCTTTGTATTACTCGTGTTGAACTCGTTTTCTTCCTTTTCTGTGACTATAGTTCGATTCTTCTCGAAGGTAGTTCTTTCTATAGTTGAAAATTCTTCAAAATTCGCGTCTTCTTGAATTGGAAAGAAGTTATCAGGCGTTTTCGAGCATGTAGGTTGAGTTTCATCCAGAGTAGTTCTTGCTATAGTCGATGTTTTCTCGGAACCTGCTTCTGCTATAACGGAAATTGAGTCTTTTGGCCTATTTCTACACTTTTGTGAGCGGGTAATCGCGTTGATGTGAAATTTTACGCCTTTCTTGTCGTTTTCTTCACGTACTGGGTTTCTTGAAAGAGCGTCTGCATTTTTGTTGACTTTTCCAGCGCGATGTTTGATGTTAAGTTCTTGAAATTCTTGCAATGCTAGTCCCCATCTAGCTATACGACCGGAAGGGTTTGGTTTTGAAAAAACGCTCTGTAAGGCTGAATGATCCGTAAAAACAGTGACGCGCTGCTGATACAAATAGTGGCGAAAATATTTTACTGCCCAAACTACGGCTAAAGCTTCCTGTTCTGTAATTGCGTAGTTTTTCTCTGCTTTCGTTAAGCTTCTGCTGGCATAAGCGATAGGTTTCTCTCCGTCTTCTGTTTTTTGAGATAGAACCGCGCCTAATCCTTCATTAGAAGCGTCTGTATATAGGATAAAAGGTGCATGAAAATTCGGATGAATCAAAAGTGGCGCAGTCGTTAATTTTTCTTTCAATGCGTCAAAAGCTTGTTGGCAGGCGTTCGTCCATTCATATTTCTGAGCTTTCTTCAGTAGAAAATGTAAGGGATAAGCAATTTTCGCGAAATCTTGTATAAAACGTCTATAGTAGCTTGCTAAGCCCAAAAAGCTGCGTAATTGATCAATATTCGTTGGTGGTGTAAAGTTCTTCACGCTGCTAACTTTGTTTTCGTCTGGTTTTATTCCTTGCGCCGAGATTTCATGTCCTAAGTAAGCAATTTTTGATTTTAGAAAGTGACATTTTTCCAGGCGAAGTTTTAAACCAGCCGCCTGCAAACGTTGAAAGACTTCGTCCAGCCGCGATTGGTGTTCGTCGAACGTTCGACCAAAGATCAAAACGTCGTCAAGATAAACAAGGCAAGTCGACCACTGGAGCCCGCTCAAAACGAGGTCCATTAGTCGTTGAAAAGTCGCAGGAGCGTTGCAAAGACCAAAAGGGACAACGTCGAATTGGTAAAGACCATTGTAGGTAATAAAGGCTGTTTTTTCTTTATCTTTTTGAGCAACTGGTATCTGCCAATAGCCCCAAGCTTGATCTAAGGTGGAAAATAGAGTAGCTCCTTGAACAGCATCAAAAATATCGTCAATTCTAGGTAATGGATAACTATCCTTTTTGGTAACGGCATTTAGTTTCCTATAATCGACACAGAAACGAAATCCTCCTGTCTTCTTAGGCACTAAGACGACTGGGCTGGCCCATGGACTTTGAGATGGAGTGATAACTCCTTTGTCCAACATTTTCTGAACTTCTTCATTTATTTGTTCTTTCTGTTTATAAGGCGCTCGATACGGGATTTGTCGAATGGGGACATTGTCGCCGGTTTCAATTCGATGTTCGACCAAAGTGGTTCGTCCAAGATCAGTGTCGGTGGCGAACAAGGTCGAAAAGCGGGCCAGGAGACTGAAAAATTGGCGACGTTGGAGATCAGTCAGGTGAGCTTCTCTTATATCACTCTGAAGTTCAGGATTTGCTAACAAAATCTCGGCTTTTTCTTCTTCATTCTTTTCGCAAAAATCTTGAGATAAACAAACTCTTTGATGGCAGGATGTTGGTTGATCAGAATACAAATTCTGATAGGCTCGAACTTTTCCAATTTTAATTCCTTGATAAAGGGTAATAGGGCTTTCCGTAGTGTTGAGAATGCTGACCGGAATAAGTCCATTGTCGGGTTTGACTAAACTAGAGGCGACTTGTAGGTGAAAACGGAGTACAAATTTCGACAACGGTTCAAAAATCAACGAATTCAATCGAGTGTAAGGCATCTCTAGCTGGGCATCCACAAAATTAATAGTTCGGGGTGGAATGACTACTGTCTCGGCCAAGATCACTATTCCTCGGGTGGTATCGGGTAAGAAAATTTTCGGGTTCTTCATGGGTACTGTGATTGAACCAAAATCGATACGGGCGGCTTTCCAATGTAGCTCAGTTTTTGCGAATCGTCGTAAGAAATCAGTTCCCAATAGTAAATCATAGGTGGAATTCTTGACTACATGTACTCGAAGAAATTCTGGCGGTGACGACAAATTTTGCTCTACTGAAAGCGAGATTCTAACCCAACAAGAAGCCGTAACTTCTGCAGTTTGACTATTAAAAACCTTGTAACTTTTGATCATCGGGGGGAGTATTTGAAATCCTCTTTTTATCGCTAAGTTGTAACCAATAAGGGAGATATCTGAACCACTGTCGACTAATGTAGTTATGGGTTCTTCTACGTCTTCGTTCAACCATACATCAATGGTGGGGCATCGATCTTGAGTCGGTTGGGTGCTGAGTCTTATACTGCAATTCGAAGTCGAAGATTCGTCTTTTGATGAAGTTTTGCGACTTAGCCAAGGCGAAAAAGCTTTCTTCAGCATGGTAGAATAAGCTACTTCAGATGCTGTGGGATCTGCACGTTCGTTTCGCGTCTGTTCTTCATTTCCTCTTTCCGTTTCTTGCAAATCAGAAAATCGAACAATTGGTTCACGATCATCTTTTCGGCAGCCAAAACATTTCCCAATCCTTGCTTTGAGATAATAACGAAAAACAAAATATCCTATCAAGAGTAAAACGATTAGGACTACTAGGACAATGAGCATATTAAAGATGAGTTGTAGGGGGCCAGAAATCAAATAATCCGTAGTAGTGACTAAATTCTTCATGCCTGTAGTGCTGATATGTTCCAACGAGTTGGCAGCTCCTTCCGTGATTTCTGCTACCATCTTCCCTGTACCAGCCAAAGTCTGATACACCACAGTCGGATCCAATGATAGTTCTGCTGTATATCGTGTGAGTCGGTTCAAAGCGCTCTCAATGATCGAAATTTTGGAAAAATAGCTTCTCATAAGGCCAAAAGTGTGTAAAACGCCAGCTTGTTGATCGTGAAAGTAGGAAGGCGTATTGAAAGTTTGTAATTTAGTTCTGCCTTGCCACTGGATACCGTAAGGGATCGTTGCAACATGTACTGGGCCAGTAGATGTTCTCCATCCAGTTCCTGTTTCATGATAGATACCAACCACATGGTGATTGCAATCTACGACAGGCGATGTTCCAATCACATCCTTCGTTCCGGGAACCACAAAAAGTGTGTGATTTTGGAATGAAATTGGCAAATAGGCGTAGCAGGTTTGATTAATTTGGTAGTCCCAAAATATATGATCTGGTACGATTCTTTCGCATTCCCAAACCATGAGAGCTTGTCCGGCAAAAGAGGCGATAATGTCATTTCGCATGAGTAAAGCTCTGGCTCCTAGAGTCGGATCGAGTTTCAAAAGTTGCCAAATCATCACTAAACGTTGCTTTGAAGAATGACATAATTCGGTCCAAATAGTTTGGAAAATTCGACTTTCTTGCTCGATCATTTTGTCGTATAAAAACTGAAATTTCGAATTCATAGGATCTTTTTCGAGTGATCCAGGATTGATATTTGATGTTTCTCGATCGGCCAAGAGTTGATGAACATCTTCTTCGAACTGCAGAATAGGTCCTTGCTCAGTGGAATAAGCGTTTTGTAGATGACATGTAGAAATTGTCGCGGAGAGCTGAAAAGCTCCTTGAACTTCTTCCACTATCACATGATCTTGTAGGATGTGTCCTGTGAAATTTCCTACTAGAGCCAATGGACAATAATTCTCGAAGGTGGTGGCCTTCCAAATGATCGTTCCTCCAGCATTCAAACATTGTCCAGCAACAGGAGGGCAACCACCAGTGTCTCCAAGATCACTAATAGTTACTTTGTGATCAACAGCTGCTATCGTCCCAACTTCCATGAGTAAATTCTGAACTGATCGACAAGTATCTTTGCAGCACCACTTGAATTCTACTTGCAACGTCTGATTCGTGGTCCAAATTCCAGGTTGAATTTCTGCTAAGTTGCGTCCCATATAGCTTTTATCAGACCAGACTTGTCTGCATAAACCTGGAGTGACAATGTTCTGCAAAGTGGTATCGGATACAATTCCTCGGGATCCAAAAACTCCTGTGTTCGTACAAACGGTTCGGTTTCGTAAAACGCAGCGAACGGCTATAATTTGATTCAAATGTCCATTTGTGGACCAAATATGCAACTTTATTTCGTGTTTTTCAGCTTTGATCAGTGGCGGAGGGCGACATTGCGTTGTTTTCGGGACCATCAAGGCATGACCGCCTCGTGAAGAGCCACATTGGTAGAAAGGTTCGCTGAACGAATAGCCCACAACAAAGAAAAGTAACAACACGGCGGCGAACAAAAAATAAGAAGAGGTAAGTGAGACGAAATTTCCGAGAATTTGTTGGAAATGGTGTTGAGGAACTCTTCTTCTGGCACATTTTCTGCTTCTTTGAACTGCTTCTGCTCTAGATTGAAATTGTAAATCTTCTAGCCTTCCTGGATCCGTTCTTGAGTCAGTTTGAGCTGACTGATGTCGCATGGGATCTTCTGGGGAGGTGACTTCGGGCCTCCGAACGATCCATGGTATCGACTTATTGATCCATCCTTCTGTCGTAAATTCCAGGGGTCCTTGTCTAGCGATCACTCCTCGTCGTGACTGGCTTACAAATTCGTGCATATGCATAAAATTCAAAATATCAAATAAATTACAAATACTGGCTGCAGCAGGCCCATCAAAAATAAAATAAACTTCACCCATGGGGCGGCTTCCAGAGGGACGGTGGGAATTATGACCTCCAGTCTGAGCCGTATTCATGAAAACCTTAACTGATTCGACTTGCCCAGAATTTCCAAATTGCTGACGGCGCCGTCTGTCTTCATAATAGTCGGAATCAGAAGTTTCATCAAAATCACTTTCTAAATAACCATTTTCTAAATGTTCTGGGACTTCATAATAATTGCCAGTATACCCATGGGAGGCAATAGTGGGATTATCGCTAATTTCTTCAGATCCTGTCCCACTACTCACCAATGTGGAGTGTCCGGTTCCAAAATAAAATTCATTATATCGGGCCATAAAAACATGTGCCTGAGGCCTCACATTGGAATTTCCATACAGATCGTAATCATCGCAATTCCAGGGATCGGACTGTTCTGCGATGGTGTCAGAATCAAATTCTAACATGTTGGGCCCATTAGCCTCGGCAAGACAAAGCTGACTATTGACTCCTCGGGTTCCAGAAAGGGCATCTCCTGGACTCCTAGGGTTCGAAACGCCTCGGGCCGGCATCTGTACTCGGGGCGGTCCACCACGCCACGTGCTACGCAGGGAACTCGAAAATCTGGAATCTTGATTTCGTTCGAGCATGGGGCAAGTAGAAGAAAAATGCCCACTTCTACCACATCTATAACAAGAAACGGTTCCATCTGAGGACCTTCCTGACGAGCGGCTGGGGGTTAAAGTTGGTATTTATCGCGCGATTTGGGCGACCTCCCATCCTGTTGGGCTCTTGGGGACCGTTCGATTGAATCTGAAAACCTCTCGCGTTGTTCCTAGGCCAAAAACGATTTTCTTGCCGTGGCCATCTGTTGAAATTAGTATTTTGATTCGTCCTTTGTTCATATCTTCTTTCCGAATTCGAATTTCCGGCCAAGTTGACAGCACTCAACTGTTGCACCAAATTGGTCAGCTGACTGACGGAATTCGCCAAAACTTGAAATGAGGGATTATTTTCACTATGATATTGTTTTTCTCGTAATTCTTGTTTTTCAGCTTCAGCAACGGCGGCCTCGAATGAATCCGGTTCGGCGTTTTGGACCCAACGACGAATGTCAGGTATTAACCGATTTATAAAATGATTTTTGACAATTATATCAGGTTCTCCAGCTCCGTTCCAGGTTGGAAAAGCTCGTTTGGCTAGACGACGGACATCAGCAGCGAAAACGGCGACGGGTTCTCCCAACGATTGTGTTCTGGCGACTAGCTGCTCATATTTGATGTCGATTTGGCGATTATCGGGAAATTTGGCTAGGTAAGCACCAGTCCATGCATCCCAATCAGCCAATGGAGGTTGTCTTGCTTCTAATTCTCCAAAATAATTGAGCGCAGCGCCTCGTAAATAATTTGCTAGCAGGGCCGTTTTTCTACTTAGGGTGGTAGCACCTGCCAAAATCGCTAATCTCGAAAATTTTCTCTCCCATTCTGACCAATTTAAATCGTTCGGGTCGCCAGCAAATGGAGATAGATCACCTAGACCGGTGGGAATCGTCGGGCGGGTTTCATACAGTTCTGTAACTCGAGCCACTGTATTTTGTAGCAAATCGTTGATTTGTTCCATGGCCATTTGGTCTCTATTTTCAACTAAAACTTGATCTTCTTGATTCACCAAAATTCGTAAATTTTCTTCTTCTAAATTTTCTTCTGGTGGTGCACGTTCAAATAATGGTCGTCCACTTCTGGTTCGTCGATATTCTGTAGGATTCTGGCGAGCGCGGGTGATTACGTTATCAAAAATCGAAAAAAGTGAATTTTCTTCTTCAGCCGTTCTTCAAGAAAAAATCGTCAAGCTCGAAAAATTCGAAAAACGCCAGGTAAATCGCCAAATAAAATCGTCGGCCTTCGTGCTTCTTTAATTCTTCTTTATTTTCAGGCTTCTTCAACGCCAATTCGATCCGAAAATTGTAGTCGACGGTCCTGCCACGAATCGCCACTTGTAAGGTTTGTCAATTTTTAGGTCAATGGAAAATACAGGTTACTGTAGCTGAATAACCTGCAGATCGGACTGAATACTAAAACGTTCTTAATTTATTCTTTCTTCTTCAGAATCGTCAACGAAAACGTCAAAGGATGGGCGGCAACGGCGACGATTTAGGAAAACGCCAAGGTAATTAAAAGGAAAATCTTAATCTCGCAACGAAAATATATTTCTTCCAGGTTCCAACAATCGCAAAAGCCGGACGGAACAATCGACGATTTATCCAGCGACCCTACGACGATGGTAAAGAGCAGAGAAAGCAGTGAAGCCGAATTTATTAATAAAATATTGAAGTGATTTTAACATACAAAACCAACATATTTATATAAATAAAAAGACATAAAAAAAGACATAAAAACGAAGCATTGACGTCATAGTTTCATAGAATCTTAGATCATAATCTTAATAAGCGTAGTCGTACGAAAATAAAAAAGTTGGATTGCGTAATCGAAGAGTCTTGGCACGACGTCTACAGTAGGATTGGATGACGTAGGTTCGCCTGGTGTGTGTGTGATTGAGGAAGCGTCGCCGTTTACTGTAAGTTTCCTAATTATTGATTGATTTAGGGCGCTCTCACAGATATACCTTTTTAAAAGCATATAAGAGACTATCAAACATACAGTGCAATGTATAAACATGCTGTATATAAAATATACCTACAGAATAGATATAAAATAGACCCATGTTGTAACATATCCCTATGTTATAACATGGTCCTATGTTAAAACATACAATTTTTTTCATTTTTCGACATGTTATAACATACTGACATGTTATAACATAGTCCATTGTGATAACAGATCCCATATTATAATGCACCTTATGTTATAGCATATACAATCTTATAAACCATGTGATAGCATATCCTATGATATAACATGCCCATGTTTTAGCATGAGATATGCTATAACAAAGTATAGGGAGCATGGTGTGACATGGGCTACGTTATAACATGAGGAGCTATGTTATACCACACGGTATATTATCACTCAGTGTATGTTATAACATGAGGAGATATGTTATAATATTATGTGTTTTATAACATAGTGTATGGTATAACATGAGATATGCTATAACATGGGATATGTTATAACATTTCGTATGTTTTAACACGTCCTATGTTATAGCATATCACATGTTATAACATACGTCATGTTATATTTGTCGCCACGCACAAAATATAGCTGCCTATTAAAACATATACCTTTTCAAGCAAAATACGACCTAAGCACCATATACAGCAATGTATAAACATGCTGTACATTAAATATACCTAGAGTATCACGCCGTATGGTATAGCATAGCACTATGTTATAACAACGGCCTATGTTATAACAATGACCTATGCAATAACATAAAAAGGGTTTTCTCAAAAAATTCTCTCTATCGAAGCATATGTTATAACATAGCCTTTTGCTGCAACATAGCCTCATGTTTTGTTTCAAAAAAACTTATGTATGTTATAACACTGGATACGTTATAATGTAGGATATGCGATAACATGGTATATGTTATAACATACGATATGTTATAACATGGTGTATGCTTCAACATGGGATATATTATAACATGAGACATATTATACCACCGGATATTTTATAACATGAGATGCGTTATAATATATGTATCTCTTTAAAAATGCGAGCACTGCGATGCGCAATATCTAGTAAAATCCTAAAATGTGAATTCAGGAGCTGTGCAGTCGTTGTTGACCAGGAACAAAGGTACCGTTCACTGTGTACTAGAATTTTGCAAAATTTTCAATTTTATAGTTGCACATGCTCTAGTAATTTGCCTAAATGAAACTGGACTCAGATCTCTTATACCATGTTGTCGTCTAAAACTGGCACTGTATGTTGTTCCAAATTTTTTTTATTCTTTTGAATTTAGCTCTCAGTAGTCTACCGAAAACACAAAATTCAGTAGTTGTATAAAAAAGTCTCGAGAACAAATGATTTAATAGTTTTGACTGCAGAAAAGAACAAGAATCCCAGATCTCAAATGCTCATATAATGTCTTTTTACCTTGTACCTGTAGAACAAGAAGTGGTGATCCTAAAAATATATATCAATCAACAAGAGTCAAACATGTTTTCAATGCATAAAAATTATCCTACAAATATTTTCTTATCAACATTGTGACTTTGATTTCAACGGAAATACAGGTTATTTGGAGCAAAGGTTCATCCTAAAAGTGTTATTATTTTATATACAGTAACCTTAACAGACCTGATGATTCAGCTTGTGCATTTTGAGATAAACATATCGAAGTTTTTTGGTATTATTAAGTAATTGACGTCAAAAAAC
Source organism: Romanomermis culicivorax (assembly GCA_963922205.1). Lineage (NCBI taxonomy): Eukaryota > Metazoa > Nematoda > Enoplea > Mermithida > Mermithidae > Romanomermis > Romanomermis culicivorax. Next base: position 786,064 of record CAWUHX010000135.1, on the reverse strand, counting down.
AGTGGTATGTTGTGAGTTGAGCTGCAAATGCTACTTGAATGATTCAGTTTTGCATTTCAAAAGCCATGTGGACACCAAAGTATGTTCACAAAGTGGTTTACTGTAAACGGGTAGTATAGCTCAAACTACACTGTAGCCAACACTTATATGAGGAATCAAACCGCCCGAACATTCTATAGCTTGGCTAGTTGACGTGCTTTTTTGGACCACGTGACAAACAGCACAATCTAATGTTGCCATTGGGTCATCTTTTCCATCACAAAAATTTTTTGGGCTATAAAAAAGTTTATCAGATGCTTTCCTCACATATAATTAATAAAAAATTTAGTAGGAATATGTAGTTGAATATTCCATACATTTTAAAAAAAATTAAGAGCTTTCTGAACTGATAGTCTTCAAAAATCTATTTCTGGTGAAAATCTGCTGCGATGAGCCGCATTTCTGTGTGGGGGTCGACAGGAAGCCTGCATAAAGTCAAACCGTTCTCCTATAACAATCATGCCTGTGAGTAACATGCACGCCTTGTGAAATATAAAGCACGGTTCATAAGATGACACTTTGCATGAAGCATATGTTTTTCTTGAAATGCTTCTGAATTAGTAAACAGGAGAGCCAGCACTATTTCATTTTTTAATTTTTCTAAGCCATAGGTCACGTGAGATCGAAACTTGTAAGGCACACTCGACAAACCTTTCACAATTTTTTGAGTTCAAAGTTCTACAGTAACAGTTTTGTCTAACTGGTTCAGATGACAGTACAAATTTTTGTCAGTTTTCAATTTAGAAGCAAAAAAACAGACTACGAGCTCCAATATCAGCAGACAAATCGAAGCACCTTTATCGGTAGCCAATAAATTATTACCCATTCTCGGGCACACAGGATATTCAATTACTCTAGTCAGTAAATTATACTCTGCGATGAAAAAAGATATACTTTGGCGTGTCACAATTCTTGCGCAAATAAATTCATCCAAGAGCCATATTAGCCAAAATACTATTGTTAGCAGATTTTTCTTCTTCTTAGTTTTGGCATTATGTTGGCTCGCCTTTTCCAGAAAGGTCTATCAAATCCGCAACCATTAATTTTTTTACTAAAGCATCCGAGTAGTTTATATATTTTTACGCTGCGACGATTGATAGAAAGCTTTTTTCCGAGGAAGGGGAAGTAAAAATTGGCCAAAAAAGAGATAAAGCATAACATTCACATTTTAAAGCTCCAGCGAAGAAAAAAAGACCTCATCTTTAAATGGGAGGAGGAGGAGAGCTTTCGAGGAAATTTATGAAAAATTATGTTTTTCCACGAAAACTTACAAAAAAAGTTTATTGATGAAGACACTAGACAGAGAAAGAGAGAGATAGGGGAAAAGAGAGTGGAATGAAGGAAAAAAGAAACAAAGAAAAAAGTAAAAAAATGAATTGAAAACAGCATAAAACAGCACAATACAACTCCAACATGGTACAAAATAGAAGAGAAATTCAGATGTGGTTTTTTTTACTTTAGTTTTTGATTATCTTTTTTTGCTCTTTTCTATACTTTAATTTTCTATTTACCTTACTTTCTTCCTTGCTTTACTCTCTTCTTCGTTTCTTTTTTACTTTGTTTTTCACTCAGGTTTCTTGATTATTTAACTTTTTTCTTATTTCATATTTTTTCTCCCTGCTATTTTTCCCTTATACTCGTACTTTAGTTCCTTTTTCAACTTACTTCATCTTCTTATTTAGTTTCTTCTCCACTTTTTTATCTATCTTACTTGCTTATTCATTTTTAATTCCCTCTTTATTTTGGTCTTATCTCTAAAGTATACATTTCAAGTTTACATATTTTAATTTTTCAAATAGTTCACGTTCCTTTTTACTTTTTTTCGTATTATACGTTCTTCATTTTTCCTTTTCTCGACTTCCGTTTTATTTGAATTTTTTTCTTTATTTTGTTATTTTTATACAGATCAAAAAATTAAAACAAATCTTGGATTAGCCGATCTTTTTCAAAATTTCTGAGGTGATTAAACCATTTTCCTTTTGGAAACCACGTACAAAAATAAATTTTATTGTATCAACTTTTCGTTAGTTCAATCGATTTTGGTATTTATATATATTCGATAAGAAAATGGCAATCTTCCAATAAATTTTCGACTTCCACATTCTGGAAATTTTCGAACCGCAATTTAAGCGAATTGAACATTTCTCGTCTCCGGGATGCGAAATAATCGATAAAAATAAACGTGAGTCTATTTATATAGTTTTGAACGTTGAAAGAGTTGGTCAGAATCAAGGAATTTTTGAACGACTGGCATTTCATCTTCGTTTTTTGTTTACCAATTATAATTGCCATATTTTGCACCACATCTTGATCACTTAAAATTACCACTGATTTATTGCTATCGATTTTTATGGGCATGGGTCGTAGAAAAAAGTCACGTTTCATCGAATCGTAGCACAATTGAGTCAAAATTTTCACGTTAACCAATATGTTTGTGCAGGAATTGCTTATCGAAAAAGAATTTTTATAATTGATGTGAATTCTAGCGAATGTTTTGTATTTTTCGCGAAGCTTAATTTGTAGTTTATGATGACTTGAGTTACTTACTTTCAAGGAAAATTTCATTTTATGTGCTTTATGCCAGGTTTCTATCGCCGAAAAATCCATGGTTATAAAATCGGACTTTGAATTTTCTTGGATGTATACGTGAACATCTTGCATCCTACATTCCAAAGCGCAATTTGCATTCATATGAATATAATTTATACCGTTGTTATTTGTGATCACATGCGTTTCATAATTTGCTTGGTTGCTGAAATGAATCACTTGATTTTTGGAATTTGGCGCATTGTGAATTTGAAAAATTTTTTTATAAGATTCTGATCTTATGCTTATGAATAATTTTAATTTATAACTCAGTAACTGATAAATTTCACTCAATTCAATTTTGATATCATGCTGTTGATAGAGTTCAGCATGGAAATAGCCATTTTGATATACAACTCGAAATTTGTCGGCGAATATGAATATACAGTTATCAGTCTGATTTTTGATAACAAGTTTGATTTTATGTTTTTTACATTTTATTCTTATCCTATTCTTTTCACGCTCAATTGAATCCAAATCTGTGACCTTCATCGGTAGAAAGAATATCATTGTAGAAAAATTAGAGGCACTGCTCACCGAACTAGTACTTTTGTTTTGAATTAAGAAAAAAATCGTAGTCGATTCATTAACAAAATTTTCGACTTGAATATAGCCCGACAATTTAATCGTAATATTTTTGATACAGTTCAAATTCGGAATCAATATTTGATCTGGATTTTTAATAGATTTTCCACCTTTGAGATCTAAAAATTTAGTTCGACAACCGCAAATAACTTGATCGTTGGATTTTTTCCGTCCGATAATATGTTCCATACCTTTTATGGTAGTACTGATATTGTTGCTGTGAATCAAAAGTTCATTCCCCAGATCGTAGAGCAGTGATTCCAAAAGTAAGTATTTACTGGTATCGAGGATATTGTCTCCTCCGGCGCCATCTATTTTGCCGAATAAATGCGAATTATTAGAAATCAGGAGAAAAGTGTCGGCAAATTTTCCACCCACGATTCTCTTTTTACCGCTATTCAATATGAAATAATTGCGCATATTTTGGAAGCCCGTTGCTGCATCATCTCCCGATCCGAGTTCTATCAATGCAAGATCGGATTCTAAAGAATAACTAAGATTTCCCAACAAACTGATACTAATCATATTTTTACAGAAAATACTTTCGTGAAAAGTTCCGTCGGATGTGAAACCAATTTTGTTAGTAAGATTTCTCGATCGGCTAATCGTGGCAGGTTGTTTATTAGCAGCACATTCAATTTTGAAATTTTCTTTCGGTTCAGGCCAAACTCTACTTTTCATAGTAACCTTCCTATTCATATTGATCACGTTGTTTTCTCTTCGAACGGCCAACTTTTCCTGATTGACGTATAAAGTTGGAGTTGCGTAGTATCTGATCGTATTTCCCGGCATGGAGAACTTATGGACCATGTCGTCGACAGTTTTTTGTAGAAGAACTTTCTCTTGCATCAAAAGTTCTATATATTGGGACGGGTGGGCTCCAAAAAATGATCTAAACCATTGGGTCACTTTTTCGCCCCAGGACAAACGGATTTCTTCGTGAATTTTCTGTACACTCCTAGTAGCGTAAAATCCGTCGATAATGGCAAAAATGACGGCTTCTGCTATCATAACTTGGGGACCAAGCTCCACGGACGCTTCTTCTATACTGGCGAATGTGGAATAAAGTTCGAGACCTGTGGATAGGGCGTTAATGGACAATAGGACCGTATCTCCAACTATGCCGACAATTTGATCTTTGTCGCCGTCGAGTTTAAACGTTTTTATCCTGGACACCAAATCCTGGGCTATGAAACCCAAATACGCTTTGGAAAGTAGAGCCCCGCCCACGTAGGCGGATCCGCCTTTGATCAGTTGGCCAATTTTCAAGAGATTTTGACCCCAATGGAGGGATTTGTCGCCTATGAAGCTTAACGTCACGGTTGCCGCCAGAATACCCACCTCTTTGCCCATTCTTCCATAATCGCCATCGATTATTGATCCAACGACACCTTTGACCATTTGGAAATACATAGCGGTATTGATTATCCTCGGTATTTTAGAATGAACGGATTCTTCACCCTCGACCAGTGGCTTTTTTTCTTCTTCTTTTTCAAGACTAAGACATTTTTGACCACTTCTTTTGCTACGTTCATTACATAATTTGTATTCATCGCGATTCTTACCATTTGGGTATGATGCGAAATAATTGAACCTCAAATAGCCATCCTCGTTATTCGACAGTGCAACTCTGATCAAAGCTGAATTCACCTTACCATATTTGGACGACAATAACGCCCCTTTGAAATATTGCTTCATAGTTTTTATAGGATCGTCTTGATCTATCGTTTCGTAAGGAGTTAAATGCAAAATTATGTGGAATGTGTCTTTAGAATCGCCGACAAGAAGTGGAACTTTGAAGTTACGTTGTTCTTGTACATACTTTTCCACCGTGAATCCCAACAATGTTGTGGCGTAGGGGGTGAAAACCTGCTTCCCCGTTGAAACTATACCTTTTACTTGAGCACGAAATTCCGAATGAAATTTCGGTAGCATAGAATGAAATTCCATTTCACTTTTCCAGGCTGCCGATCGCGACACTTGTTTCTTGTGATTAATTAGCATTTCTGTGAAAAAATTACCCGTAAAATGTGTTCTGATCAGATTCCACGTTGAAGAATCGATGGACGATGTTGAATCGATCGTGATTTCGTTATTTAGCATACCCAAAAAAGGGCTGAAAGTACCATCGTCTAGAATATCATGTGAGAAAGGTCGGTCGGTGATACTTAAAACCAAAAATTTCTTCAAATTTGTGCTCAGAATGAGATCAGATATGGCGTCGGATTTAGTTTCGTGCATTACTTCCGGCGAAAAACTGATAACGATGCCATTTTCTCGCGATTTTATCAAAAAAATGTCCTTTTTAATTTTACTTTTATTCAATTTAAAAGCCAAATTACCTCCACCCAGTGCCATCAAAGATCCGAATAAAAAATGTTTCAAGCCCGTCATTCTTTTACTGTCATAACCTAGAAATGTATCTATCCTATTCAATTGCAGTATCAAATCATTTCTCCACCGATTCAGATTTTGATAGAAATAATCCGGATCGAGATCGACCATTTTTTCTAAATAATTCAACAAATGATTAACTTTTGCAATATTGATCATTTTAGTTGCGACATCAAAATCACGACCACTATTTTCCGGTCGAAGGGTCAACGAACTGACCAACGCTCTTAAAGAATTTGTCGCAAAATCTACGGGCAAATCGTAAATTTCATTCTCCAATCCGCTACTTTCGAATTTTTCTTCTGCGGATTCGTAAACTTTGAAAAGTACGGGTTCTAGATGAGTTACCCATTTTTCTTCGTCTAGGATCAAAAGAGCCAATTTGTCCAAATTGCGACCATTGTGAATAGGGGTAATTTTCGCTGGGTAAAAAGCCCCTACGTGGAATAATAGGGCGCCGTAGAAAAAATGCATGAAATTTTCTTTGGTTAGTCGAAATTTGACCCGAAAATTTGGATCGTCCAAATTTCGGTCGGAATTTTGGATAAACGCTTCCGATACGCTTTTGTAAAATTGCGAAATTTTCATAGTTTCGGATAGACTCATGTAAAATTGTGCGATTTCACGAAGATTCAAGTGATCGGGAGTTATTACGGTCAATTTTCGCCATACTGTTTCTAGGGATCGATCATTTTGGAACAAAAAATCCATTCTATAAAGTTTAACGTCAACTTTGAACGTTGGACTCACTTGACGACCGAAAATTCTGTTCACTTTGACGAACAGGCATTGATTTTTGATCTTCTTCATCCATTGAGCACAATCGTTCCAGCTCATATTCGGATCTTCGAGCTTTAGATAATATAGCATACTTTCTAAATCATTCAAGTGTAAAAAATTATGATCTAGAAACGGGGCATTTTCGTTCAAATGAAAATAGAATAATCTTCCACTCGGTTCTCCGTCGATCAAAGTTTTAGTGATGAACAATATAAAAAATCGATCGTGGTAACCGGCGACGAAAGTGTGCAAAATTTTCACGTGATCTTTCAGCGATTGATCGTAAATTTGATTTTTAGGCATTGTGGAAAAATACCCCATTAGCATAAAATATATTCCTAAATTGTGAACATTTTCGAAACGGAAAGAATGCAAATATCTTTCTAATGTTGTTGCAAATTTGTGATGGTCAGCAAATAATTGGGTTTGATAATTCGGCGCTGGTGTATCTGCCATTTGATCCACAGGAAAAAGAATCAGTGGTTATGGTATCATAATATGAAAGACAAATATAAATCATGGATATGAGCAGATTGCATCTGGTTTGTGAAGAAAAAAAATTTTCATGGAGAACTTCGTGGCTGCTGAAATAACAAAACACAGTTCAAATAATAATAGAAGGTCGACATATAGGGCGTTTAGTTTATCACATAACAATTCAGACTATAACAGACATGGAGCAGTGTCATTCGCGAAAATTTTCCATGTTTGTGGATGTGGAAAACGGCGTTCAAAACTGCAAACCAAAAATTGCTGACCAGAAGCAAAAGCAAATAACATGTTCACCGACTTTTTCCAAAAGTCAAAGATGAAAATTGTGGATACTAAAAAAGTTTTGTTGCGAAAATCCTAGTTTTGGGCATCACATTCTCAAATATCAAGGCACATTTTGTGAAAAAAAATCATTTTTTATACAAGAAATATGAAACAGAAGCTATAGATTACCTGACGCCATATGATTCGAATTGACCCGAAATAATTCATTACAAACCGATTTGCTTAAAAAGCATCATTTGTGTATACTCCCAACGCCCTACTATCTTTTAATCTGAAACATAAAGTTTCGAGAAAAGCCAACTTTTGTTGATGGAGAATTGCAAATCAAAATTTATCGATTAGAATAGTTAGAATTTTTTTGTAGATTTAGGGCCCTAGCACATGGCGTTCTGCCATTTTTTGTAGTCATCTTGGAGACATCGTGAAATATCCACTGCACAAGGAGATTATCGGTCCTTATGAGCTTTAGCAGCATACATGCACATAGGGGTGTAGGATGGGGTGATCCCCCATACCTAAGACCCTGGCCACCCCTCCCTGGCCTAAAAAATCGTCAAACACCCCCCTGAACTTTTTTCGAGACCACTTTTTTGATGATTTGTGCATATTTTGTATGAAAAACAAGCTTCCAGAACTTTTTTTGTTTTTTTGCTCACCGACCCCCCCCCTAACCCCCTGGATAAAAAGTCCAAGGACCCTCCCCCTGGAAAATTCTTGCGGTGCATGTCTATTTAGCAGTAGATATACTCATTTTTGCTGGGAAAAAATCAGCTTCTTAACCATTTTTACCATCTCATTTTCAAAATTTTAAAACTTGCTAAATGGTTTAAAACGCAAAATAGGAAAATAATCTTTATACTACATTATAAAGCATTGTATTCCGCATCTAACAAAGTACGAACATAGAACTAAGTGGTGCTTAAGCCAAGATATCTTAAGTCTTGTAAATATACAGAAAATTGCCAAAAAATGTGAAAATTACCAACTTTGGGGTATTGTAGCTACGCGAATCTTTTTTTTCATGCAAGATGAGCATTACCATAATATTTAGCACACGAAACTTGTTCTAATGTCTCATTTTTGAAATTTATCAAGCTGTGATTCGTCCACAATTGAGGTCGCAATTATCAGAAAATGTAATAATAAGACGGTATTCATACAGCAAGTCCTGCGACCCTCTAGCAGTTCATGAATTTCCGTAAGTTTTTGTCAGCAGGTAGAAGAAATCGTAAAATATGCACTATATAGGTAAATTTTTGGTGCTTTTGATGATTTTGGTGGAAAAATGGTAATTTCCGCTTTCCAAATTTATTGTTTCGAGCACTGCTGTATTCTTAATACGCATTCTAACAAATTCTACAATAATTCGTAGCTCGTCCATCCGTCTTATATTGGGTAAGTCTATAGAACACGATGCCTGACGCACCTGGACTTGCTTAAGTTAGAAGGTGTGTGCGGTTGTGGCTTACTATAGCTATGGGAGTATTGATTTTCAGACAAAATGAAAATTATTTTCGTTCCCAACGCATCAAGTTACGTCAAATGTGCGATTTTCAGATGGGATCAATTTTTTACTCATCAAAATCAAGCTGAATCCTTCCAGAAATCGTGTCAACAGTAGTCATCCACATGACACCAAAGCGCAATCCCAAGAAAAGTTATGTTCATATCAACTACGAAATCAAAAGTTTTAGATTTTCGAACCTATTTCACGAATACAGATTTGAATATTCAAGAAAAAGTCCTCATTGGTCGAGTTCGAAAATTTTAGATCTACGTTGGAAATATTGCATGATTTTACTTCTTGATTATCTCACCAGGAATTGTGTCGCATATGTGGATTTTTTTACATGGGTAAGTTTTTGCTCTGCGATAAACTACCGTAAACAACAAGTCCCGAGCTGGCTACACGTCTTTGTATTTTTGCTACAATACTCTCCAATAAAACTCTTGAGGTAAATTGCGCACGTATCCACGACCCACTTACGACAAAAATTCTTGAAAAATAAAGTTCATTTTTTAGGTATAAATAAATAGTACAACTTTTGCGTGGAAAAATTCTCGAAAATTTAGTTTAAGTTAAGGCACGAGACCTCAAAATTGTTGCTTGCGAAGAATGTTATTTAGTACATTGTACAAAATTTGCATAAAATCCAAGGCCAAATATGCAAATGTTATTAAATATGCGGACGTTTATGGTGCCGAAAGTAGGTTTCTTTTTATGAATAATACGTGATTGAGTAGAATTTCATCTATTTTTTTAGATCGTCTGGCATTCTTGGCAGCATTAACCTCTATAATTACAAGCATTCTAATCTTTTTTGGATCATGCGTACTATTACCCTACGGAATGGAAACAATGAATACCATGCAAATGAAATTTCAATACGAATTGAAGCACATCAATGTATACATGCATGAAATTTTTTGAAATTTTTAAATTTGCAAACCAGAGTTGTAAAATTTTCAGGTTCATGCTGATCATGTGATCGAAGAGATGGATACTGTATCCAAGCGGTACTCTAGACAGAAACGCCAAGGTATAAAATTTTTGAAAATCAGAATTTGGGGGTCATGTCACCCAAAAACATAAGAAAATTGGTTACTGTACATCATTACAGTAACCATCGAAATCAAAACTGATTGAAAATGTGAACATAACCCTCGAACTTTTAAATCTTGTCTCCTCCCGGCGAGGCACGACCAAGGAGATAACAACATCTTTCAGAGGAACCAGCTCAAAACTTCATCCCATTCCCGATTCCTATCGAGGAACCCAACAATTACGGTCCTATCGGCGTCCCTTCTTACGGAACACCAACCAGCAGCCAAAATTACGGAGGAAATAGCGGCCCCAGTGGAAGTTACGGGAGTGGACCTTCGCCCTCGATCGATCAATGCCGTGAGATTTTCAGGTGCCGGACAATCATGCGTGATTTATATCTTCCATTCCTGTTACAGTATGCCAAGCGAACAAATGCCCGGCGGGATCGCCAGGGCAACCGGGAGGGCCAGGCATTGATGGCAAAGATGGACTACCCGGGTATGATCGTGTTTCAGACATATTAGATCTCGTTGATGCACCGAGACTTTTTAAGGGTTGATGGTCAACCCGGCAGGGATGGCGCGGACGATTCAGGGAACCAGACTGAAGAATGCCAACTTTGCCCCGAAGGTCTACCGGGTCTGGCTGGTGATAACGGCCCTCCTGGTGAGGTCGGGATTGGAGCCGGACATAATTTTCGAAAATCCTTCATTTAGGTCCCGTTGGTCAAAAAGGGCCGCAGGGTCAACAAGGGACGCCGGGACGACCCGGAGTCGATAATTATCAAACGGGGCCCGATGGTTCGTCTGGTCCTCCGGGTCGAGATGGAAATCCGGGTAAGTGTTACATGGAAAGTTTCCAACTTTGCCATTTACTCGTAAAATTTTTTAAGGTCCTCCTGGAAGGAAGGGCGACGATGCACCCGGCGGAAAAGGAGCCAAAGGTAGGAAAAACTCTATAGCATCAAAGCTTCATGTTTCAAATTTCAGGTCTCCGGGGAGAACCGGGTGGGCCAGGGCTTCAGGGCCCTCCGGGGCCTCCTGGACAGAACGCCGATCAACTTTTCACTGGTCCTCCAGGGCCACCAGGACCACAAGGTAAGCTGGATATATGAACCTGAGAAATTTGAAATGTGGAACACATTTTCAAGGACATTTTAGGACCACAAGGCAACATTGGACCGCCAGGCCCTCTGGGACCGCCAGGTAAGAAAGTGACCATGATTTAATGATGTAATTTCGTATCAAAAAAGCTGAACGTGAAATTTGACCCAGGCAAAAATGACATCGTGTCAATGCAGCCGACAGAAGGGGCTGAAATCTGAATTTTACCGACTGAAAGCAAATATCAAACCCATGTTTCGAATCCGGTATGAAAACTTATAGAACATAAAAATCAATAACTGAAACATATGATCGAGAATTGGGCTCTTAATCCATAAGAAGAAAAACTGTTGACTACAAGCTCAAGCGTAGCAAACTTGATTTTTCTATAGTAAATACCATGATACCAAATTTTCATTCGTTTATCAAAGACTAATATCGAAAGGTTTACTGTAAATGAGAACCTTTTCTTTCTACTGTATACTTTCTGATCTGAAAATTTTCTAACCCAGAAAAATGAAGTTTATGAGTTCCTGTATACATTTGAAAAATAAAGCCAATGACTCAATAATCAAGCTATGGTCTGCTAAGGTTGTGTATTCTTTGTTTTTACCTACAAATCAAGTTCTGAAGTTCCGCCTAGCTGAGTGTGATTGATTCATAGTATACATTTCTGTGCAGAAGTCTAAATTTTTGAATCAAATATGGATAATGGAATGAACATTTTGAGGTGTAAGTGAATGATAGGACTCTCATGTGCAACTCGGAGTCACATGGATGTCAAAACTAGAAATAAAGATGGAGTATTTTCATATGAAACCAAAAATATTTAAATAGACAAAAGGATCATTTACAGACCCATAGTTTCAAAATAATTTTCACTGCTAAATATCACGGGCGTTTGATCCCACTGAGACTTTTCGAGGCGAGTACGGATTTTGTTTTTTCCAAAACGCAATATATTTAATGTCAATCGATAGGCCTTGTTGAGATCTATCCAAGAAAATGCTTTAAAATGATGTAGCTTCATTTTTCGCGGAGTTACAGGCGGTCAAACTTTGTCTGAAATTTGCTTGACATCGCCCTGGTTTTCCTTGCAACCAATATATGGTAAGGTCTGATAATCGCAAGGACTTTCGTGGCAGGGTATGCTCATGAGAGCGATTCCCAAGTGAGCGATTCCCAGATGAGCGATTCTCAAGTGAGCTATCTCAAGTGAACGATTTCCAAGTGGGCGAATTCCCAGTTGAGCGATTCCCATGTAAGCGATTCTCGATTGAGCAAATTCCCAATTGGGCGATTCCAAACGAGCGATCGAGAATGTAATAACACTTTCTTCAAATTTTCCTTCTTTACCTTATATTTTTCTTCGTACGTATTTCTTTTTTCTTTCGCTATCTGTGTGTATTGCTCATGTTTTCGTTTATGTATGTTTTCACGTTTTCATCTCTTGTCCGAGCTCTGTTTCATTTTATTCCATCTTGTCATCTAAGTTTTTCTTTTTTTGCTCATGATACAATACATTGCAAGTTGTCATTTTAGATAGCCGTAATCTCCCGTATAATTCCTGAACATGTCGGCATGCTTGAGTCTTTCATCCTTGTAAATGTGAAAATCTTAATAAAAAACATAAACTAAAGAATGCAGAAAGAAAGAAAACGTCAACAAAAATGGAGACATTAAGAATATGTGAAGATATGTGGAAAAGCATTAGAAAAAGAAAAAAAAACATGAAAAAAGTGACAAGAAAGAAGGGGCAAGATAGAGAAAGCAGCAAGGAGGAAAGAAAAACTAGTGTGAAAAAAGAACAAAGAGAAAAGAATCAGAAGAACAGAAAAAGAGAAAGATACAGAAACAAAAGCAAAAAACTAAGATGAAAAGTAGATAAGAATGAAGAAAAAATCACAAAAGATAAAATGAAATAGGAAATAGAGCGTGGCGAATGGTATAATAATTACTTGGGAGACAATGCTTATTAAAAATGACAACTTGTAACGTATTGTTTCATGAACAAAGAAGAAAAAAGTAGATCACAAAAAAGAAAATCAAAGAAAGCAGAGACAAAACATAAAAATGCAAAAACATACATAAACGAAAACATAATTGCCACACACAGAACAAAATAAAAAGTAAATATGTACAAATAAAAATATACGGTAAAGAAGGAAAATGTGAAGAAAATGTTATTGCATTATTTATTGCTCGTTTGGAATCGGGCAATTGAGAATTCGCTCATTTGGGAATTCGCACAATTGGGAATCGCTCACTTGGGAATAGACCCTTTGGTTGCTTTTCAAGGTGACAAAGGAACGGCTGGCAACGACGCCCGCTACTGCCCCTGCCAAGACGCCCGACTAACCCCGGCTCCCTATTACCCGCCGCCCTTGTACCCCTACCAACCGTCCTACCCGGCGCCGCAACCACCGCCGGTCTACGGTGGCCCAAACACGGGCACCGGCGGCGTCGGATATCCGCAAGCCGTCGGCGGCGACGGCTTTTACGGTCGACAGTTGCCTCAACCGAACGCATTCGGCGGCCCGACGGATTTCCAAGCGGCGGCGCCGCCGCCGTCGCCGTTCGTCGAACGACAGGAGCAGCGACAAGATTCAGTTGTGATTCATCGAATGAACGACGCCCAAAAGCGCGTCAATAATAGGAAGAAAAAAACGAAGAGGAGGAACAATACTGGATAGTTTGGATTTTATTCGTGTCGATTTTGACAATTGTTCATTGATTTGCAAGGCGTATTTTAGAGATGTCTTATTGCACTATTTTTTTTTTGAGAACGTCAATGAATTTGAAAAATACAGTATTTTCGGTGATTTGAGAGAGATTTACTGGTTATAGGAAAGATAAACTGATCTTTCTAATATTTCCGAAGGGAAAATTTTACTTCTATGAGCTGAAAAGTTTCATGCGCCTGAGAAATTTACAAAAATACAGTAATGGAGAAAAATGATCAAGGTAACGCTTCAGGACATTCTACATTAAACTGAAAATTCTTTGGAATTGAATTCCATAATAAGATCCTCATGAGTTTCTTTAATTTGAAATTTCAGCCTAAGGAGTTGATTCTGTAGTCTATTCTCCTCGAAATATTTCTATATAATGAAAGAGGAATCATTATTTCACATATTCATAATTTGTTACTAAACTTTGGAAATTTTTTGGAAATTTTTAATTGGAAATTTTTAAGCATATTAAAAAAACCCTTATGCATGCGGCCTAAACGTCAACAAAAAAAATTGATCAGGCGCTTGATTTTAAGAAGGGATTCTTTTTTCAAAAATCAATATTCTAAAATCTACAAAATAGTGTGCATAAATTGGTTGGGAAGAAATTTCTTACACCTCATTTTTTCATTGGGGCCGGAAAAAATAACCGTCAAAATTCTAAAAAAGGAAAATTTTTAAATTAGTTCAAAAATTTTCGAAGATAATCGTATTCTGAACTTCAGAAAAACTGAAAAAAATAAGAGTTAATTCGAAGGCTACATTTCTCGCAAAAAAAGAACAGCAGAAATTTCTTTTTATCCAAGGCGAAGCGCTCGGTTGGGACACGGCACCTCAATATAGACAGGAAATGCATTTTTGCGGAGAAAATTACAGTCTGTTTTTCATAAAATGCTTCCAAATGATGAATCTGGAAAGCAAGTACTATTTTATATTTTCGGCAATTTCTGCCAAGCGGACCGTACAGAATTTTCAAGTCATGTAATATTTATGTCATTTTTCGTTTTAGTAGCATTTTATAAAAAACAGACTATAATTCACCCCTTAACAAGTGCGCACAGAAATTAACGCATTTCTAAGCCGGACAAAACAAACCTGCCTGATCAATATTAGTAACACGATAGGGTTTTGAAATGCATATGTTTTGAGCTCATGTTTTCCAGGATTAAGAACTTTTCATGTAAAAAATTCTACAGTAAGAGCTTTGTAGGCAATTCTTCATTCTAGAAACATTTTATTAAAATAGACCACAGATTAGAATTCATCGAAAAACAGTGACACTCAAAAAGGTTCTGCTAATCTTTGATTCCACAGATCTCGAAACGACATTCAATTCGCTAAGATTTTCGATTAATCAATTAGTCCTGAAAAAAACTTATTGATTAATCGAAGAAGCTAAAAAATTAGATCCCGGACCGTTATCTCATGAGAAAAATTTTACCGTGGAGATATTGATCAAAAAGAGACGATTTTTACTTTGTGTGGATTGATAAATCAGATTCAAGATTAGTATCTGATATCTAAAGATCCGTCAGATACAGATTACTCGAAACAGAAAGACTTTCAAAAGACAGTCATTAATGAAATTTTTTTTGAAATTGTAGGCATTTCAATTTTCAAGTGATAGTCTTAGGCCTTTATTTTAGAATTTTCCACACAGACTCTTGAAGGTATATCGAGTTTGCTCGCAAATTCGCAGTTCTATTTTGTGTGTGGATCAGTCGTAAATTGAAAAAAATACGAAATTCTGTGTTTACTTGTAAATTGAAAAATGACAAAATTATGACATTTATAAGACATTTATACCAATGTCTAGGTGACGAATTTTTCATTTGAAAAATTGATTATGCTGGTTAAATGACTATGCTCAAAAGTTTCCAGTCCTATGTGGCATATGGTTTAACAAGAAAGTATAAAAAATGAAATAGTACTTGCTTTCCACTTTGATTATTTATTGGTTGTTCACGACAAATAAACTATAGTACTTGTTTTTCGACTTATCTTTTTAGAAATCGACATTGACATCTTCATAGAGAATATCTGTGAAAATCATGGAGCTCCATATCATCGATCTGTCTACGCAAGAAAACATAACTTTTTGGTGTTACTTTTGAAATTTGTGCATCTGCATCATTTGTGATTATTGTAACTTTTTCTACCACGTAAATTTGAAAATAACTTTTCATAGACCAGTCATTTCAGATTCAATGACGAACTGTATATTGACGCTAAGTTCTTGATACTCGCAGTTTAACCTTTTGAAATTTTTATTCTATCTACCACAAAATATTGATGTTGAGCAAAGGGTAAAATTTTCACAACAAAATATCACGTCGGAGGTTTCAAAAATATAGCTTCCCTCAGAAGGGCGTCGTTTTCAAA
The DNA here is from genome assembly GCA_963922205.1 of Romanomermis culicivorax. Classification (NCBI taxonomy): domain Eukaryota; kingdom Metazoa; phylum Nematoda; class Enoplea; order Mermithida; family Mermithidae; genus Romanomermis; species Romanomermis culicivorax. The sequence continues at coordinate 770,141 of CAWUHX010000135.1, read as the reverse complement.
AATAAATAAATTTAAAAAAACCTGCAGATCGGGAATATACAAAAATGTAATTCGTTCACGAATAGAAAATATCTCGAAAAATTACGATAATAGACCGATAATCAGGTACAATTCGAAAAAATCGAAATATTCAAGCAAAGTCTAAAACAATATTCGTTATCTGACAAATTTGCCTTGCGTCAACTTGTCGTCGTTGTTGTTATTATTATAACCGATGACGTTCGGCATGCTTACTGTAGCAGCCGCGGCCGCGGTGCTGCCGTGAGCCGCGTTGACCCCGTGCGGTCGATGCTTGCGCAAAACGGGCGGACTTTTGACTGGCGGGTGCGTCGCCCGCCAATATTCTTCCAAATATTCGGCCAAATGTTCGCAAGCGTCGTCCAGGGAATTCTAGACGAAAAAATTTTTCCTGAACCACAGTAAGATCAGATCATGGCAGAAGATTGTATAACAGTTATTAGTCAAATTAGAATACTTTGATTTTTCCCTGATGTACTTTATTTACTGTACTTGCATTCAAGACTCATTCTAAGGCAAGAACTACAAAAATGTACATTTCATATGACATTTCGTCATTGAGCTGTGATCACTACATTCTGATCGTATCCCTGATCTGACCTGATCTCTGCTCTTCTATCTCTCTTAATCTGACTTTTTTATCTGCTCATAGATCTTAATTTTCACATAAATCCTTCAGAAATAAGTTTAAATTTCGAAGGCAAGATCATACATTAGGTCAGAGATTACATTGAAAACTAAATCATAAATCCAATTGATTAGATCCGGAATAGATCAGCCGTCGAGACGGATCCTACTTCTGACCATAAATTCGATCAAAATCATGTCAAAGGTTACATCAAAGGGCAGATAAAAGATCATATAAAAGATTAGATCAAAGATTAGATCAAAGATCAGATCAAAGATCAGATCAAAGATCAGATCAAAGATCAGATCAAAGATCAGATCAAAGATCAGATCAAAGATCAGATGAAAGATCAGATCAAAGATCAGATCAAAGATCAGATCAAAGATCAGATCAAAGATCAAATCAAAGATCAGATCAAAGATCAAATCAAAGATCAGATCAAAGATCAGATCAAAGATCAGATCAAAGATCAGATCAAAAATCAGATCAAAGATCAGATCAAAGATCAGATCAAAGATCAGATCAAAGATCAGATCAAAGATCAGATCAAAGATCAAATCAAGTTGTGATCAAAGATCATATCAAAAATCAGTTCAAGGATAAGATTAAAGATCAAATCAAAGATCAAATCAAAGATCAGATAAAAGATCAAAGATCAGATAAAAGATCAAAGATCAGATAAAAGATCAAAGATCAGATAAAAGATCAAAGATCAATGATCAACGGTCAAATCAAAGATCAACGATCAGAGATTAGATTAAGGATTAAAAATAAGGTAAAAGATCAAATCAGTGACCACAAATCAAATAAAAGATCAGATCAGATATCAAAGCGAAGATAGAATCAGAGATCAAATCTGAGATCACATCAAAGATCAGATAAAAAATCAGATCGAAGATCAGATCAAACACATCAAAGATCAAATTAAGAATCAAATCAGAGATAACAGATCAGGTCAGAAGTCAAATTAGAGATCAAGTCAGAGACAACATCGGAGATCAAATCAAAAATCAAAAATCAGATAAAAGATCAAATCAGAGGAAAAAATCAAATGAGAGGTCATATTAACGATACAAACAAAGATGAGATAAGAAATCAGGTACGATCTCTAATCAGTCTCTATATCAGAGGTCAAAAGAAAGTTCAAAGCAAAATTAAGGCAAAAGATCAGATCGAAGATCAGATCGGAGATTTGATCACAGAAAACTGGAAACCGAGTTTTATTTGATATGTTTACGATTCTCAGCCAAATTATAACTTATGACGAATCTCTGAAGATAATACGTATGACCCGGTTTCTGCCTGATCTTCGATTTGACATCTTATGGCACTTACCCCAATTACATGTATGGTCTGATTCAATCTCTAATCTGATCTGTGATTCGACTACGATGATGCCTGATTTTTTCTCTGATCTCGATCAAGCTTCTTTTCTGATCTCGATCAGACCTCTGGTCCAATCTCTGATTTGGTATATAATCTAATTTTGATCTGACTTTCTGTATGCTTACTGAAGTGAGCTCTGATCGGAACTTTTATCAGAAGATTTGGATTTCTGATCTGACCTAAATTTGATTTATGGTCTTATTTGTAATCAGAACTCTGGCCTTATCTATGTTAGGTTTCCTGATCTGTTTTCTGGTCTGATCTTCGACTATATCGCCGATAAAATCGCACATTGAACATCACACTGAAATTTGGAAAGTTATGATGCTTTCATAAAAAAGGATCCTCACCTCTTCTAAACGGACGTCGTACAATTCCTAGAGAGAAGAATGAAAATTCAAGAATGGTCTAAAATGGGGCACTCATTATAATTTACCGGATTGCATTGGCTCAATTTTTCGGCGGCCACGATCTGGACGTTCATATTCCGCACTTGACCCTTGCCCCTGTACTTTATAAGTCTTTGCAAAACTTTTGTTTGCGTAATTTTAATATAAACGATGATCGGAGCCAACGAAGTTTTTTGCAATTGAGCCGGGTGATTGATCGTATCGCAATCTAAAGCTATCAGTTGCATTGATCGAGCCAATTCAAAAATTCTTTCGATTTCGGCTTGCACTTCCGCTATAACAAAAATTTGAAATGTCAAAAAGAGGATTTAATGTTCTTTTTTTCTGAAAACTGGTCAAATTTGATTTCGAACACTGTAAGATTATAGTTCAGAATCGGATCATCTTAAAAAGAAACAGTTCAATTTTCATGTCGATAAAACTCAAGCCTAGTATAAGAATCAATAGACTGTTTTCCGTAGAATTGCACTAAAAAATGAAACTGGAAAGCAAGTATTATTGTTGTCAAGCGTCCTTTCAGTTAGCTAAATTTCTGAGCTAACTCAAATGACGCTTGACAATTTTAGTGTGAAAAAATTCTACCATGATCAAAACGATTTAAAATACAGTCATATTAAAGTACATACAGAGATCAGAACCCATACTAAATATCTATAGTTCAAGCTTCATGCACCAAACCTGTCTTCAGATGAGAGTTTTTCAAAATTCGCATGATATGTCCAACATGTGCACTGCAACCATATAGCATAATTGCATTAAATCAAGCATTACAGAACCAACTCCGTCAGAGATCTGTAGGTAGTTTATGACAACATGGAAATTCGTTTAAGACTCAATCATATATTTCCAATTCTGAAGACTCATATAATCTGAAGTGCAGGTACAACTCCGATTTCGATTTTGATCGGAATTTCGTAGAATAATTCGAGGACGATTTACCAAAAAATAGGCAGTGGATTTGCACATTCTTACCCAAATTGAATGTCGTTTTTGATGTAGCCTTGTCCATCAAAGCTCGTTTTATTGTCGGATTGTTCAACGTGGCTTTTTTGGCCAAAGAAATATCGGCCGATACCCGAGTTATGATGATCCTAAAATTGTATAAATTAAGTGTTATAAAGTGGAAGGGAAAGTAATGAAAGCTTCCAGTTGAAAATTGTAATCAATCAAGCTATCCGAATGGTACACGTGATCACAGTAATTAGCTAGTCACGTGACTTTCAGGTGCTGATAAATAGTACATTGCGTAAAACTTTCCGCAGTGTGAGAAATTTGAAGATACCCTGCCAGTTATAGCCTGTAAAGTCAAAGTCGAACCTGTGTTTCTGGCATTGAGATTTCTCTAGTCCAAACATGCAGGGGTTTAAAATTTGGCTACATTATTTTTTCTACAAATTTTATCAATTAGGCTAAGAATTTTAGTTTTTGATAGTCATGATTGATGTAGAGTGTCGCAAACTTTTTTGGATTTTAACCAATTTTGAATTTTTGGTTTTTCACCTGCGCCCCTAACCTATACTGCGACGAAATTTGTATAAATTTTTTCTCAATTAATCAACTTGATAAAATTATTTTGTGCATTTCCGAATGCCAATTTTAGAAAACGGTACCATTTTTTAAATATTCAATTAGGTTAAATGCTGGCCGAATTTTTTCATGGGTAGGGCATCCGAGGGCTAAATTTTTCAAATCATTTCAGTGTATTGGAAACTACGTTCATTCAATGAAATTCGTAATTTGAATTATGCAAGCTGTTTTCACGAAAAGAAAAGTAAATTCACACAAAAAAGCTCTAAAATGAAATTCATGCTTTTAAATAATAAAAGTGAAAAGCAACTCTTGACATTTTCTTCTGAACCGTACGTCACATCAGACTACAAATTTGTGAGCAACTATGAAAAATCTTTCTTTAAATGCTTTTTGTATACGATTTTGGGTATAGTTTTGGTTGTTGTCATTTTTCAAGTTGGAGCCATTTTCCAAAAACCGAAGCATGCTCATTTTGTCTTCAATTCACCTTCCTTCGAATCTATGCTTCAAAAAGTCGAAAATCGCCTTCTGCATCATATCCGTCACTTCGTAGCCTTTGAGGGACGGGCCGACAAGGATGATGGGACGCATGGCCGGCACAACATCGTAAGGAGGCACAGTGTCGTGCTGAAAGGGTGACGCGTGAGCGGAAAAATATAGATTCGCAAGTCAGAAATGGCAATCGAAAAATGTACAAAATGAACGTTTACTGTAGTGTGGTATTTTAAAAAAGTGTGACGCATCCCTTGTGTTGTAGTTGAATATTCATCAGCAGATAGTTTTGAAATCAGACTAATCGATAGTTAACTTCTGAATAACAGATTTTTTTACAAACTTTTCGAAAGAACATGAGTTTATTCTTTTCGTGCTTGTGCAACGTTAATGGGATATGCCCTTTGATCAAATTATTGTTGGCCGCGTGATGGTCACTCTCGTCGTTTTCGTCGAAACTTCGTTTCTCTGAAAAATGCAGTTAGAGAAATTTGATATGCATTTCATGATAGAAATTTTATTGCAGTGTTGAAAACTTTGACCACTTGATTGAAGAAACCACATTCACTCGTGAATACATCCTGCATTGAAATTTTACACGTTTTTCATGGACTAATATTTTTAAGAATTGGTGATTTAAAAGGCATGGATTCGAAATTTCTGCTATACGCTGCTCATACATTACATATGAATTTTACCAGGTGTCGACGGTGGCGACGTTCTATTTGTTAAAGTATTTTCGAGTAAACCGAAATTCGACGACGAACTGCTTTGTTTACTGTAATGCATACAAAAAATGATATTCAAGAAGAATAATTTTTTTGGAATAGAGAGTGGCCCAAAAAATCTCATCGAAAAGCATTATGATACGACATCCTGTCAAGTTAAAATTTTCTTTTTTTGATCCATACCATAACCACATGGGGATTTTGACCAAAATGACCTGCCTGAAAAGCCTAAAATACCTCAGTCAGTCGATATAAAGCGTTCGGATTTGTTCATTAGATAGCGAATCCAGTCCGCTTTATTAAGTTAAAATTTCATGCCTATAGCTACAGTATAACTCAAGCTGCACTTGTTTATAGTAAACGACTGATACCAATTTTTATTTCAACTTCTTTAAAATTAAGTGATCAGAAATATTCGGCTATTCCGTGAGCATAATGTGAAAATGCGTCAATCAATCAATACTGAACGGACTGAGGATTCGACGTCTGAGCTACAGTAATCGATTTTAATAGTCAGGAGAAAAATATTGTTCTCGGAAAAATTTACAATTCTCTCAAATTCTCAATACTTCGCTGTAGAACTATCCTAATTGGTTTCAAAGCTATTTGAATCAAATTTCATCTAGATAATGATCTCAATAAAGATTTTTTCTCTGGAACTGAAATCTTGTGCCAAATTTTCCGCTGATTTGGAATCGGTTAAAAACTAATTAGTGAAGAAACTCAAAAAAGCTACACCAACAAGTATGGATATTGGAATAATTTTTTATATCGAACACAGAATACCGGATCTACAGATCTTCTCTGGTTTCTGTACTGCAGCTCTTTAAGGCGAACCGTTTTTTGGACTACCCTGTAAGCTGCAGCAACCATTACATCAATCCTTGAAAATGCCCTAAATTGATAATTTCGGGAATGCCATGCAACTTTTTGAAAAAAAATATTAAAATAAGTGGAGATGATTAGCTAATGCGATCCAGAAAAAGTTGTTTCCTGTGAAATCTGAGTTGCCGATGTGATTCACATGCAGATCTGTTCAAAACCAACTGAAATCGGACTATTTTTGATGAAGTAATCAGGTATTAGTCTTTTTATAGTACATTTTCCTCAAAATTTTTCATCCTTAAAAATAGTCAGAAAACGACGAATGAAAAACCAGAAGGTTCAATTCGAATAGTGAGAATCTTAATTTTTGTGGGCTACTGTAAAATAACACTTTTAGATGAATCATTTTTTGGAGCACTCTGTCTATTCCACAAAATTACAATAAACGTCCGGATTTGCCGCCAGCGATAATCCGCACGGATTCTAATTTGGACGGCGAAGGTATGAACCCCAATTCGGAGTTTTCTCGAACTAATCGACCAATCCACCAATCGTTATTGTATTTCTGTAAATATGGATAATTGGGTCTCGTATTATTCGATGTTCAAGTCATTCTACTCCTGTAATACACATATTACAGTATGATCACATTACATGATGTGCAAGTACAAGTGATGCATACCTTACAGTATGATCACGTAATATGATACGCAAGTACAATTGATGCATGTCCTACAGTATGATCACATAATACGATGTGCAGGTACATTTCGTATACTGCATTGTACCGGTAAGTTAAGGTAAGGTGTAAGCTTCCAAAATATTCTATAATATTCTTTTATATTCAACAAGATTCTAGAATATTCTGTGATTTTCCGTGTCACTATATAAGTGGTGTTGCTTTGTATATCCATTCACTTATTTATTGTACAGTTAGCCTTATTAAACTCAGCTATTTATCAGCTAGTGTTCGAGTTGGATATTTGCCAATTATCCCAAGGCTAATCTATTTTAACCTTGGTCTAGTCATTATTCAAGACACAACATCCTGCGAGATGATACAGTAACAAAAATTACATTGATAGGTAGAAATCGACGAGATCTATCGATTTACACCCAACTTGTCGTGTATACAAACGATAAAAAATTTCCAAAAAAACAGATCACTTTGGCTTACTTCTTTAATATGCAAAAAATCGCGAACTTCGAACGAAAGCCCTTTCCCTGTGACTGGGGCATCATCGTCTAAGGCCCCATCATAGGCTACGTTGGTTCTTACGGCAAATGCAACTGGTTTATACTAAAAGTAGAACTTTATTTTATGTAACATTGACGTCAGTGAGAAAATTTTTCGCTGCAAGGTTCCTGATTTTAAAAATTTTGCTTTTTGTATACAGTAATAGGCGGGTATGATCCTAATTTTACCCGTCATGTCATATTGCAGACATTTCACGCTTACAAAGAGCAAAAAAAATTGCTATGGCTAGACAGTATATGAAATGAATCAAATCGAAAAACCACACAAGTTTCATTGAAAATTATCAATAGAGCATGGCCTGGTCTCATGAAATGCGAGTCAACAAGCATGCAGTCACAACTTCATCATGAATTTTCAAACAAAATCCTTCAATAAGTATCTGTTTTTCATAATTTCCAGACTTACCTGATTCAGACAATGAGATAAGCTGCATCCACACTGTATACATCGATACTGTAACTTTTCAACGCATGTGGTTTTTCGGACAGTCCGAAAAATCTTGTTTCATATATTCAGAGAACAAATTTTAAAGCACAAATAACTTAATGCAATAAAGAAACTGGAAGCTTACTGTAGTTTTCAACAAATTTGCATCATGATATTCAACTTACATGCAAAGTTTGACATAAGATTAGTAGTTTACTTTAGTGAATTGTGTATAGAGTTCAAAATGTGAAACTTTACTGTGTTAATGTGTCTCACCTTTGCACTCTCCAACTGTAACCTGGCCTGCTCCTCCGTTTCTCTTTTAGCCGCTTCTTTGGTTTCGTTGCTCAAATGTTCGGATTTTGCCGAATCTCCGGATCCCTGAAAAGGTCCACGAATCAAGAGAAATATCCGGTCAAAATTTTTTCCATGGAAAATATATAGAATATTCACTTTGAAAAATTTGAATCTTGGCATTGATGTGCCAAATATTACGAAATTAACAGTTTAGAAGAATGAAAATTATGCAAATTTTATCCGACCAGAAATATTCACGAACTGATGAAGGAGTCAATTTCCTTTTTGAAGCTTAAATCAACATTCTGGAACAGTCTTTTGGGGTTACTCTATGACAGGCTCGAAGAGAACATGCATATATGATTTGATTAGCACATTGATGACAAAGAGTATGGAACTATAGTGCACGCCTTGAGGGTTCGCAGGCGACGTTTCTAAGCGAAAAAACCCATGGAAGTAGAATTTTCGGCGCTTATCCTGCAGGGAATCACCGACGAAAAATGAAAATGAACTACAGTAATCCTCACAGCCGAAAAATGATCAAGTTAATTAGAAATTCAACAAGAATGTGAGCGAATGTTCAATATACAAATTAGTGCTCGAGCGAAGAATGATTAGAAGGAGAGGGAAACAGAGCAGCAGCAGAAAGTCATCTTTTTTCGTTTCAAGGTGGATGACACGAATCTTTCGCCAACAAATCTTGAATATGCCGCGTTGATTTGTGAAAGATGATACCGGAATATCACTTTTAAGAATTGAAAAAAATCTCTGAAATCAATTTTTGACGACCAAGTTAAAAAATCACAGGAACCCAGACATATCTAAAATCTGGACTGTCATTGGAATTGAAAAAATGAGCAAGGTTTAGACTATTAGCTGCCTAGAACCAAAAAAATCAAATTAGAAATCATATCAATGATTAATAATTATGTTTCATCTTCGCCACAAACCCTTTTGCACCAAACAGCTCTGAACCTTTCTAGATCTTCATAAAAAGCTATCTGTAGAAAAATTTCGGTAGAGGTTCAGAGGTTCATTAGTTCAAAGGCTTTCGTACAATCGTCAAATTTTGTCGTCTGGAGATCAATATCGGGTGAATTTAGGTCAAAATTTGACTTGCTACTACATTTTAATTTATCTACAGGGTGAGCCAAAAAAGGCGTTCGGTGCTGACTTCCATAACTTTTGAACGGATAAAGCTTTCTTAATGCGGATTGCTGCATTAAAATGCCCTGCTTATCTTCGCTGTAAAAACCAAATTTTATGCTCCAAGCATTTATGGTTACTGTACTAACATAAATTTAGTAAAAGTGGTCATTTTTCAGAAAGTAAAAATTGTGAAATCAAAGTAAAAGTTGTCCTATTGTGAAAAAAGTTTTGTGAAGATTTTTACACATAATGACAAATAAGAGTCACGCAGATTTATAAGTTACACGCAATTTAAAGTCATTAACTTCTTGTTTTAATATGGGGAAAAATTTCGCCAAAATCAAGGGCTTTTGTTTTGAAATTGGAAAAAAACCAAAATCAAAACGAAATCAATTCTGTCATTGATCAGATCGAAAAACGATTGGAATTATTGGTGTAATAGAATGTAGGACACGATAAAACGGTTCTAACGCAGTTTCCAGCTGTTTTATGGTTCTCGCGATTTGATTTATTGCACTTCTCTGTTGTAAAGCATGTTGATTTTGTCAATTTTTGTCAATTTTTCAAAATTTGTTTAATAATCCCCCTAGGTCAGCATGGGCTTATGGTGTAAGTTCATCCTCAACTTCAGGGAAATCAGCTCGGTTCTGATGGAATTCATTTTCTGAATAGAACTCAATGAGATCTGTCGATTCGTCTCCAATTTATTGCAGGGTAAATCTGAGAAGTCAACCAAATTTTGACCACTACTAACTGCGTCAAAAATGGAGATACGCCATTTGAAGTCATGTTATTGAGTATACCTCAACGAGACTTATTAATGGATATGCCAGAATCTTTTGATTTTTTAAACGAAAAGTTCCTGCTTATATCGAAGTCACAATCTGCCTCAGCCCAACTGTTATGTATAGTATACTAAAAACTATGCGATCAACTTTATAAATAACAAGTGAAACAGACAGTTTGAAAGAGATGATTTAATTTGAACTTTTTCCCGTTATTTAAGAACTGGTAATTGAAATATTTTCCAGAATCTCCACGACACACATGATTTAGTGACACAATGACGTTTCAGAGTTTGATACTTTTATTGAAAAAAGTGACTTTTGGCCTCTTAAAATTTGATTAGCCAGAATTTTAAAAGATAGACTGAAACATGGTGACTTTTTTAAATGCAATACTTAGATGTTTATTAACAATAGGATCATATTTTGATGCACAAAAGCCTAGATTGCTCAGAAATTTACGAATTCAAAAAACTTGAAGCCGTGATGTTTTGAACAAAAATTTCCAAAAAACAGCAAGAGTATGGAATTCTTCTAACAGAATTTTACGCAGAAGATCACGTGCTGCTGGATTATATTACGAGTTAAAATAGTCAAACGCAGTTCTGCATGCAGAAATTATTGCAGATTTTGAATTTTATTTAAATGAGCAGGTTTTTGAAAAGTTAGTAGGCAATTTTTAATGGGCAAAGTTACTGTAAATTAGAACTGTAAAAATAAAAAATATAAAAAAACAGCAGTGTTACAAGTAAAAAACGGTGCGAATAAGCGTCCAGTAAAGCTATATCGATGGATTTTTCGTAAGACTTTTTCTACACTGACCCTATCCTGTCAACATCTATCCAATGTACATGCCGCAACATGTGTGGTCATTGACTGTAAAGATGAAGCATGTAGAATTTACCACCATGATTACATTTGAGCAAATTTTTAGCCCGAAAATCTCATAACATGGAAACACTGAACTACTTTTTCCAATTACAATAACCACGGTGCAGTCAGAAATTGAATTTTTAATTGTACTTGGAAAAAAATTACACATTCTGCTTACCGAAAAATTTTTGTACGATATCAAATATAATTTCGAATATTGTCTAAAAATTGGGTTCATTCCGTCGAAGATTTTTCTCGTCGAAAAAAATTCAAGGGAAAATTCGGGAGCCAAGAAGAAGAATGAGAAATTTTTTTTTGTCACAAATTAGTATGTACTGTACAAATTGAATTTTCCGGGCGTTAATTGTACAGTATTATTGATGCTCAAGTGAGACAAATTGACGTGCTACAGTAAATCGGACACTTTTGTTACCACAACTTACCGAAAAATTGAAATTTATCGTTCCTGCCGGGCCTGCGCTAACGTTTTCTAAACCACTGATTACGATTGGCATGGTCCTGATGCGGTGTTGATGATTCTTCTTTTTTCCTTTTTGTACGGTAAATTATCGGCGGCCAAAAATACAGATATTATTGTATTATACAGGAAGAGAAAAATTTGCGATCTTTCTTCCTTCTCTTCTTCTTAACGCTAATGGACAATGCGGGTGGGGAGGAAAAAGCTGCAAAAATAATTTGCATATATTTTATGCAGATAGATATGCTACACAATTTTGTACCTTGCCTAGAATGTTGAAGGATAATGGGACTCATGCGTCTCAAAAGTTGAGTACTGCATAAACTACGCGCCTTTGAATCGATAGGATTTTTTAAGAACTAAAAACGATCATATCCTCCGAAAAGTTTTCTTCGCGAAGCACTTCTTCAAAAGACATATCGATTCTACCATTTTTCGACCAAAAAAGCTATTTTCGTATCATATATCGTACAGTGGACGAAAAATGTGAGAAACAAAAGCCACTTTAGTGATTTCCCAGAAGAGAAATGGCGCTCGATAGATTCGTCTTCCAGAGTCGGTGGTCACGTGACTTAACGTACTGTAGGTGAAAATCGAGAAAACGCTGCACTTTCACACAACTAAAGACTGAAGTGTCAAAAAAAACCTGTGATAAATTGAAAATTTCGTGTTTCATTTTCAGGTAGCTTTACTGTAGTTTCATTGATTGAGATAATCTTGCACACTGCATCCAGTTCTCGATTATCTTACTATACTAACACTCTAATCTACAAAAAGATGTATTAGGAATATTTCCCAATTTGGAAATTTCATGTTACATCACTATAGTCTGTTTTTTATAAAATGCTACTAAAATGAAAAATGACACAAATATTAGGTGACTTGAAAATCCTGCACATGAAGCTTTTACTCTACATTTTTTCACTCAAAAAATTTCTAATGTTAGTTGAGTATTGTCACCAAATTTAAGCTCCGCATGACGAACGGCTTGGTAGAAAATGCTGGAAATGTAAAATCGTACTTGCTTTCCAGATTGATCATTTGGAAGCATTTTATAAGAAACAGACTATAACATTGTATACCCTTGGCAAGAAAGTAATGTCGAAAATTTGACTACATTTTCAAAGTTTTATTGCATTTGCATGAAGCATAATTAATCATGAAAATATGTCCCATTACTATCAATCACATCTTGCCATTTCGCAGGTAGCTTTGCAATGCCTGCATAATAAAAAGTTTGGTGGTTTGAATCAAAAAAGTCAGGTATTTCAAATTCTATATCGACAAGGCTATTCCGCAATGACCAGAACAAATAATAATCTGATCGTGCAATGCCCGATGAATATGGTGGATGGGGTAACAACTCCCAATTTAACTCCTGGATTTTTACCAGGACAATGGCAGTGGTATGTGGGCAGGCATTGTCATGGAGCAGAAGTACTCCTTTGCAGTTTAACAATGCAGGCCGCTTTTGAATCAAAGCATTTTGCACAGAATAAAGCTCGCCTTCATAGACTTTAGCAGTGATGGTCAAACCAGATGGAAGCAACCCAAAGTGATTCCCTGGGTTGACCACCATACACATAACATAACTTTGTGTGGGCGTAGATTGGGCCTTGGCACTTGTGCTGGTTTAGAGCCTTTGCTGACCCATTGTCGCCTCCGGATGATGTCAACATACACAACACTCTTTTTATCTCCAGTGATGATTCGACCGCGGAAAGGCTCGATTTTGTACCATGAAAATAACGACATGGAAATGATAAGAAAATTATATGGAATTTTAAGAGTGGAAATGAATTTGAAAAGTAGGGTGTAACCAGGAGTCGAACCTGGCTACACCCTATTTTTCTCATTTATTTTCACTCCAAAAATTCCATATAATTTTCATTTCTAAAAAGTCAGCAACTTCATTGGTCAGCAGTTCAAAGCAGCAGGTATGCTGCTACTTTCCAAAGGTTGTAGGTTCATGACCACCAAGCATTGGAGTTATGCTAAAAATCGTAGCCAAGGGAAGCGCCTTAATCTGGGTTCACCTCTTGGTATGTGGTGAGGACATTAGCCCAGAATGCTGGTAACCCAGGTTTGACTCCTTGCTACACCCTATTTTTCAAAAATATGGAAATGATAACATGCTGTTGCATTATGTGATCGCTCAACTTGTGAGGCACCCATGTTTGGAGCTTGCTAACCTTGTTCATCTGCTTTATTTGATTTTTAGTAGTAGTGTGGGTACTTCTGCTATTTCCTTAGTGGTTACTTTTGGATCGAGGTCCAGCTGTTCTTGAATGTCTGCTTCTGGTACTTCATCTGGTGATCCACTATGAGGTTCATCTTTGATACTGCGAGTGTTAGTCCTGAACTTTGCAAACCAATGTTTGATTGCATGTTTAGACACAGCAGGTTCACCATATGCTTGCCATATATTTCTTGTTGCCTAAGTTACAGTTCTGCCCAAATCATACTCATGCAAAATGCAATGATGTATATGGTCCAGACGATAACACTTTGTTTTAGGTATCAATAAAATGGACAGTATGAGCCAACTGAAAACCTACCTCATTTTTCAAAACAATAATGTTTGCTCTTCCAAACAAACAATCAACAACCCAATTTATTGGGCAGGATTTTGAGGAAAAAGTTGATTGATAACACATGACCAAAGATCGACATTACTTTCTTGCCAACCATTCTTTAGTTCCATTAATTGAAGCTGCGAACTTTACACCAAACTATCCCGTCAACGAAAAATTTTTTGACTGCAGTAATTTAAGAAACGGCACTTAATTTTAAGTCTTTCTGGAAATATAGCATTTGAAAAAACAGACTATAGATCATCGAACACTGCTCTGCAAACGTGTAATACATACAATCCAGCAAAAAATTAATGTGATGCCAAATTGGAAATCTCAGTTTTTGATGGAGCTTACTCTAGCTTCATGCATTGAGATGGCGAACTGAACTTCTTTAAAGTCGTTTATCTTTGTATCATGACCCCATATCAAATGTGTTATACTTAGAGATGCACTTCATCCAGTGAACATTCAGTGTGCTTTGGACTTTTTGCTTTTAACCTACTTTTTTCCTTGCTTGATCTATTTTTCATGGATACTGTGAAGCAGCAATATCAAACACTTTAGATATATAGACTGCTGCAGAAAATGGTGCTATGTATAACCCATTTAATATAAAATGATAGATGCAGCAAAAATTAAAAAAGTAAGTTCAGTTTGAAACGCAATTTTCACTCAGTGGAAAATTTTACACTGTAGAAAAGCACCGTTTTTTAGTTAGAATGGGAAACGCCAAGATTGTTGAAATACATCGTGCTTATCCACTTTTGATCTAGAGAGAACTGTGTCGACACCTAAGTGCTACTCGATAAATTTGGACCAATTAACCGGGTTATTTTTCATTGATTACAGTAGTAAACTTATTAGCATTCCCCGTTACAGACCAGTTCAAAATGAATGGAGTCTATTGTATGCGTTTAAGCTTATTACTGTAATGAATAAAGAAAATTTCTCGTTCATGAGCACTAAATGGAGCAGCTAAAACTTTCATTCCGTAAACTCGTTAAATGGTCAAAATTTCTTGAGTAACAAAGACAGTTCATTTAAATCAAAAATGCATAAACAGTGTGGTCTTTCTATGAAAATTGTGTATCAAGTTGAGTCAACTTTTTTGATTCTCGCTGCGTGTGTGTCATTTCAAAGTAATGAACTATATGAACTGGTATAATGTGCAGAAATAGTTCAGCCCGAAAATTTGTTGCGATGACATAGTGGATAGTATCTTAATGCCAGTAAGCGTTAATCTATTATGAGAATGGATGTAATAAGTCATAATCATGAATGACCAAAATTTTGAGTTGATGTCTCCTACAACTACAGTAACTTATATGTCTATCAGTCCGTAGGCATCTTGTCGACGCCAAATTGCAGAAAGTATTTTCCACACTTTATATTCATAGATCATAAAGTCTTAACTGATGAGCATCCAAATGAGAGCAGATATTTCCCAAAAAATATCATCTTTACTAATTATTATCCAGTCATGAAATTTATATGTCTTGATACCGTCATCCGGGGTAACTTGAAACTACCGGGGTAACTTGGAACGATTTGTAAAAGTTTTTTGGATGTTTACTGTGTTCGTAATACTTTATTTAAAAGTTTAAGAAATAAAACTTTACATTTGTGAACATGTTATGTTCTGATTATACATGTTTTACTATACATATTGCTTTATGTCAGTTTTTAGTCATGCTTTCATACGTGCTAGTCAGTTTTTTGATTTTTAAGGGTTGCAAACTTCATTGTGCCCCACATGATACAAGAATGTCTCAGACTTGAAAATTTGGAAAGTTAGTGTCCTCTACGTCATCTACGACTCCCCAAAAACTCAAGCTTCAAAAGTTCATGTGGAGGTCATGGCAATGGTGTTTCATGTTACCCCATGAAGTTTCATCTGAAACAAAAAACATCTGATTTGGTCAAATTTTAGAGGCGCTATACGAATTCTCCTGAAATCAATTATTTCTAATGTTCCAAGTTACCCCGGAATCGAAAATTCAGAGAACCTTCACATTGAGAACAGGAATTTCGCCTTTGATAATCGCAATATAAAAGAATAATTGAACTTCAAAATGGAAAAGTCGACTCATTATTCAACTTGAAAATTACTTTTCTACAGTAAGATATGACGTAGTTTCATAATTTGATTTTCATTCAACGATGCCAAAATCGGCACTAAACTAAAAATGAACTACTCATGCGAAAATATTAATGAAATTTTGACTACTTCAGATAGAAAAAAAACAAGATCGAACTCTTGAAATGAGAAAGTAGTTTAAAAATTGTGGAACACACGATCGAATGCTTTAGTGACGTTATAATACAGGAAACTATAGATCAGCAAATTATGCAAATGAGTCTGAAAAACGGGAAAAAAGCCACAAGACGCGAAAACGTACTAGAAAAATTTCAATTAGTGTACGTGTGCTCCGAAATTCCAATTTTGGATCAAACGACACTAGAGATTTTTTGCGCAATGCAGCTTATTCAGTTCCATATGTGTAGACATCGGAATGAAAAATCAATTAAATTTCATTGTCCTTATCCTGATATTATTTTCTCGTCGAAATCCAAAAAGAGAGGTTCTCCGCATCCGAAATTTCGAGTAGCGAAAGAGCTCATCAGATACTACCTTTTTTGTCGTTAATGATTTTCCAATGGCCGGTTTTTTTCAAGACTTGAGGAGATAAACATTTGAAAAAATAGTGATAATCTGGCTTTTTGAGTGATGGATAAAGTGTGAAATGCAGTGAATTTTGCCAAAATATGGGGAAAAAATCGTAAATTTCTGTGATCCCATCATTCAAAAAGTATCGTGACTGCCCAAAGAAGTTGATGAGCAAGTGTAACTTGATAGATCCTCTTACTGTACTTCCGCTGGAGAGCCGTAAAGTGAAGAAGAAACGCTTCGGCACAGTCAAGTCACAAGATCTACACTTCCATTGTAAGCAGAAAAGGCATCAAGTTTCGGTTCTGCTATTTAAAATTACTTAACAAGTGTCAGAATTTTAACAAAATCATTTCCATTCTTAGTGAATTATTCTCTAACAGATTTCCATCATACATGTGACGAGGTCTAGGGTGTCCTGCGACATTTTAGGCCGGGGTCAGTGATTCCCCTAAAATCTACGGGCGGTTTCTGAAGGAACAAATCGACTTTTTCACAAAAAAATCCGAAAAATGGTTCAAAAAATACCAATTTTTGTCTAAAAAAACCGTAAAAATGTATTGGTGACTCGAAAAGGTCGAGAAAATTTACGTTTTTCATCAATAAATTGACGTTTTTTAGAACCTACTGTTCCTATGACTACCATATGGCTATACCATATAATTTGCTGTTCCTATGACTACCATATGGCTAGCCAGACGATTGGAAAATCCAGGGGGGGTCGCCCAATGGCTAGCCATTAGGCCTACGATTTCAGCTGGTTTCTATAGCACTTCCCCCCAATTAGATGTATGATTTAAATAATAATGGCCAAATTTGGAGAAAAATGTTTTTAGACAATCATATTTGAAATTTTGAAAATTCAAAAAAAAATTGTCCGCTTTGACTCACTCATCAAGATGGGAGAAAAACACGGAAAATTAGCATAACATGATATTGCTTTGATCAGATTGTTGGAAAAGGCGCCTCAAGTGACGGTTTCACCCCTATTCAGCGAAACACACAATAGCGAAACTCGAAATAGCGAGACTCAATACAGCGATTCTCAAAACAACGATCCTGAATGTAGCGGAGTCTCAAAACAGATTCTCCTAATAACGAATTTTCAAAAAAGTTTTCTTTGGAATGGAAAAATGTAGATTGGGCGGGGCAGACATTGTAGATTGGGCAGGCCTATTTGGTCCTCCATTTCGATCTGGTGGATGCTGGTTGTCACACATTTTGGCACGAATCGCCGGATTTCCCACATTATGGCTCTATAGCATGTGTTTTCACGACATTACAGCTTTTAATTATGGTTAATTTATTATTAACGTATGTATCTACGTGCATGCTTTTTGTTTTTGTTTTCCTTTATTGTCTTATTCCCTTTTATATTCTTCGTAAGCCACTTTTTGTTTAAATTTATCAGGTTGTGTACTTTTGCTCTATTGTTTACCTACTTTTTATTACATTATTTACTTTTCGTTTCTTTATTATTTGTTTTGCTTTACTGCTTAATGGTTTTATTCATTTCATTTTGTTTTATTTCCTTCATTAATTTATTTTTTGCCATTGAGCTCTATACAAAACAATTTTAATCATAGACTCTCAACTAGCAAAAACGGTTCTAATATGCCCAGTTTGCATATTTATTATAAAAATGATGTGTGCGTTTACTCTAACGCATAGAACTTTTTACTATTCGCTGTTTTGAGTCTTCCTATTTTGACTTTCGCTGTATTGGGGACAGGCCCAAGTGACAGTCTCTAGGAGTATATAATCAGTCACTGAAAGGCCTTACAAATAAGATATTACATCCAGCAGGAAAAATTTCCACTGATCGAGAGTTTCAAATCTTGACTTTAAGGATTCAGGTTAGCAAAAATTTATACATGTAAAACTGAGACACATAAATGATTTAACCACGTATATTACAATACTGCATCAATCTGTAAGGTGCCGGAAGGCAGCTGGAAGAAAAACAGAAACCACAGAAATTTAGAATGCGGAATGTGTATGATTCAAAAAATGAAAACGTGAAGGGAAGATATGACTCGTAAACTATTTTTTATAATGTAAAAAACAATATTGAGCAACATAAAAAATCTTCCAACAAATTAACAAGCGGTCACTTTTCCACAGTGTCACTTTCGCGATAAAAGATCAGTAAGTGCAATTCAAAAATTTGGTATTCTCCAAACTGTAAGACCGGGAAAAATTTACGAACGAACTTGCTGATCAATTCGTACTATGGAAAAATAATTTTTCGTGCTAACCGGCAAAGTTCTTTTTGGATCAATTATTCGGCCAACCATTCTTTAAAATAGACACACGTTGCCGGCGAAACTAAACCTTTCGGGCGGCAATCTTCGAAAAGCGGGCAAAAAGCGCAAGGCGCTTTCACCAAGCCGGTGCAAAATGTCGTTTGCGAATTGGGCGTCTTCGTCGCCGCGTAAAACGTATCGCCGCCGACGACGCCCAATTCTTTTTGAGCGTTGCCGTCGAAGACGACGGTGTCCAAAATTTTTTCCACGTCGGCTAGAGATAGGTCGATTTTGCTGATTTTCAATTCCTTGATGTGCTGCAAAATTTCGCTGGACGACGTGAGGCATGATTTTCGCCTAGAAATAAAAAAATAGAAAAAAGAGGCAGAAAGGAAAAAAGAACAAAGTAGAAAAGAAAAAAGAACAAAATAGAGAAGAAAAAAACGAAAGAAAAGTAAAAAGGGTTTCAAAAAATCTAGAATACCTATTCTGGAACATATAAAATTAAATTGTCAAACTTTGGCAAAAAGTATAAAGAAAACGATTCTACATTAGCAAAAAATTAGAAATCAACTTATAGCAAACCTCGTTTTCTGTGTAAACAACATAATAACCTTCAAGGTAAAAAGTAATTATACGGTGGAAGTGCAAAGCTGATGGACAAAGTCTTAAAATTTCATCAGGAAATAGAATAATGAGATCTAAAATAGGAATTCAAATGATCTCACAAGAAGCAAACTACTGAAAAATTTACAAATCCTAACTTGTTTGACTAGGCTGCAAATAAAAATTCTAAAATGCGATAAGCTCGAACATCTGTAAGCAGAATATTATTCCAGAAAAGTGACTGTACATTACAGTAATCATAGATTTATTCGCAGAATTGAAAATCCAAAAATACAATTCTTTTTTATGCTCATTTAACCATACTTTTTCTGTTAATTTCCGCTTCGTAATCTTGAACTAAAAGATTAATAAACCTGATTTGAGTTTCATATTACTGTAGAATCGCCCAATTTAGTATATTTTCGTTAGGTCGCATGATTATTTACATATATCAAAATTTTGTGACACTAATACCATACTAGAATAGAAGATTTTAGAATTTCTAGAATTATCAGCATTTATGCGATTACATTCCTGGTGGAAACCTCTGGGAAAAAAGTTCAAAATTTTTCCACACCAGGAATCAAGTTTACCAAAAAATGCTCTTTAGAATCTGAAATCAAAAAAATGATATTCTTGTTTAGAAGCCACAGTGTAGTGACTAAATCATAGCTTTAATTTAAGATATTAGTACGAGTATGATCAGATTATAAACCATTCCTGTAGAAGCGGACTTGCGAATCGTACAATAAATCAAGGATTTCTTAATCTCGGGAGTCATGAAAATTTGTTTGACTCCCTAGACTGTACAAACCAATTTCTGTAAAAATTTTTTACAATCCTCCAGTAACGTATCTATTTTTATTGTGACTTTTACTGCAGTCTTTTTTGCAACTAGTGTCTATTTTGCTGATTAGGATACAAAAAAATTTTCATGATGAGTACAGATTGCAGTCTTTTCAAGTTCTTTATCTTTCTAAAATATCAGACTAATCTTATTCCAAATACTTTAATTGGAAGCTATGATTTAGTTAACAAACCAACTGTGGCTTGCTGCAAGTCAGCACAAATAATGATATAATATTTTGATCGCATCTTTAACTTCTTTCTCTGGAAGAATTTCTAAGAGCAGTGCAATGCAACAAATACTGATGATTCGAAGAAATCCAAAAATCTTTGTTCCTACGTCGTATTAGTCACAAGAATTCCGATTCCGCATTTTGATATATGCAAATTTGGCATCATTCGACCTAACGTAAGTCTACTAAATTGAGTGATTCTACAGTAATATGAAATGCAATCTAATTGCACAAATCTAGTTCAAGGTCGTGGAATAGAAATTTACACAGAGAGGGGTTAGATAAGCACAATGAAGAATAGCACTTTTTGATTACCATTTCTACAAATGAATCCGTGATCATTGTGACGTAGAATCAATTTTTTTAAAATGGTGTTCTATTTACAGATCTCTAAATTTGATAATTTGGCTAGAAAAACTAAAGCGACTTGTGCATCAAACACAAAAACAAAAAATTCTTCGAATAACTGTAATATCAAAATTATTTTCAAAAAGAGAAAAATAATTTATAATCTCACTTCGCTAGAAAATCGTTCGGGAATTTTTCGGCCGCCGCTTGAGCTTTCGATTTTAAATATTTTAAACATTGTTGATTTAGGAGATCGACGAATTGACTATCGAATTCTTGACCGCTGTAGAAAGCGCCGCCGCTTACCGAACTATCGGGTTCCAATTCGAAAAGCATATAAATTTTTTTGCTAGCCGCCGCGCCGACTGGTTTTATAGCTTTGATCAATTTTCGACTTTCCAACGTTTTCAGTACCTTATTGATAGTATTGACGTGTAATTTGAGAATTTCTTTGATATCTCGGATCCATATACCTGAAAACAGCTGTATCGTAAAGCGAATTGAGTATATGACCCAAAAAAATAATTTGAAGCTTGCTGTTTGCTCGCAATTTCATATTTTTTTATTTTCTGCTACCATACAACGTTTCGAACTGAACATTTTTGAGCCCACCTTAGTGTTAACGCTCAAAAGTTGTCGGATAAAAATTTTACAGTCAAAGCTTCTAGTGAAGGTTTTTGTAGACAATACTGATTTTATCGAACAGTTCACAACGTACTAAAAAAAGAGAAAGTATCAGGATTCTTGCACGATGTTGAATTTACACAACACCATATCAGCTGTTTTTTGTTAGACTTGAGTTGCAGTTCCTCCTAACTAAATTATGTACAAACTAAATGCCTCCGACATTTTTCGGCAAAATTTTAGTCAGCGAGAAAATGAACAGGAAAAAATCAATGGAAGTTTACTGTTGTTGTTGTCTTGATTTGGAGTAAATATTGTAATAAAAGTCAACGACTTATCTAATATAAATCTGAGTTTACATGTTCAAATTTCACATCGACATGTCGAAATATCCAAAAAAAGAACATTTTATTTTGACTGCACTGATTTTATGATTCATAGGTCACGTCAAAACTCAGAAATTGAAGTTTAACAAGTGCAGTGTATTCTCAAGACATTATCTGCACTTATAACAGGATTATCTTTCTAACCATTGACTAAAAGATTCGATTCTAAATGTTCCTTAAATTAAAATGCTTATGACGTTAAAAGAAATCGCGTCAAAATCAATCAGATGTGTTAATTTCTGCCATAAAATCGGATAAAGACTCATAAAACGGTTAGCTCATGTGTGGCATTTGCTTATGTATCAAATGCAAATCGAAAATTTGCAAGTAAGAAACAAATTCGAACGTTTTTTGAGGAAATCAACCAAAATCAATGTTATGTAAATAACACTGAAAAGCGTACTCATGTGACAAATATTCAGATTTCATCACGAGATATGTGTTTCGGTATCCTTGTCAAAGCCTTCATTGCTACTAGGCAATGCAAAAAATTTCTTATCGAAAAATATAACTTCTACGGCCTAGAAGGCTTGTGGTATCTCAGTCAGTCAATCTGGAGTGTCGGATATTGTTCATCAGATGGCTTACTCGTATTTGCTCAAGTTTCTCACTTTAAAATTTTTCATCTATACTAACAGTATACACTCGTGAACTGAAACTTATTTATAGTACAGCATTGCCTTTTCATCCCAATTTTATTGTATTTCTCGAAAGTTGAGCTGCTGCAATAAAGAATGCTTGATTATCAATGAAAATTTAATGGACTTAGGCAATGAACGTTCGATATCTGATCACTCGTTTCCAACAATATTTATTATTTTTTAAACTCTTCTCATTGAACATTTTTAATCACATGTGGACTTTTCAGTATTTTCTCTCAAATTCATTTGTTTTTGTGGAATTGGTCCAAAAAAATTCCATGAAAAACCATTAAAATATTGGTTTTGCATAACACTATTACCCACCAGTTTGTGAATGTAGAACATTCAAAAAGTTTCGGCATGAATATAGAGTTATTTTGGTAAAAAATACAAAGGAACCTCAAATTGCTTTGGTTACTGTAATCACGCTGTTCTGGGTCACCCTATGTAAATGGGCACCGGAAATTCAATGATAAAATGAGAATACTTCAGAGATAATTAGATTAATTTTCCCGAAATTAATCTAATCGGCAGCTATGAAATGTTTCAGAAAACAAATTATATGTCAAAAGTAGTTGCCTAAATTTTTGTAAAAGTTGATCCCCTTTACCGTTGGACAGCTTAAGTTTGCTTAGAATTTGCAACTTTCGGAAACTTACATTGACCAAGTTCACAAAATCGAATTCTATCTAGTTGACACTTTTCACATCGTTTTTACATTTGATAGATTCATAAGTATAATACTCCGAGGTTTGCAGGGTCAGGCAAATTTTTTATGGATGGGGTCATCGACTGCACAGAGTTTCAGGGAGTCATTGACGGAAAAAATCGTTTTTGTCTGAAAAATCCGACAAAGGGTTCATAAAATAATATTATAATCAAAAAATAGTGAAAAATAGTAAAAAAACATAAAATAAGGTATATTTTTGACACAAAGCGCCGACAAAATTGACATTTTTGACCGTTGTTTGCTCAAGAATGATCATTTGCTCACGAAAAATTGACATTTTCAGTTTTTCGATGATGGCAGTTCCCAGAATGTTATTTTCTTTTTTGACAATTTAGATTATACGTAAACCGGGATTTTGCAGCTGAAAGTCACTGATTCTGTAGACAATTTATACGATTTTTAATCGTCAAAATATCATCAACGCCTAACCTTTATTTTTCGATTCTTCAATCAATCTATAAACCGCCGTCTCTTCGTTCGTCGCTCCGGCGATTTTACCGCCGCCGGCGGCAGTTCCGTCGCTCGACGATTTTACCCTATAAATTAACATTGTACCGCTTTTGAACAATTCAAGTTTGGATTTGGCCAAAAGTCGATTTATGGCCGCCGCCCGCTGTTGAGCGTCTATATTGGAAGGTATTTTATTCTGCAATTCCGAATCCGATATGCCGTCGGCGTACGATGAACATAATTCATAAATTTTCTCCTCTAATTCTAATGGTTCGATCGATTGGGTAACGACGACTCCGCCGCCGCTAGTTCCGACTTCGGTCGGTTCGGATTTTATGGTTGCGGACATTTTCAGGGATATCTAAAAATTGAAAAAATTTGAACGAAAGAAAAAAATGTTTACGCAAAATATAGTATTACAGAATAAAAAACTACAGTAGAAAACGAAGATAAGTACATAAGCTTTTACTGTATACAAATTATATAACTTGAATCCGAAATCGAGTAAATTTTGCAAAATATCGCAATGGAAAATTGGCACAGAGAAATGATTCAAGATTCGTGAAACACTTTTATCCAAACGAAAGATTATATCCAAAGATAAATATCACAAAATCTAGAAATTCCTAGATTAAATTACTGATTTTCATCTTGAAAACTTTGAAAATCGTTGTTGATGAACATCGCTTGCAGTAAAATCGTGAGAATTTATAACCATGAGAACATTTTTCTTAATTTGTATAATGGTACCATTTTCCACATATACATCAGGATTTCGAGTTGAACATTGAACGCGTGTCAAAATCTGAAACACCGATTTTGATTCAGGTTTTTGATGCATATCTCTATAAATACAATGTATATGACGCTAATAAATATTCAAACAGACGAAAACATACAAAATTGGCCATCTTTGTGAAATTTTAAAACCAATTTCAACAAAATTAGAAAAAGTCTTCCGAGTTAGAAGCTCAAAAAATTTTTCGTAACATTTTCATTCGTTTCTCGAACATTCTGAACCCATAATCATCTAACCTGGATACAATGACTCCTGTTGTACGTGTTATTATGCAAAAGTGAATTTTTGTACAAAATCGCGAAAAAATGGAACTTCGTCAAGAAGAATTGACGTTCATCGATAAAACGTCGAAACAAATTTGGCACAATCGAACCGGTTTGTTGATTTCGTATTTTAAAATTGGCATCGTTTGTTCACTGCATTTTGAGCATAGAAGTCGACCGCAATGACGACTGAAAAGAATGAAGAATAAAAGAAAAAATCATCAGAAGAAGCTGAAAATTTTTAATTTCCAGACTTTTATAAATTTTCAAATTTTCCATGATTGTTTAGATTTTCTAGGTAGGATTATGCACAACCAAAATACCAATGATGCTTCCGGACTGTCAAGGAAAATTTCACGCTGCATTCCGAACAACAGTCGCCCTCGGCCCATTTTGGTTCCACGACCAATTGATCTGGGATTGGAGAAAAATGCAATGTATTATAAACTTCAGATAAACAAAACAAAATAAAATTAACAAGTAAATTTTACGAAATTTCCTAATTTAAGGGACATATTTCTTATTAACTATGAGTGAGGAATAAGAAATCCTATGAAATCCTATTCATGAATGGCATTGAAACTTGGATTGAAAAATTGAAAACTTGTCGACTATTGAACAGGCCGAAAATTTTTTAAATATTATGAATTATCTGAATAGCGAAACAAACATTTTCTAAAGAGAAGCTCGATTTTCCATAGCATTATTATATTATCGAACTTTCTAGGATCAATTTTTGGATTTTCAAGTGAAAAGATCGACCGAGAGTCAGTTATTATTTTAGATGACTTGTTGTTTCGAAATTCTGTCGCGGATTTCTAATCTGAAAAATTTAAAACTCACCTAATATCCTAAACAACAATTGTTTCGTGGGCGTTGGAAAATTGAAAATCGATTCGAAACGATCATTGACGACGGCCAAACACGCCCCGGCGGCCAAGACCGCTTTGCACAGGCTGAAGTTGCCATTCATATAGGCCAAAAGAAAAGCTATAAGAGTAGAGAAATTTGCCGCTTAAGAAATGGAAAATTGATGAAAAAAATTGTTTTACGAGTATTTCCTTCGACGTCACGCATGTCTAGAGCGTAGTCGGGTTTCGTTTCTAAGAAAACGTTGAAAATCGCCGCGGCGTTGTCCTTCCCGTGACAAGCCAAAATGTGTAGAGGATTTTGGCCCCTAAAAAAGGATGCGTAAATTTAGGAATACCTAATAAGCGGCGAAATCCAATTGAAAAAAGCCTAAACGTTCTCAAAGAAGCCAACGATGCTTGCTTTCTTGACGTTTACGAAACAATATGCTCAAAAAATGCCAAAAATTACACGTTTTCTAATTTAGGTTTCCAAGATAGAGTCGTTATGACGATTTCCATATATTGAAACAAAATTAGCAGTATAAAGATCAACAAATCTATGTTAGTAGTCTTAAAAGCAGTGAAATCAGTCACTTGTTTGGAAATATGTCAAGTAGACATTATTTCTTCCGTAAAAGGAAAACTCGTAAAATGATCTATATATGATGTGTCAAGTTTCATTGCTCAAAACACTATTTGGTGAGATACATATCACCGCTTTTAGTCCATTTTTCACTGGATTCAAGACTGTCTGGCTTTATTAACTTACTTAAAATTTACAGCTTCGGGATTAATTGGACAATGAATAAGTAATATTTTCGCGCATTGCAAGCTTGATCGTTCAACCGCCAAATGAAGTGCTGCAAAACAAATAGAAATGGTAAAACATGACGAAAATCCACAATTTATACTCGCCATTGTTCGCATTATGATCCACGGCGTCAAAGTTTATCCCATTTTCGAGTAAAATCTCGCATATTTTCGGTTTATCAGAAACGCAAGATAAATGCAAAGCCGTTTGTTTTGTATTTTTGGTTACGGCATTTAAATCAGCTCCGGCCAAAATCTGCAGTGTCGAAAAAATGAAGAGCATGTCAATAAAAAAGTTAATAAATAAGAAAAAATGAAAACTGCATTCGGAAAACTTACTAAATTTCGAACAATCATTTCGTGTCCACTTTCCACGGCCAAATGTAATGGGCTCAAACCTTCGGAATCGTTTATCGGATGGCAGACGTCCATTTGTATGGATAATAGGAATAAAACTGATTCCAGATCGCCTTTTTTAACCGCCGTATGCAAGAAATTATAGCCTTTATTGTCGATCTAAAAAAATAAAACGAAAATTGAAGGAAAAATCGAATTTTTTCGGCAATTTCACTTGTAGCACAATTTTCGGATCTCGATTTCGTAGAAGATCAGCCCCGCGGTTACATTTAACATTCATCGCTGTTGCGAACGGGGTCAAACCTCTTCGATCTTTAATTGTAAGATTGATTTTAGGTGATTTCAATAATGCCTCCAATATGGTTAAATGTTGATTGGCGATTGCGAAGTGCACTGGCGTCTTGCCCTCTCTATCCTGAAATTTGAAATACATTTCAATGCGCTGTGATAAAAACGAAATTTTTTTCTTCTCAGATATATAAGCAGAGCAAATTTTAGAGGCGAATAAAAGTTTTTGAGGACTACAAATTTTGAATCACCTGTGCATTAACGTCGGCGCCAGATTTGATCAGCTGTTCGACGACTTTCTCTAAACCCCAGCATGCTGCCAGATGCAAGGGAGTTTGTTTGTCCAAAGCTTCCTCGGGCTGATCTTTCACTGGAATATCTGGATTTGGACGCCTAGGCGAGCTATGGTCGCAGCCACTAAAACGCAAAAATCTACGTTTAAATCGAAATTTATTGCTAAAAAACGAACAAAAAATTACTGTCTGACTAGGAAACACGCCGCAAATTCGTTATTTTCGTCTATTGCTTTATGTAATAACGTCTGGAAACAACTTGATTGGTTTTCGGCGCGCCAAAAATTTACATCACAGCCATTTTCTACCTAAAAGGCGAAGGAAAAGTGAAAAAAACGACATCGACGAATAATGCTTGAAAATTACCAAAATTTCAGATATCATTTCGTCATTTTGGCTCAATGCCAACCACAGCGGGCAATTATTCTCAGAATCTAAATGGTTGAGTTTGCATTTTCGATTGCATAATGATCGAACAATGTTGGTAAATCGATTTTTAATTGCGAGAAATAGCGGGGCAGAGCTGTCGTCCAGCCTGGGAGAAAATCCCAATTAAAATTCAAAATCAAACCTAACTTCATTACCCTTTTCATCATCCTGAATAATATGATTTATCGTACTTTTTGTCTATATCAGCATTGCTTTTGATTAAAAACAATGCTGCTGCTTCATTTCTAGTCATCAGCATATCGTGAAGCAGTGGAATCTTGAGTTCGTTTTCAGAATTCACGTCTGCTCCGTGATCGACCAATTCTTGAGCAAACTGAAAAAGTGGAAAAAACTTACAGTAAACGATCATCGATCAAGCATCAATTAATACTACGTACATCGAACAGATTCATTTTCAAGGCTAACGACAACGGCGTATCGTTCGACGAATCTCTAGATTCTAGATTCAATCGAATTTTATGATCTGAAAAATGAGGCTTGTACAAAATTTTCAATACGTAGGTCCAGTGAAAGATTTTTGAACACATTTTTGTGCAAAAGACATCGTAACTAATTAGATTTTAATTGTGAAACTTGTAATTCGATTCAGTATATAGAATTCGTTTTTCTAATTTGAAAATCAAATTCATGTTTTTGATCAGTTGAATAAAGTTTTACCGAGTGCTCGAAGCTTACCGTGATTGAGTAGCGTGCGCAAAACGTCCAAATGCTTAAAACTAATCGCCAAATGTGCAGCAGTCTGTTTATCAACGTCAGAATCAGTTTTTGTGGTCAAATTTGGATCGACGTCGTTTTGTAATAAGGTTTTGACCAGCGGCGTCATTCCTTGGCGGCACGCCAAGTGCAAAACTGATTCTCCCTGAAATACAAGAGTTCTTAGAGAACGCGGCGGTCAGAAAAATCACTAATTCAGCCACCTTTTTATTGATAACACTCGTAGAAATGCCATTTTTTAGTAGAAATTCGGCGGCCGTCATTAAATTCGAATCTAGACAATTATGTAGGAGCGAATCGCCTGGAAAATTAACAAAGAACTATGCCATCTGATCGTCGAATTAACAGTGGTGATCAAGATTTTGAAATAATCAGGAGCTGATTTCAAAAATTATTGGATCAGCATTAGTTAAATATATGATGAAGTTCTCTTACCCGATTCGATATCAATCAAGTTCAAATTAGCACCCTGCTCAATAAGGCCTTGCGCCATTTCGAAATCCGAACAATTCAAAGCGTACCACAATGGGCATTTTCTATTATTGTCCAAAATATTCAAATTTAGGAGCGATTTCATCGTTTCCAAAACAAAAGCGAATAATTTACGATTGTCATTTTTGATCATTAAATGCAAGCACGAACTTTAAAAGATAAAATTATGATAGAAAAGATAAACAAAAAAATTTTACGCATCTACTTTTTCTCGTTATCCAAAGCGTTAACATCGATGCCGGCGTCGAATATCAATTTGGCGATTTTGATCGCTGCGTTGTCGTCGAGTAACGAAGATTTGGATGATATGACGTGCAAAGCGTTTCGACCGGAGTTTCTATCCAGTAAGCTGACGTTGCAATGATTTTCAATCAGAAATTGGGACGCGAAATCGTTTCCTATATAAATTATGACCTGACACAACTATTGAAATCCTCATTTTGCAGTTAATATTTTCGACAATACTTATTTTTGAAAAACGTAATCCGGAATTTAGATTTTATGGTGCATCTTAGAGTTTATAACATATTCGAAAAATTGAATAAGTTTTTTCATTTTTTGCTATGCACGTTACACTACATACTTTACTTTGTCAAAAATGTTGATTGATACCGAAAAAATTGTATGAATTTCCGAGGATTTAGCACTTGTAATAAATTGTTACCATGTTCCATAAACTTTAATAGCAAACATTTTCCGCTAGAATCGCACGCGTTTAAATCAGCACCATAATCTACTAAAGTTTTCGCCAACGGATTATGCTCCAATTCTAATGCTAAATTTAAGGGCGATTTTCCATCTTCGTCCTTTTCGTTGATTTTTTGAGGAAGCTTTCAATATTAAAAATTTTCAATTCTTGAGCAGATATTTAAAAAAAACTAGCGTGTACACATACTTGAGAACCGTATTCAATCAAATACAAAAACGCCACGTCCTCGCGTTGCAGCTTTACGGCGGCGTGCAATGGGAATGAACATCGACTCTTCAGCATCCTGTACAACAACGGCGCGGATATGGCGTTAAAATCATTGCCGGTGAATTCATCCTGATGAATATATTTTAAAGTCACGTTTTAGGCCTAAAGTTGCAAAATTTCATACTGCAAAGAGATTTTCAGTGCACTATTCATGAGAAGCACTACACTTACCCATCTAGTAGTTATCAACAACGAACATTTGTCGCGGAGATTATCTAGCTTCAGGCTGTCGGCAGTTTGAAAGAAATTAATGCAATTTTTGACGTCCAAGCGACCAATCAGAACGGATTCGCATCTTGAAAGGTCAGAATTATTAATCGATTTAGAGTTTATGGTAATAAGATGAAAAGTTTTTCCACACATTTTGGAAATGATAATGGTGTTGGTATTTCAACAAAATTGTTCCATCGGTAAGCGTAAAAAAGACATTAACAGACATAGAAAACGTAAGACTTACTTTCCAACTAAATGGTTCAATTTAAAACGCTGACCAGCTTTCATTAGATCGACAATGAAACCATCACCCATTTTCGGGTCTAAACGATCCGTATAAACCCATTTTAGCAAGTTAATGCCGATGTTGTAGGACATATCTAATAAAATTGGAAATCTTTTCCCAGTTTTTTGAAGCATTTTATAAAGTTACCAATAAATTCAAGTCGATCGGCCGAGGCAAGATCCGGTACGCCCCAATCATCGGATCGCACGGATAAAACAAATCTGTGAGCTCTGACTTGATGACCGTCTAGATGTATAGTGATGTCACTGAAATTTGGAAGAATCATCGACTTGAATGAAATGAGAGAAAATACCAGCCGATTAATGTTAAATCAGTAAGCAACACTGTTTTTCCCACATTTGCACTATAATGTGGAAAAAAATCTGGAATGTGGAAAAAATTTTTGAGGTCTTTCCACAAATGTGGAAGAAAAATTTGGGGTTTTCATATTAAAAAGATGCATTTTGGGAGGCCCAAATCTCACAATTTTTCGGCGCTTCGCGCCGGTTATAACTTTAATAATCATCATTATTTATTCAGTAGCTCAGGCGCGGCTTTTATCATGTCTACCATCATTTATCGCATTTTTTCCTTTTGAGAAAGATCAATACGTCAAGTCTATGCTTTTTGATGCGATTATTTCTTTGCTAAGGTAAAATCAATTCAAAAGCTTCGTGGAAATATCTTTCCGAAATTTATACTCTTCTTACTCATATATTTTCGACCAAGTTCATGAGAGTTTACAAATAAATTACAGAATTTAAAATTTTTCAAGTAAATTTCTAGAAATTACGACTATTGAACACAAAATTGGAATCTAATTCTTGAAATAAATGTTTGAAAATTGATTTTCCAGCGTCCCAGAATGTCAATATACCCAAAAAAAATTTCCGGCGCTTGGCGCCGGAAAGATTACCATCTTTTTTGGGCTTTCACTTGCCATCATAGAGCACTTGACCATCGATTTCCCATGTAATTCAAAGTCAATTATGCTCTTGGATAGTTTGCTAGAAAATTTGTTCCACAATGCTAGTAGATTAGGCTTTAAAGTCGAGCATTCCAATTTTAATGAATTAACCTCTAAAAACACCGGAAGGCTTGAAAAAACTCAAAAACAGTGCGATAAAGCGTCTATGAGCATTTTTAAGCGAAAAAACGAGGATTTTAAGACGAAAAAAATTTTTTCCACATGTGGAAAAAAAATTTGATTCCTTTCCACATTTGTGGAAAGAAGTTCGTGGAAAAAAACAGTGGTAAGCAAAAGACGGCAAACTTTTTTTCATATCAATCAATGAACGCCACTATTCGAAAAAGACATGAATTGTGTAGACCTAACCTATATAAATCTTTTTCAAAAAGATCGGCAACTTTCTTCAATAAACGATTAACGAAACTGTTCTCCACTAAGTGATCGGCTTGTTCTAGATTATCAGAATCTGAGCCTAACGTAGCGGCCAAATTTTCGTACTTCCGCTCATATTCCACCAATTTAGTTTGTAACTTGGAGTACTCATCGCGTAAAAGCGAAAGATGTTTCTCGAGTTTTTTGCATTCTAAAAATAGAAGACAATCAAATCAAAAGCAGGAATCTTGCAGCAAATCAATCCGATAGAAAACAAATTACCATCCATAAGAATGGAGACAATGAGGGAATAAATTTTTTACGCTTATCGGAGAAAGTGTAATTGATTCGATTTTGGGACGACGGACGCAGACAAGAATCACAAAACGGAACGGAAGGGAATGAAACTTTTCGAAAGATGAACAAATTTTTGTCCGCATCCACAGTAAATGCGTTTCGACAATCTGAAAATATTGTTAAATAAAAACCAAGCCGCCAGAATCTGAAAAAATCATATTGGTGCAGCCAATCATTCATCATAGTTGTCTTATATCAATATTTTCGTTTTTGCATAGAATACAAAGCTTTTGGATTTCACATATAAGATATGTATGTTTCCTTATTTTTTCCACAATCTTGAAAAAAATTCTTGATAATTGTGGAATTTTTTCGTTTATTCTATTAAAATTTTGGGAAGTGCACATGTTATTCAGTTCAAACTTCGAAACACTGTAATTCTCTCTCTCTCAGAAATGCAGCCATCTGATGGCAAAAGTTTACCAGTAAATTCGTTCTACTATAAAGTGACTTCTGTCGAAATGAAAACTTGTTTATTCAATTTCTATAATTATAGGTCACGTTTCTCCTTTCGTATCATCCAAAGGAGTCAGTTAATAGTTTTCCGGGTCAAACTTTTATCGACACGGATAATTTCACCACAGCGTCGACTTCTCTGAAACTTTCATTCTTTTTGAAATTTCGCTCTCATCTTCTTCATCTAAAAAATGAGGAATTGCGACGGTGAAGAAGAATCGGCCGTCGACTTGAGCATATTGTCCACCAAAAAATCCGTATTTTTAACAACAGTTTTGAGTACAGTATGTTTGTTATCGTGCGTGATCATTTTACCCATGTTTTGTACATACGTGCAAAGGACAAAGGCTAATATGCTGGATCAAGTGGAATTTTGTAAGGTGAGCAAGTGGGATTGCGGTTTTTCTGGAAGATCAGAGGCCGGTTTCATCAAAGCGACTTAAGCTCCAGCTGAGCCGCAGCTTAAGCTGCAGCTTAATTATCTATGCTATACCATTGTCGTTAGGCTGCAGCAGCTTAACTCGTACACAAAACATGTCGAGAAAGTTAAGCTACAGCTGAGCTGCACCTTAACGGCAATGCTAACATATAGAGTTAAGCTGCAGCTTAACTTTCTCGATATGTTTTGTGTAGGAGTTAAGCTGCAGCTGGGCTGCACCTTAACTTTTCGTGTGAAGAAAATGTTTCCATGGCATGCCCGGATTTTATCCGAAAACTTTCTGTTCGGTTATCGATTTTTTTCACAGTAATTATTAGTGGTTTATTGACTAGAAAAAATTACGCTTTGTTGGAACTTTGCCAGTAGCTTGCGTAGGCAGTTTTGGAAGTTTGTTAAACTATTATTTATGTTTATATGTCAAAATGGACCAAAAAACGAACGAATTAACGAAGTGCCAAAACGCTCATCCCCGATTTGCCAGTACCGGCGAAGTTCCAACAAAAGGCAAAATGTTTTCTGATTGATTAAAAAAATCGATAATCGAACGAAAAGTTTTCGGGTAAAGTCCGCGCAATGCACCATGGAAGCATTTCTTTATACGAAAAGTTAAGGTGCAGCTCAGCTGCAGCTTAACTCCTACACAAAACATATCGAGAGAATTAAGCTGCAGCTTAAGCTGTAGCTTATCTCTATATGTTATAGCATTGCCGTTAAGGTGCAGCTCAGCTGCAGCAGCTCAGCTGTAGCGTAACTTTCTCGACATGTTTTGTGTACGAGTTAAGCTACAGCTGAGCTGCAGCTTAACGACAATGTTAAGCTAGACTTAGCTTAGCTAGCTTAGTTAACTGTTAAGCTAGAGTTAAGCTGCAGCTTTTAAGTGATCGATGCAGCGATCCCATTAAAAGTGAGCTGAATACGTAAAAATTACTGGAACTTGTTACTGTAACGGATGAAGAAAATTTCTCATCCATGAGCGGTAAAGAGAAGAACAGAAAATTTCCAGCCATAACCTCGTTGAATGGTCGAAATTTTTCGAATAACACTCAAGTCTCAAACACAGTCCTATTCAAATCAGATGTGGATCAACATGGTGGTTTTTCCATGATTTTGTCCTTCTTATTGTCGTAACGTATCTCTGCATCGATCATTCAGAAATGAATGGAATATAGTGGTTTTTGAAAGTTGGACGTGTGAATCAAATAGTGTAAGATTTTTCTTATTCTCTGTAGATTGAAAACGAAATCATGTAATTTTGAGTTTCTCATGGAGAAAAAATGTATCTTTTGCTTGGGCTACAGTATACAAATAATTATCCCGTCGGACTATTACGACACTGTTTAATTCTGAAGTTTTTCACCTTGATACTTAATGTTCCTTTTTGATACATGATCTCATGAATCAAGCCTTAATAAATCCAGCAGAAACTAGAACGCACGTCCTTTTATGGCAATACACTTTTCGGGACTTTAAAAAATAATCAAATCCATTATGCATGCAATATGATCATGAATCTATTCCATTCAATCTATTTCTTTTCAGACCAGGACAAAAGACATGTGGACAAAAATGGTGAACATGGAAACAACTGGCAAGAAAATTGTGAAACGACAAGGCTACGGCGGCTATGCTGTTGTTGCTCCAGCGGTACAATCAGGCGGACCATGTGAGTGATAGGCAGCGGTTTCGAAATTTCATGTGCTTCTTTTTTTAAATTCGTTTTTTCACAGGTTGCGCTTGTCAACAGGGTGACTCAGTAAGTTAAACGCCCACATTTTTTTAACATATTTCGAATTCCGCTGAATGACAATTTTTCAGGGCCCACAAGGTGTTCCTGGTCCACCGGGCGAGGATGGACCCACCGGCCCCCCAGGTGACCCCGGTTCGAAGGGGAAAGATGGTCGAATATTATCAACCACAGAATTGCTAGGTAAAAAAATGCTGCTGCATCATGCGACTGTTATTTTTAGTTTTTATATTTCAGAACCATGTCAGAAGTGTTCGCCAGGGCCACCAGGTACAGTAATTTTCATGCAAAACGTAGACCTTATTGTGCGGGATTTTCGTAATTTGCAGGACCAGCTGGCCTACCAGGACCCAAAGGAGAACCAGGTGTGCCTTTGAAATGTACTTGCATTGCTTGAATGATTTTCACGTTCGTATTCTTTTCACAGGCGTGCCCGGGTATTCGGGCACACCAGGGACGCCGGGAAATCCTGGGCGCAAAGGGCCGCCAGGACCAATGGGTAAGTGGAAAACCAGTTTGGGGGCTTGACCTTACTAGAAGAAATTGACCTCACTGAAAAGGCTGTTTTTCGGAGCGCATTTTTTCCAAAACTCAATGAATTGGTTGACTTCTCTAGATGTTGAACCATTCCCCTTGAATGATTTGATGTCAGTTCACAATTTTTCAGGTGATCGCGGTGATCCAGGGCCACCAGTAAGGTTTAGGAATTATGGGCAACGTTCGTCGATATATACATAAAATTTTTCTGTCAGGGTTTCAAAGGACCGGTCGGCGACCCTGGAAAAGTACTCAACGGTGCTCCTCCAGGGCCACCAGGTCCGCCGGGTCCGGTTGGACCTCGGGGAGTACAAGGTAAAAAGTGTTTCATAACTTTGTCGAATGCTAGCCACTCATTTTCATTCAGGGCAACCCGGCAGAGATGGTTCACGAGGACCACCGGGAATAACTGGTAAGAAATTGAATTATGACCGAAGTCTCGTGAGTTACCATTGCACCATTTCCAGGCGAACGCGGACTCCAAGGCGACCGAGGTTCCGACGGAATGCCGGGTGAACTCGGCCCACCAGGACCGAGGGGACCGCCGGGTAAGGCATTTAATGTTAGTCTTATACATGCAAAAAATAGCCAGCCACTTTTTTCTCGTAGGCAAACCCGGAGGGTGCGACCATTGCGCTGCGGGCACTGGCGCCGTTTCACCGGGACCCACAGTCACCGTACCGATTCCTACGGCGGCACCCGTGGTCAACCCGTACGGCGGACGAAAATCGAGGAGGAATTGAAAAATGTTGTTTGTTTACCATTGGTCCCAAGATCAATTTTAATAAAACATGTGTCACACGATAATAAAGCATATCCCAAAACCGAAAACGGCACTCTTTCCCCCTAAATCACAGGCTGCTGGCGTCTTTATCCGGAATATTTTTCAAAACTTTCTGATTTTTCCAATAATAGTCGGGCGGACCGGGCGAAAAACAGGTGGTCGAGTCCAGTGGGCGGTCGTTGTCCACCCAGTACATCATGTAAAAATTGCACATTTCGTCGTTGCCGGTTGACCTTTGTTATGAAAAATATGCTAATTTTGATACCTTGAGAAAGCAGTTACATGGTTGGCATGAAAATCTATTCACAAAAACTGCCCCAATATCAAGTTCATACTTCGGCTTATGGGTAAGACCTCACCCAGATAGGTGTCTGACCCCATTCAAATAGTGACTTTTCGA
Source organism: Romanomermis culicivorax (assembly GCA_963922205.1). Lineage (NCBI taxonomy): Eukaryota > Metazoa > Nematoda > Enoplea > Mermithida > Mermithidae > Romanomermis > Romanomermis culicivorax. The sequence goes on along the minus strand of CAWUHX010000135.1, from coordinate 733,653 downwards.
GGCTAGAAGAAACTTTTTTTTCTAACATGCAACAAACTACAAACCAATTGATAGTTCTCGTTGAATACTATTCAAAAATATAAGTTCAAATTTTTAAACTACTTTTTTGATGAAGTTATGGGCAAATTTTGATTCGAAATTATCTTTGATCCCGATTTGTGGCACAGTGAACAACCAAATAAATTTTTGCAGTTTCCGAGAAATGTTGACTGGTCAGGCTCAACCGATTCTAAAAAATTCCTTTACAAGATATGGGAACCTGAAGGAACCAACAATGATATTATTATAGAGAAATATAAACTTTTATCCGAAAATTTTCTATTGATTCCTTAAGCCATCCTTGAATTTTTGATTCGGATTCTCCGCCATAAGTAACTCAGCAATTTATGTTTTCGAGATTATGGACACGTTTACTGCAGATCGCTTACTAATAGAATGATATGTTTCAAATTTTTTTATCACGACATTATTTTCTTACCCAATATAAATATCACGATCTTCTTCATTGACCATTGTACATCTAGCAGCCTAAAAACACATTGATGACAGATCGACAGAAGTTGCATAAAAAAAGTTTTATACCAGAATGTCGTTGGTTTTAATAACGAGGTTTTTATTATCGACGGGGTAAAACATCTGCAACAATAATGGAGAAGAAAATAATGGAATTAGCTGAAACATAAAGAAAGAACTATACTTACTTGAGGGAGCATGGGATCCTTTTTGCCGATCAACTTCCATTCACCGGTTTCTCCATCGACTACGTAACCAGAAACTACTCGACCTGAAACACGAGATGTAGTGGAAAAATTTGGAAGTTAACATTAAAAAAGGGTTTAACGTCACTTGGAAAGTTGTTGAAATCAGGTGACCATGGTACATGCACTTAGGGAACGGTGAGGGTCTGGACGCCCAGCAGATTTTGATTGACCCTCAGCAGATTCTTGCAGACCCCCAGCAGATTCGACCTCCCAGCGTTGATCAAAAAGGAGGAAAATGAGAAAAAAGAAGAGAAAGACGTCATAAGAATGAAAATGATGCTGTAGTTTTAACGATTTTTCTAAGCAAAAAATATACTTGATTTTAAAAAGGTAACATTTAAGGCCCGTATGCCAGAAGGTGGAGTAGCCAACTTGGTAGAGTAAATGATGGATTAGTTCCTGGATTATCTCCAGTTGGCATTCCAGATAGAGGAGTAAAGAGAAGAGTAGAGTAGAATAAATTGGTACGCTAGAAAGCGAAGTTGGCTAATTCACGGATTAAACAACAGAGTAATCAGTGGATTATCTTTTTTCGGTATGCCAGAAAGAGCAAACAGTGGGCTAAAAAACGTTTTTTCCTGTCTTTTTCTAAACCTGCACCATGCAGGTATATTCGGTGGAGTAAGACTAATTTATAGCGCAATAACTACGGAAGTCGTTGATTTCATCGATTTTTTTGGGAAATTTGAACGAGGAAAACGAGCATGCAAACAGCATTCCACCAGTTCTCTTTCGAAGATCAGATTCATTCGAAATGTATAATGATTTTGACTTCCGACTACGATATCGATTTAATAAAGCAACAGTGCATGAATTGATAGGAATTTTGCATAATGAACTAGGAAATTCAACAAAGCGGCATAGAAGCCCGGCACTGGATTTTCTGGATTTTCTGGATTTTCTCGGAGATCTTTAGAAAATTAATTTCAAACCCTGAAAAATTATCACCTCGATTTTCGTTGTTCATTTCACAAGTCTCAAATTATGTAAATTGCCAAAAAATAATACAACGAATGCAGATAAAACCGATAAGGTTGACAAAGTGTGGTCACAGAGAAAAAGTTGATAAAGTTGTCTCGTAGACAAAAGTAATAATATCGATGAAACCACGATGAACAACAGAAATCCATTGTGAAAATTTGACGATTTTTTTCATGTCTCTTTGCTACTACTCCACTGTACTCCGCCACTACTCCACAGCCTGGAATGCCGAAAAAAAAATTCGTGGAATAGCCTAATCCGGGGAGCAGCTAGTCGGTGGATTAGCTTACTCCAGGGAGTGGCTACTCCTCAGATTAGCCTACTCTTTGGAGTATTCTACTCCACTTTCTGGCATACGGGCCTAAAGTTTCACATATTTAACAAATATAGATGGAAGAATATGATATTTGACTGTTAAATGACCTTTCTTTTTGTTATCAATAGAGAAAAAATTCTACCCCATCCCCTGTGCCTTCTGACCAAGCAGAATTTCCATGCTGTGCATGTCTGATGATCACTAGAAGCTTTTTAAACCAAAATAATTAGGCCTTAATAGATAAATTTCGTTGAGATCTACTCAAAAATATAGTTTTAACTGTGTTAGCTCTGTTTTCAACTGAGTTATCGATGGTTAAAGTTATGCGAAAATGTGTGTTGACCTCACAACACATTTTTGTTGCTGCTCAGGGTTAACGCCAATACCAGTTTATGATTTCCTTTAAAGTAAGGATACTGTAGCGGAGGCGGAACTTTGCTGCTAAACAGAGTAGCATAAATGACCTATTGTCCGACCAAAATTCGCAGGATCTGTGAAATTTTGAAGTTTACATACCTCTCTTGTGAGTATGAGTCCTAAATGCGAAAGGATGGACTTCAACGTCCTTATCGTCGACGACGCAAGCGGTCTCGAAATTATCTTCAAGATAGAAAAAAATTCTAATCAAAGAATATTGAACTGATTTACGTGATGTTACCCGAAGAATGACTTTTTATCATACCACCCGTGGCCATAAGTAAAACTGACGCTTTTCTTGGCATCCTGGGCAACAATAAAAGATGGAAGAATTGTGATAAAAAAGTGTAACGGGAAATTACTCTCTGGATGTCGATTTGATTGTTAATCCGGAATAATCGGGTTCTGGAAAAGAAAGAAAAGTTCGGAAAAAACATGCCGTCCAAAAGTGCTACCTTACCAGAGTAAATATGCCTTTTCAACTAACCCTAGCTACTTTTTGAATGAAAATGCTACAGTAAAAGATTTGTGGGAACGACTTCCGGGCGCTATTTATTTCTTGACAATGTTCAATTCACATGCATTTTATGAAAAACAGACTATAGAATAATATGTCTGAACTTCATGCACGTTCGGGATTCACAGACTCGTTGATATATAGCTTAGTAAAGAACCACAGTTTTTTTATTTTTCATGGATCATTTTTCACAAATTCCAAAAAAATCGACAAATGCGATACAAAACACAGCTCTAAAATGCTTGTAAATTGAAGAATGATAAAAATTAGAATTGTTGTCAAAATCTTGTACGCAAAGCTTTTATCACACGGTTTCATACCAGAAGGTTAGCTGAGTATGCTCTTGATTTTAGTGTAGCACAGTAAAAGGTCATAAAAATATGAAGCAGTACTTGCCTTCCACTTTCATTATTGAGCATTTCGAGTTTTTTGTTTTTGGATCCTTCTGCAATTCTCAATACGAAGAAGTACTGAAAACTTTAGAAAAGTGCGAATTTTCCTGTAACATAACTCGCATGCCTATAAGCCATGGAATACGCTTTAACAAGCATATATTTGAAATTTACACCTGAAGACTTGTTCTCAAAGGTTTCGAGTGAATAACTCCTTGAAGGATTTCAGACGCTACAGTAAGCGGATAGAATTCTCAACGTGCAATTTTTAAAGCTATAACTTCTTTGCTTATATTTTTTGCTCTTATTTATTGCTTATTCTGGCACCTTTTCAGATGCTCACGTTTCATGATTTTTTTCTCTCCATCTCATCAACTATTCGAACGCGAGGATCTCGATCTTTATCGTAGGATAAAAGATCTTTAGGGGAAGAAATTCAATTAAGCCTTTCTTGATTACAGTACATTACGTGCATTTCCGAGTTTTAACAGAAAAAATAACGTAATGAACCTCCGAGACTTTTTTTATGAAAAAACTTACGATCCATAGCGTGCATGTAATGTACTTGCATGACTAAATACCGGATTTGACTACCGCTACCCGTCATGAATCCGACGCCTGTAACAAGAGAAAATCATGCATAAGTGACGTTGTTAAAAAACGCAGCCTAATTTGCATATTTTACCGTCGGGTAGTTTGAGTTGAGGGGCGTCGCGGGCCCACGCGTAAACGATTTGCGAACCACGGCTGCACACGGGGCCCGGTTCGTAGAAGAGCTTTTTGCCATTTTCGGATTCCATTTCGCCGCAATCCCTGCCAGGGAAACATGCAGAAAAAGTCACATGGCTTTTCCAGTTTAAATACATGTGATGCATTTTTTGTGGACACTCTTTGGGTACAGTAATCCCGTGGCAAAAAGATTGCGGACTTCAAGGTTTACTGTAGAATATTTTCTCACCATATATCGTCCCTGGTTCCTGGTGACGCGCAACCGAAAAGCAAAATATGGTGGACGGTATGCATACTTGCATGTGGAACGAATCCAACTAAAAATAATAATTTTATTATAATGCTCAGCATCTCATCATGAAAACGAAGATGAGAAGGTCTAAGATGGAGTTACAGTAGTAAGTTTACTGTATCTACAATTTCATTAGTTTATATCAAAAAAACTTGGGTTGGTTTCATCAGAGACTAAACTTTCTCGGTATATTTTGTGTGCATGAGTTAAGCTACAGCTTAAGTTGCATCTCAGGTGGAGCTTAAGTGTCATTGATGAAACTGGCCCATGTACCTTAAATCATTGACCAAAATTCATTCTGATACAATAAAATTCATAGAAACTCGTGGTTAAATATATTTGGATGGTTTCTACTTCTTCATCATATGACTGATTTCTTGAATACACATGAATATTGACAATCTTGAACTTGCCTATTCTTCCAAACAAGAACTTGATGGATATGGAATATTTAGCAGTCGATCATAATGACAAATGGAGATTTTTATTAACTTACCGATGTAGTTCGGATTAGCAGTGCTAACGTTCATCGATGTGCATAAATATTGTTCACCCTGGTCAAAGCAAAAAGATCATGCTTTCAGTTCAATTTTGTATAAAATTTGGAATGACTTATCAAAACCCTTGTGAAATTGATAATATTCACCGCAGAACTTTCAAAAAACATAGAAAATTTTCAAAATAACCTACTAGAATCAGTTCTAAAATCAATTTTGATTTGATTTATCGGAGGCTCCCTTTGGGATATTCGTTATCACGATTTTGGAAAGCTCAATCCAAAAACCAATTAATCAAAATTCAAATTTTTTTCGGATTTTAACGAAAAATCGGTTTTGATCTAGTCTGGATCAAGTTTTTACAATCTAGATCAATTTGATATTTGCTCCCTGCCTGATCACATGATCCTCGATTTTCAAATTTAACACATCTTGATCCAAAAATCTGGTAGGTTTTGACATCAAGGTTCAGTTCAAAGTTCTCCTGTTGCTTCATTAGGCATCATGATTGTTCGGAAATTATTTTTGTTATGTTCATAGGAAATGATTAAGAAGAGGCTCAATTTCTGATACACTTGGCATTTTCTTCGTGATTAGTATTGTTGTAATCTCTGTGCTACTTCAGAGATTGAGTGGAAAACAATTCCTGATTGTGATGATCTCCCATCTTTATCAGAATTACTGACTAAAATTTATGATTCTGTAGCAATTGTCCATGATCCGGGTACTTTCCTGATCAGACAAACTTTAGGGTTCTTCCTCAACATATCAGCAGTGTAAAAAAACCTTACATGTTGGGGCTCGGCACCGGGCATTCGAAGTTCTTTTAGTTGCCAACACGTCGCAACGCACAAGAAAGCCAATGATATGCAAATTTTTCGAATCATCATGATGCGTCCCGAATTTCGTAGTTCATAAGTATAATACTAAGATAATTATTTCATATTTCGCGGGTCACGTTTTCTAGGGCTAATTTCCAGTAAATTCTGAAAATGCTCGATATAACTGGTAATTAAATAGCCTTATTTACGTAAATGTTTATACAAGAGGTTCGTTTCTTAACAACAGGCCTCATTTTCAGGGCTTTCTAACAGTTCACGTTTCGCACGCGCACACAATGGAAAAAAGCTCCGAGTCTTGAACAAAAGTAAAATCAATGACGTCATTGATGAAAAGCTGAGGAGATAGAATGAGAAATATCGATCTTGATGCTAGAGCTATGTAGAGAAGAAAAATCGATTCAATGTACAAAATGTCTGCTAGAGGTCTGAGCATATTTTTAAAGCAAAATGAAGCTGAAGCTATGCGTATTCACATTAGCATGACTAAAAGCATGGCATCACAATGCATTCAAAGTAGCTGATCCGTAAGTGTTTGTATTCACATATTGGAAAATAATTTCACTTTCAGCGAAAGCATTCTTTCGCATTTATACTTTTGGAAAATGGCAATGCTGCAGTAAGTTAAAATAAAGCATCAGTAGCAGTATCAACATTGGTGGGCAGTTCAAAAAGCAGCAGGTACGCTGCTACTTTCCAAAGGTCGTAGGTTCACGACCACCAAGGATTGGAGTTGTGTGCTAAAAAATCGTAGCCTAGGGGAGCACCTTAATCTGGGTTCACCTCGTGGTGTGGTGGTCTAGTGGTGAGGACATCAGCCCGGAATGCTGGTAACCCAGGTTCGACTCCTGGCTGCACCCTATTTTTCAAAAGTATCAACATTATCAACCATGAATAAAAAGTGTTTTTTCACAGCATAGCTGGATTCATTTAAGATGAACCTATCAAACAAGTACACATAGTGTTGCTTGTTACTGTAAGCTGAACATTGACGTCACGATGATCATTGAATTCCATGCCTCAAAAACATATTAGGTTAATGGACACGTTAATGAAGTTCATCGTATGGAACTTTTATCGTGAATGTTTGGCACCCTGTTGCTGCCTACTTTCGTGATCGAGATTTCGACATGCTAAGGAACGCACACAATGGTATTTCTGCATTTCTAAAAGTTTTTCATTTCGTGAAAAATTTTTCCTCTCGTATTTATCCATTTTGAGTATATTTGTTATGAAAATGAATGAAATTGATTTTGGGGTTGCAGCATACCTGTTGACAGTACATAAAAATTCGATGCAGCTAAAGTGTGAATGTCATAAGCAGAAAATTAGAAAAGTTCACCAGTATTCATTTTAAATACAAGATGTATGCTGATGTTCCACAAATGTGAATAGAGAGCTTAGCCATAACACATAGCTGAATAGACTCAATGGACGCATTAAGACACAATTTCTGTAGGAATCAATCGAGGCCTTTATTTAAGTGTGATAAGTAAAAAATTAATCATACCTCAAAAAAACACATTTTGTACAGTTTTTTGCGCTGAACAACATGTCAGTATTTATTTGATTTAAAAATCAAATTTCGTTGTGTAACATCAGTCCAAAAGATCAAATTTTATGTGATTTTCGAAATTTTAGGTCACAATCATTGAAGGCCTATAAGTAATCAGGTATGCAATGTCGATCAATGAAACTTTGTCAGTGGATGTAACAATGTTTAATGTATATGCATGACAAGTATAGATATATTTAGCTTCAAACTTATGGTTTAGACGACACTTTAAATTCCAATTTTCAGTAGTTGTCAATGATTCAAATTTACACATTTTTCTACCCTGTAAAGTCAAATAATGAGTGTCATTGATTAAACTCCACTATGTTATGGCTGGACCACTTGGCCACATACCCACAAAGTTTTATCAAAATAAAAAACCATTCAGTGTGTCACAGTGGAACAAGTGGAAGCCATTTTTGAATCAAATTATAAAATTTTTTGTTTAAAAATGCAGTCATTCACCCAAAATTTTAATAATCCAACTGAAACTTTTAAGCAGTGCAGGATAAAATCTTGGCTATAAACACTTAAGGTTTAGCCATAATATCGTTATCTGACTGAATGAAAAAACAATTTGCATCTGAAGTTTTTCCAATAATATCAAGACTGAGTTCAACTTTGTATAATTTCCCATGTGAGGGGTAACATTATTAAGACCAAACCTTATGGGTATATAGCCAAGATTTTATCCTGCAATGCATAAAAGTTTCAGTTGGATTATTAGAATTTTGGATGAATGACTGCATTTTTAAACAAAAAATTTTACAATTTGATTCAAAAATGGCTCCCACTTGTTTCACTGAGGCACACTCAATGGTTTTTTCATTTTGATAAAACTTTGTGAGTATGTGGCCAAGGGGCCAGCCATAACATAGTGGAGTTTAATCAATCATTATTTGACTTTACAGGGTACAAAAATGTGTGAAATTGTGTCATTGATAACTGCTGAAAATTGGAATTTAAAGTGTCGTCTAAACCATAAGTTTAGTGCTAAATATATCTATACCTGTCATGCATATACATTAAACATTGTTACATTCACTGACAAAGTTTTATTGATTGACATTGCATACCTGATTACTTATAGGCCTTCAATGATTGTGACCTAAAATTTCGAAAATCACATAAAATGTGATCTTTTGGATGGATGTTACACAACGAATTTTGATTTTTAAATCAAATAAATATTGGCATGTTGTTCAGCCCAAAAACTGTACAAAATATGTTTTCTTGAGGCATGATTATTTTTTACTTATCACAACCTTGGTCGAGTCTTAGAGAAATTGTGTCTTAATATGGTGGTTACATTGACACACAGTCAACTAGGGCGTTGTGAGCTGTCTGTAAAATATATGGCTGTAGAATTTGTGCACATCACATATCAAATTAGAAAAAAAGGAAAATTAACATATACCGGATGAGACATATAGAAGGTGAGAAAAAAAGACATCGGGTGCGCACTTCCACAGCTTCCGAATGGATGAAGCTTTTTTAATACGATTTGCTCTCATCGATAGATAAAACATCTGGCATAAATACTGCAAAGTTTCAGTCATATTGCTTGAATATTAACTCGTTAAAATCAAAAATAGAGAATGTCGATTTTTTTTCAAAAAAAAAATTGACAAAAATCAACATGTTTTATAACAGAAAGAGTCAAATAGATCCAATCATAAGAATATGTAACAGCTGAAAACTACAAGACAGACTTTTCAATGTGTCCTCTTTTCTGTTTCACCATTAATTTTAATCGTTTTTCGAAATGGTCATAATCAGCATTGATTTTACTGTTATTTTGCTTTTTTCCAATTTCAAAACAAAAGCTGTTGATTTTGGCAAAATTTTGCCCATATTGAAACAAGAAACCGATAAGTACAAATCTGAATGATTTTTGAAGTATTCTCGTGTGTGAACAACATTACAAAATTTTTGTTCACAATAGGACAACTTTTACTTTGATTTCACATCTTTTATTTTTTGAAAAATGACCACTTTTACAAAATTTCTGTTTGTGCAGAAACAATAAATATTAGAAGCCTAAAACTTCAACCTTAAAACAAAGAAAAGTAGAGAATTTTAATGCAGCAATCCGCATTAAAAAAGCTTCATCTGTTCGAAAGTTATGAAAGTCAGTATTAGTCGCTTTTTTGGCTCACCCTGTAAAACCTATAAGCTGCATTAGACTTGCAGTAAAACAAGACGTTTTGAACTCATCATATAAGGGCAATAAGATCATACGACGGTTAGCCATTTCCACAGTATCATGTAGGTGACTTCTGATAAATTTTCAGTGTAGTAAGTGCCGCTTTGACACCAATTTCAGTGAAATCCTGCTGATCAAGAAATTCGAATTGATACAGTCTGAATATATATTTTCGCCTATTTCGCAGATCTCTGCTGAAATGCTATTGAAAAAACTTCGAATATATTTTACGGGAAAATTTCTGTCCAATTTTAATATTTCATCCATAACGTCTTTTGTCATCCCTAATTAATAATGGTATAATAGCACTACTATTTTGTGAAATCTGTCTTTTTTCTTCCACTTATGGTGTTGTAATTTTATTTCCACTGACGCAATTCCTTTCTTGTCTTATTTTATTCAGGTGCTTTTTTCAAAAATCCCAGCAAATATTTCAAATGGGAAAGTTATGAATGATCTACTTATTTTTTCAATCAATAGCATACTGGAAACTTGCATTAGCTTCGAGGCAACCAGCCCTAATCATCTCCGAAGCAATCCTTTTGTCAAAAAACACAATGTAAATTAACCACGTCACTTTTCCATGGTGTTCTGGTGAGCAAACTTCCTCATAGAGCTTATTTATATCCATCCCAACACAAATTACAGCCATTTTCGGTATTATGAAGCCAATTTTCATTATTTTACTGCACTACATTGCTCAACAGGATGGTAATACTATAGTGTATCTTCACCTGAAATTGAATTAAACCTTTGTTTTTAGCCTGCTTGAACCAAATCACTGAGCATGTGCTATACAAAATCGGGAATTCCGGCAAATTTTACAGCCAAGCAAACTTAAAACAAGTTTTGGGACGCGAAAATTCTGGCAATGATTCTATGTTTCTGTGGTACTTGGAAAAACATCCAAATTTGAAGAACCATTACAGGCTTTACAACTTGGCTCATACTGACTACGTAATGGAAGCACAGCCTAACAAAGCAGATTGGTGAGTGGGAAAAGAATTTATTTTAGAAGAAATTCGTCTCCTCTTAATTGAATATCAGTTACAAATGTTGTCCAGATCTATTTAAAAAGCAGCATGGAATTTTGTTGCTCAACTTTTAACGAAGTTATCAGCTTAAAAAGTTCGTAACATGCCACTATTGTATAGTGTGTGTCTGACCAAATTCAGCTTCCCATACAGAGAGTTGTGATTAACAAAAAATTAAACCTACCTGAAAATCACATATTTGGTGTTACTTGATGCCCTAGGAACGAAAATGATATATTCATTTTGTCTGAAAATCAAAACTCGCATAGCTACAGTAAGACAAAAGTTGAAAATTTTCGATTTTTTTGATTTTTGACATGCACTTTTCAACTTTTGCAAGTTTAGAGACTGAAAATTATAAGGAATTTTTGGAGTGAAAATAAATTTTGAAAAATAGGGTGTAGCCACGAGTCAAACCTGGGTTACCAGCATTCCGGGCTGATGTCCTCACCAGACCACGAGGTGAACCCAGATTAAGGTGCTCCCCTTGCTCCCTAATGATCATAGTTATCACAACTAAGCTGAATCCTCCAAGAAATCGTGTCTTAAAAACATAATTTCATCATCAATTCATAAATCTCATACCAAAGAAATGCGTTCAAACATATTTTTAGCTTTTATGAGGTTTTCCAGAAATATCTTTTTAAAGGTATCTCTTTTGAGTCTTATATCTTCTTTGAGCAGATCTTATATTTTATTGCGGATGAATCTGAATTTCATAAATCTCACCATCATCATTATAGATCAAATTCTTGTTCCTAGGAATGCTGGTTCATCAAACTGCACAAATGATAATCAATGGATTCAATTTTTTGACATCTTAGATGATAAAAATGCGACAAAATGTTTAATGTCCTTGAACAACATGAGGCTAAATGGCAAATGCTACTTTTTGCAAGCAAATCGTGCGCCTTATCTTTATGAAATTAATTGTACATTGTTGGCAAATGAGTTCGAACAAAAGCCGCCATCTATCGACAATATATTCGAGTTCATCGGGATGTCAGGTAAGCTTTTCAGTAGGATGTGATCATTTATGAATTTAAAATAAGACTTTTAAGATCCAAACGTGGCACTGAGAGGAAATTGTACGAATGAGCAAGTTAACGAGGTCGATAATATATCAAAAAATATATGTAGAAGTAAAATCCTTCAAGCTTGGTGAATATTTCGTAAAATCTTCTCATGTTGGATTTTATTGTAGAAATAAACTTTCGATGTTGTTCATCAAAAATCAAGCGAGACTGAATCTAACCAACTGATAGTATGTAGCTTTTTTGATGCTTGAAATAAGCATCCATTGATTCGTATAGAAAGAATACCACATTCTATTTGTTAATATTCAGCTTTAGAGAAAGTGCATGTGCGTTATTACAAACTTATATTACAAACATAAAAGAAAAATGTTATTACAAAATATGTATGTTGTGTCTTGAAAAATGACTGATGGGTTTCGGTTTAAATAGATTAGCCTTGGGATAATTGGTAAAAATCCAACTGGAATACTAGCCGATAAATAGCTAAGTTTAATGAGGCTAACTAACACAACATATAATATCAAAGCAGTGCAACAAATAAACCGAATCAATATACAAAACAACACGGTTTATATAGTATCACGGAAAATTACGGAATGTTTTAAAAACTTGTAGAACATAAAAGAATATTATAGAATATTGTGGAAAGTTTTAGAACTTTCCAATACAATCGAGTACATAAAATGTACCTGCACATCTTGTTATGTGCTCATACTGTAAGATATGGATCACTCGCACTTGCACGTCATGTAATGTACTCATACTGTAAGATATGTATCAATGTACAAAAGAATATTATTTTATTTACAGGTTAAATAAATGATGGTTCATGTAACTGAAGTAATAAATTCAGCTTATCCTAATAAGTTCCTACTATGAAGTACAATATCCTGGATAAAAAATTCACTGAACCACGTGATGATCACTAATACGCATGTCACACAAAAATTTCTCTTCAATTAAAGATTATGTAGTATAGCTAGCAATCATTCTCTATATTTTCTTTTGGAATGGTTTGCATACTGCAGGTCGAATTTCGCGCACATTTAATCCTGCGTAATGACATCGTTCATACTTTATCTTGTTTCCCCATTTTGGAATATATTGTTTTTATTTCACTTGGAAAGGTGAAATGCCAATTCTAATAGGACAGCGTATGCGAAAAAAGATGAATTATGTGAAAAATTTCACATACGTGCTGAGTTTTTTCCTTGTCAATAATGTTTTCCTGTATAAATATGGAATTATTGTGCGATCAGTTCACGTATTTATCCTTAATTATACTCTAATCCATGAAAACCGTGGGGTTTTTACGCCTATGTTGTCTCTTGGCGTTTTGTTACGTAAAGATCGTACGCAGCAGATCTGGTGAGCAAATTAAAAAAGGTACACAGGTTTCCTTGAATCGGAATCTCTAATCACTGAAAAATTAGGGCTAAGTTGAGCCTCAAAAACTACACCAATTGTATCTTGTTGAATGAGTGCTTAGAAAAAACGCAGTTTTAATCACGAGTTTCGATACCACTCATTCAAAATAAATTTGAGCACAAATCATGCGAATAAGCGAATTCCGAATTGAGCAATCCCCATGCGAACGATTCCCAATGAGCGAATTCCCATATGAGCGATTATAAACGGGTGACAGGGTATGTAATAACACTTTATTCAGATTTTCCTTCTTTACCTTACATGTTTCCTTGTATATATTTCTTTTTTCTTTCGTTCTGTGCGTTGCTTATGTTTTCGTTTATGTATGTTTTTGCATTTTTATCTTTTGTCTCTGCTTTCTTTCATTTTCTTTTTTCTTGTCATCTGTTTTTTCTTTTTTGCTTATTTAACAATACATTACAAGTTGCTATTTTTAATAAGCATTGTCTCCAAATGTAATTCCTATACAATTTGGCGTGATCTATTTCCTATTCAATTTTATTCTTTGTGATTTTTTCTCCATTCTTACTTACTTTTCATCTTAGTGTTTTGCTTTTACTTCTTCATCTTTCTCTTTTTCTATTTTCTTGATTCTTTCTTTTTTCACATTATTTTTCTTCTTTCCTTGATGCTTTCTCTATCTTGCTTCTTCTTTCTTGTCACATTTCTCATGTTTTTTTCTTTTCTAATGTTTTTCCACCTATTTTCACTTATTCTTAATGTCTTTATTTTTGTTGATGTTTCCTTTCTCTTTATGTTTTATTTTTTCTAGCATTTTTTCTTTATATTTTTTAATATTTTCACATTTACAACGATGAAAGATCCAAGCATGCCGAACTGTGCAAAAATTATACGGAATACTACGGTTATTTATAATGACAACATGTATCGTATTGTATCATGAGCAAATAAAGAAAAAATTAGATGATAAGAAGGAAGAAAATGAAAGAAAGCACAGACAAAAGACGAAAACGTAAAAAACATACGGAAAACACACACAGAAAACGAAAGGAACAAGAAATACATACGAAGAAAAATTTGAGGTAAAGAAGGAGAGAAGAAAGTGTTATCACATTCTCGATCACTCGTTTGGAATCGCTCAATTGGGAATTCGCTCCATTGGGAATCACTCACATGGGAATCGCTCACTTGAGAATCGCTTACTTGGGAATCGCTCACTTGGAAATCACTCACTTGGGAATCGCTCACATGGGAATACCCCATCTAAGTCGGCCGTATCCAGACACGCACATCCGGTTGTCCTATGTTATAGCGGGCCCATGTTATAACGTTGCATGCCAGGGGCCTATTCATGAATAGTTATAGCAGGGTGTTCCTTGTTTTGGTTGTTCAACAACGAGATGCGTGATCTTCTTTGTGTTTTACTTACCATTAAAGAATTCATCTCAGGGAAACATGATGTCATGCACTGAATTTCATACTTGTGTCATCAGACAATGCGGCGTGTGGGGATCTGGCGATGAAAGACATTTTATGTTCTTGGTACGTTCAAAAATAAATATTTTCATCATGTGCAAAAGAAATGTATTTAATTTTTCATTGTGAATATCCTGAATAACCGGTGCAGTAAAACAACTATCATCACGGAGCTTTATTTCAGATTCGAATTACATTTCAAATTGAAGACATGAATGAACTGGGCTGATATTGATATTACTCATTATAACTCTCAACGACAAGAGTCTGTTCAGGCCGTACATTGTCAGGAAATAAAGTTTTGGAAGTCAAAATAAGCTGCTTCTAATGTGCATCAAATACCAAGGCACTAAGATCATGGAAAGTGATTGTCGTACGTTTCAATGACCGAAATCCTATCGTCAACAAATTTGTCTATCATTTGATTTTAAAAATGTTCATTGAAATTCATTGAGCTGTAAAATACTTTAAAGTTCCAAGGAAAGGTATGTAAGTCATGCACAGTCAATTCTGAACTCAGATGCAAAAGTCACCTGTCTTCCGTAACATGTCATGTTTCTGCTCTCTCATCATGGTTTATTCAATAATAACATTTTGAACAATAGTGGAGTATTTCATGTTTTAGATTTATAACACCTGAGGGTGCCGCAAATCATTCAGAACTATGCTAGAGGTCTGAGGTAGTCTTCTGGGGCAAAACTTCCTCCAACTCTCCAAGAACATCTATAGTGACTGGTTTTCAGGGCTTTGCGAGGGTCTGATGTCACGCATAAAGTGTTTGACCTCAAACAGACAAGCGTTTGACACAACACAAATGGTGAATTTTCTGAGCGAGCAGGCAAAATGCAACAAATTGGGTATCAATCGATCTCGTTGAGATCTATTTAATGATGTAATCTGAAATGATGATGTTTCATTTTTGGCGGAGTAATAAGTGTTAAAAATGGGCTAAATTCGATTGACCCTACCCAGACTTTACTGCAAATAGATTTGAAGACACCTATCACCTGTTATGCAATTTTCCAAATAACACAGCTGAATTACATTATGGAAACCATCTATATAATGAAATATCCTACAGCAGCGGCTCTAAGTGAAATATGCTCCAGGAACAGTAAATTGGCGTTTTGTCAATCGAGTGCCCAACAAACAGTTCAACAGTCAGATAATCTACCACCACCAGCCTCTAATTATCCACTGCCGCCGGCATTGCCCATTTTGTCATCTACGAGTTCGTGCGATCAGTTCGCCAAAATGGGTCAAGCTCAATGTCAAAATGGAAGTGCCGATAGCGTTTTTTGTAATACATATCGCCAACTATGCACGAACAGTACTTCATCCACAACTGACAATCCGAACCAAGGCGTTCTGGATTGTCAGAAAGAAAATTTACATTATTTTTTCGAGTGTACTCGACAGTCGTTGAAGCTCATGAAAGATTTGATCTTTTGCCGAAATTATCAAGTAAAGTGCATCAATCAGCAGCGATTCCAAGATACGCCTATGGCCGAGCAACAGCAGTCTTCGAATGATGTTCAGAAAATGATGCTCGAACAGCAAATGAGAATGGTTGCTGCAGAACCGAGGAACGAACAAGAGAATTCAGAGACGACGTTGGACGACCTGTGCCAAAGGCACAAAAATTTGGGCGACAAATTTTGTACAGGGTTCGAAGTGGACGAAGTTCGGAAAGAGTGCAATTATTATCGAGTTTATTGTCTGCGCAAGAAACCTATCCCGATACCGGATGGCAGTGTCGGTATTGACACAAATTTATGGGGAATCGGTGAGAGTGAAGTTGATGCAAAGTTTGAAGTTTCATCTTTTGAAGTGTTGAGTGAAGTGAAGTTTGATGAGTGAAGTTTCATCTTTTTCACAACATATCAGCATTGCCTCGAAATATAGTCAAGTTCAAGTGGTAAAAAATGGTAAGCTTATTACTCTAGTCAATGATGATTTTCTCCAATCGCACTTTTATCTTATCAAAATTATCTCTAAAAATCAAAAACGAAAAGTAAGATGTTATTCCGGGTACAGTCTTATTTTGGCTCCCGCCTCACTTTTGCGCCCGTCCCACTTTGGCGCCCATCTCACTTTGGCGCCCGTCTCACTCTGGCGTCCAATGTTTTAGGTGCCAAACTGGGACTATTGTCTTAACTTGGCGTCCGCCTCACTTTGGTGCCCATTGTTTAGTAATGACTTCTCTTGGATGTCTTCATTTGGCGCCCATCTTACTTTGGTGCACGTCTCACTTAGACGCCCGTCTCACTTTAGAGCCCCATATTAGTCTACTTTTCAGCATTCATGTTGATCATTCATTTCAGTAAGAAGCGATTACCAAATTTGCAAGATCAGTCGGGCTCGTTTTGAAAAGCTCTAGAATATCATGTGTCTCTGCTATAGCTCGTAAGGTAACATAAAAATTCGAAACAAATTGGAAATGGCTCCAGTAACGCGAACCACCAGGTCCCAAACGTGCTAGTTTTTGAAATAAAGGAAAAGAAAAAGAAAGACGTAGAAGGAAAAGAAACTATATAGAAAAAAAGTACAAAACAGAAACTGAAATGCAAAAAAAGAAAAACAAAAACTGAAAATTGAAACATAAGGAAAAAAGTGGAAACAAGGAACGGAAACATGAAAGAAATATTTTGCAAAATTGGGGAAAATTAACAGAGTGGAAGATGAGAGAGTAATAGAAAATCAAAAGGTAAAACAAACCAAAACAAAACAAAAGTAGACAAAAATGGAGAAACAAACAGGAACAACACAATATGAAAATAAAACACAAAAGCAGTGGGACATAGCATTGTGTGACTCAAATGATGAGAATAAAAAGGAAGAAACTGAAACAGAGGGGAGAATGAACAGAAAACGGTGAAGAAATGTTATGCAGAAAATAAAGAAAAATATTAACAAAATGACTTTTTACTATCCACGTCGTCTCTCTAATGTTAAATTTCCATACTGTTGTCACACTACGTACTGATGATTTCATGATTTAAATTAATATAAACATCATTAACACAAAGTTTTTTATCGCGTGATGCAATATGTAAAATTTGAAACCGTTCGTAACATTAGCATACAGGAAATCACACATACTAGGCGCCAAAGTAAGACGGCGCCAAAGCTAGACGGACGCCAAGTTGCGATACAATCGTTATTCCCTCCTCTTTCGTCTTGAAAAGATCTCGTCCTTGCAATTGAATCGAAATAAGCAATTGAATCGAAATAAGTAGATCCAAAATCGGAAACTTGTTACAGTACACTGCTCATCAGTATTGCACAGCAACGTAACTGTGGTTGCAAGAAAGCGTAAAACCTACAATAGTAAAAGTAATTCTTGTAAATCGAAAATTTAAAAAAATTATCGCTGTCGTCAAAATCGTTGACTGATATTTTTTTACTCCAGAAATTGTTAAAGCGTGTCAACAAATTTTCAGACTATTTAACTCATGGTTTACTACAAAATCGCAAAAACTTGAAATAATACTTGATTTCCAATTCTACAGAGTGAGCCAAAAAAGGCGACCAGTGCTGACTTCCATAGCTTTCAAAGAGATGAAACTTTTTTGATGCGATTTGCTGTTGTCGATAAATATAAAATCTGGCACTAAAATTGCAAACTGTCAGTCACATTGTTCAAATACTGACTGACTAGAATGAAAAGTACTAAACGTCGATTTTTTTGCAAAAAACCAAAAAAATTGACAAAAATCAACATGTTTTACAACAGAAAAAGGTAAAATAAGTTCAATCATAAGAACCATATAACAGCTGAAAACTACAAGAGAGCCGTTTAAATGTGTCCTTCTTTCTGTTTCATCACTAGTTTTTATCGTATTTCGAAATGGTCAACGACAGAATTGATTTTGCTGATTTTGCTTTTTGTCGAACTTCAAAACAAATGCTCTTGATTTTAGCGAAATTTTTCCTATATTGAAAGGAGAAGTTGATGATTTTAAATTACGTGTAAATTATCATTTTAAAAGTATTATTATGTGTAAACAGCTTTACAAAACATTTTTCACAAGAGGACAACTTTTATTTTGATTTTTCAATTTTTACTTTTTGAAAAATAACAACTTTTATAAAATTTCTGTCTGTACTGTAACCATAAATGTTAGGGACATAAAGTTTGGCCCCTGTAGCAAAGACAAACAGGAGATTCTAACGCAGCAATCCGCATTAAGAAAGCTTCGTCCATCCGAAAGTTATGAAAGTCAGCATCGGTCGCCTTTTTTGGCTCACCCTGTATATTTACAAGCCTTACAAGAAATAGGCTTATATCCTCTGATTTACTTCCTATAAATTTTGTATCAACCACCATTCATTTAGATAAAAGTAAAGTGTTATAAAAGATACTCATCTGCTGCGAAAAACAAAAAAATAACTTCTGGAAAAAAACATAAAAATTATGTATTATTACTACTAATTAGGAGAGGAAAACTTTATACTCTAGAAAAATTTGAACTCCTTGGGAGACCAAAATCAAAGGAAGAACATCGTGCTAACACACTTTTTGATTTTTGTCGAACTGTATCGACGCATACAGTGCATTTATGTAGGTTCTTGGAAAAATTTTGCGTTGGTGTGTTTATCGGTGGTGGGTGAAAAAGTTTTTCTTATGGATTACAGTAACAAGCCTGTTGTTTCTTTTGACTTGAACTTAGTTCCATCGGTTTGCTGCATCTGTCACTTCAAAAAATATAGACTATAATAGGAGTAATATAAGTAACATTGCTACTGCTAGTACTGCTATTGCTATCAGCACCACCACTACTACTACTACTACTACTACTACTACTACTACCAGTACTAGTATTATTACTACATGTTGTTACTACTATTTCTACTTTTTGTACCTTTTGCAGGTGGCATACCTTATTACCCATTCAATCCTCAAGGCCAAATCAACGGCGGCGAAAAGAAGGACATACAATTCGGCGATTGGGGAGCTAAGGTGGATACCAAAACTGGAGTCAGCGATTTCTACAAACAAAACGAGTAAGATACATTTTTCTCTTCATTTGCAGATTACATGAATTTCTATAAACCCCGTGTGCTTGTGAATTTTATTCCAAAAATTATACCGATTTTCTAGAAGAGAATTGAGTCGATTGTACTTAACTAATGATAACAACTGAAAGTAAAACTATAGTTCGTTTTTTGCTTCTAAATTCAAGAATGACAAAAATAATTACTGTTATCAAAATTCTTCACTGACAGTTTTTGCTGTAAAATTTTACTTTCAAGAAATAGTTGAAGGTTAGTTGAGTAAGTCTATGTATTCTAAATCCTATGCGACTCATGGTTTAGCCAGAAATTCTGTAGATATGAAATTGTACTAACAATCGAGATGCATTTCGAGAGAAATAGACTATTAATTCAGTCGCATGATATTCTAACAATTTTCTGATGAATCATAATTCATTGAGGCTAATCAACTAATCCGTACCGTTTTTTGATAAAAGTATCATACAGTAAATGCAATGGGTGACCTATTCTAAGGACAGCATTGACGTGATTTCTCGATTCGTAAGTATTTAGAGCGGACTACAGTTAACTTGATTAGGAACTGTTCATCGCTGTCAATATTTTTCAAATTTTTTTATTTCGTGTGAAATAGGCACAGCGAAGCCGATTGGATGGACGGCAGTTTCGACGATCGAAGCGTCGATTGGTCGGTTCCGGTCGTCGGTATCCACGGCTACGACCACGGGTTGGTAAAACTGAACGGCATCGTCAATCCCAGCGATTTGCCCAGCGTTTTGGCCGGCGGTGTGCCCGCTTTAGGACCGCCGTTGAAAGATTTGAGCGAAACGATAGAAGAAAAACGGTGGACGCCACCTCCGTCTTTAGCATAAGGAAAAATGCGGGGATTAATTTGTTAAAATTTATTTTCGAATTTAAAAAAACAAAAAGCGCATACTTTCTTCAAAATTGTTCACGTGAGACTTTGACTTCAGATTTTTTATCCGAAAAAATGTTGAGGCTTAGTCGAGTTAGCTTGCACATTTGCAACTCAATATGGTTTTTCGGGAAATGGCTAAAATATGAAATAGTACACGCTTTTCAGTTGTACTTTTCTAGAACATTTCAAAAAAAGCAGATCGTAGATTCCAGAATCCTTCTTTTTTGATCAGAAGTTCAGAAATTTTCCACAAAGTACGTTTTACAATTGGTCAATGTATCAGTCACTTTCTGACTCTCAAACTGGCGATGAAATTATATCACGATGTTCTTTAAGCCTTTAGATTCTCTGCAAGAAATATTGCGTTTTTTTAATTTGTGCAAAAATTTGCTGGAGTCCAGGATACGTGTAATCTAGTTATTTATTAGTACAAATTGTTTTCATGCCTAGTACGTGATGTTTCGAACGTCTTACATAAAAAAAAGGAATTTTAACCATACGGTTTTCGTAACCACGAGAAAACCTGATTGGATTTTGGATCAATGACTCTAATTTCTATTAATCAAAAATGACATGCTGAGCCGGCACAAACTAATGATGAAATACGTGCTTTGAAATCAAAGTTTAACCGCTTAAATAGAAATTTGACATGCATGTCAGGTCACGACAAATCTGTGTGTGTAGGTGGGAGTAGTGTTCAAAAAGATGAGAAATTTCAGTAAAATAAAGATCAAGATAACATAAAGATCAGGATAAGATAATGATCAAGATAAGATAAAGATCAAGATAAGATCAAGGTCAAGATCAAGATCAAGATCAAGATCAAGAAAAGATCAAGAAAAGATCAAGATAAGATCAAGATAAGATCAAGATCAAGATAAGATCAAGATCAAGATCAAGATCAAGATCAAGATCAAGATCAAGATCAAGATCAAGATCAAGATCAAGATCAAGATCAAGATCAAGATCAAGATCAAGATCAAGATCAAGATCAAGATCAAGATCAATATCAAGATAAGATCAAGATAAGATCAAGATCAAGATAAGATCAAGATCAATATCAAGATCAAGAAAATATCAAGATCAAGAAAAGATCAAGATTAAGATAAGATTAAGATAAGATCAAGATCAAGATAAGATCAACATCAACATCAAGATCAAGATAAGATCAAGATCGAGATCAAAATAAGATCAAGATCAAGATAAGATAAAGATCAAGATAAGATAGGGATCAAGATAAGATAGGGATCAAGATAAGATCAAGATAACACAAAGATCAAGATAATATAAAGATCAAGATAAGATAAAGATCAAGATAAGATAAAGATCAAGATAAGATAAAAATCGAGGTAAGATAAAGATCAAGATAAGATAAAGATCGAGGTAAGATAAAGATCAAGATAATATAAAGATAGCAATACAAAAGTATCTTTTTAAAAGATAATTAAAGAAAAAGATAGGAAAATCAAAAAGATAAAGATAAAGATGCAAGATAAAAAATAAGACAGACATAAAAGATAAGGATAAAGATAAAATACATTTAATATTAACCAGGATTGTTTATTTCCAATAAAACAATAAAAAATCAATAAAATTGCGCAATCATCAGTGAAATTACAACAAGAAACCTGAATAAAGAAACCTTTATAAAAGAGCTTCCAAAATTTATTCGACTGCTGCCATCTTTGTGCTCGACTAAAATGAAGAATAATAGACTTGATTTTAATCATCTTTCCTTCCTGCTCGATAGCGCCCAAAAAATATTTCAATGATCATACACTACCAGGCTGGAAAATGAATCTTTCCAAAACCTAAAACGTGAGTTAAGGTAACTTTTCAGTGTAGAATGTTGTTCAGACTATCAGCTCGATGTAAACGAAGTTTCATAATTTTTCATAATCTTGATTATAGATACCCCAACAATGGATTTTTCTGGAAAATTTGTACCACTATGCTCGCAAATAAAACTTAAAACTCGAAAATTTTAATTATTTCCCTAATTTTGTTGAATTAACGGCTCTTAATACATCAGTTAATCGAAAAAGCTCAAAAAAGTGAAAAAAACGAATCGGGGGAAACCTTGAAAAAATAGGCAGATATGGACTTTAGGGAACATTGAATTTTTTCCACGATTTCCCGAAATTGACGAATGTGTGTTCCATAAAATCGAATATTTTGACTGAAAACAGGACGTCCTATTACAAAATTTTTTCTTTCGTAATTTACATATTTGTGATCATTTTGTGGGTAAATCAATGATGCTGATTAGTCACTGGTATTTCATGCAATATATTGACTATAAAAAGATTAAGTGTGTATTATTTGGTTGCTTTTCTAGTTATGTTATCAATATGGTCAATATTATTTGTGCTTTTCCCAATCGTTGCGATTTTCGGCTTAAAAAGTTATATTTGGTCATGGCAACAGTTCTTAAAGCTATCAGGTGGGCACAAGGCCAGGATCTTCCGAAACGTGTTATGGTACTGCGCCGTCCTTTTTTGTTAATGTTTGTACTTTTCAGATTTTTATAAGTATTACAACATATGTTTTGCATCCTGTGGGCTCCATTATTTTTCCGCCTTTTTTCCTGACAAACTTTTCACGTCATTGTAATCAACATCATCGATTCACCAAAAAATCAATTTTGCCATAATTCGTAAAAATGCAAATTGTGGAAGCTCCTTTATAAAATAAATATTCTTTTCCTTTTGAGCAAGATAAACAACGTCGAAAAGATAAAGATAAAAATAAAGATGAACCTTTTTGAAAATAAAAATAAAACAGCAAGGTAGGTAAAGATATTTTTTAACCTTTATCGTTATTTTACATGAAAAGATTCAAAAAAATATCTTTTTGAACACTAGATGAGAGTCTTGTTGATCTAATGTGCTGTACTAGTGAGACGTTTTGGACCATACAGAAAATTTCTACGAAATTCAATTCTACTCGCAACTATAGTCTGTTTTTCTTGAAATGCTTCTAAATAATTAAGGTAGAAAGCAAGTAGTATTTCTGATTTTCGCAATTTTTTTGGTAAACAATATATCATATAGGATTGAAAATTTGTAAGCTTACTGAACTAACCTTCAACAATTTTTCGAGTTAAAAATTTTTCATTAAGAGCTCTATGAAAACGATTTTGACGACAGTACTGATTTGTGTCACTTTTCTATTTGGAAGCATTTTATAAAAAACAGACTATAAATGTATGAATTGATTAAAACCATATACAAATTATAATATCAAAATTCATACCACGGTACAGCTATCATTCAAAAACGAAGACAATTTTATAGAATAACTTATTGATTTTTACCAATAACAAGGAAACGTCGTCAGACAGCTTTGCTCGAATTCAATCAGATTAAGAAAATCTCTGATATGAAAAATGTTCGGTTCATTGCAAAGTTTTTAGAAGAGAAAGTTTTTGAAATTGAATTTGAGTCAAACGGAGAATTGTTTTCCTTAAAGGACAGCACATGTAAATGAGCAACAGCTTTTGACGTTGAAGTACAAATTTTCAGAAACGAATGCAGTGATTTGCTGTAGAATTTTTGTCACCATAAGGTTTTTCGAGTCAAATAAAACAGAAGGACTAAATTCAAGCATTTTTTCCTTGAAGAATGAACAGAAAAATTTTTTGTGGTACTTTAAGCCTGATAGGAATGAGAGTTTTACCAGAAAATTTTCCAACATGGATAATCTCTCGGACATGAATAATTGAGATTTATTCGACTATATTTTTTCACATACAATATTTATGCTCTTTTACTCCACTTTGATTAAGCATCCAGTTTAGAGGTGTCATTTTTTCATATCTTTGATCCCAATCCCCTTTCATCATCAGCACTGGATATTATGCAAATAAATTTTATTTGATCAAAAACAAATTCATCACTTTCTCGGTTCATTCATCGAAATAGAGTAAAAGAGTTGCAGAATGAAAAAAACACAAATCATTTATGTATCAACAATGATAAACAATGAACCATAGTTCTTGAGTTTGACATACTCGAGTATAAAATGATGTGAATACTTTTCAAAGGTGCGAACTTTGCGCGAAAGTCTTACAAACAAGGATCATCATATTTAAAAGGTAGCTTTGATCTTTTAGACCCTACAACCGTTTCTGTATAAACGAGAGAACTGAACCTTAATATTTCATATGAAAAACATTAAATTGGAAATTATTGAATTTGGACATCAAGGAAAGGAGCTGCATCAAGTCATCAAATAAGCTCTGTTTTTACATCTTCTCGTTTTTTCATCCAGTGTCAATTTGCATGTTGTGCAATTGCCCGTCAAATCTGGTCGTATTCCTTCAAAACACAAACGCACATAGGATCATCCAAAAATCCAAATACTGAATCAAGTTACTACTTACCTGGCATTCTAATAAATTCAAAAATGTTCAAGTTAGATGGAGCTTTTTGAACGTTATTAGAATCGAGCAGTGTGCAATTGACTTTGTACAGAAAAGGTCCGAAATTTCCTTGGAAAAAGAAGCAATCCGTGAGATCCGTTGTGTCCCTCACTGACATCAAACATTTCAAGAAATTTTGCGTCGAATTTTTATCTCCCAAAACGTCAAACATTTGTAACCATTGATTGCTAGTGTTGTTCGATATGCCGGTATTCCTGTAATGTCATAGAATACTGTAGATTTCATAAAGTATAAAGGTAAACAATGCCTACCAATTGGCTATCTTAGGATATCCTTCCCAGACGTAATCAGTGCGATTCAGGTTGTAGATCATGTAGGTGTTGATCTTAATTGGATGTTTGATCAAAAACCACAAAAAGGTTGAACTATTGGTCGGACCTGTATCTCCATGAATTTCTTTCGAATTGGTGAACGCAT
Source organism: Romanomermis culicivorax (assembly GCA_963922205.1). Taxonomy (NCBI): domain Eukaryota; kingdom Metazoa; phylum Nematoda; class Enoplea; order Mermithida; family Mermithidae; genus Romanomermis; species Romanomermis culicivorax. The sequence continues at coordinate 708,440 of CAWUHX010000135.1, read as the reverse complement.
AAAATTTATCTTGTGGAAAATCAAAATTGCGAATTTTGTACAACACATTTTCTGCCAGCTGATCAATGCATGCTTGAACATAAAATATAAAAAATGTGCTATCTTTCAGAAATATATGTGAAGAAAGCACTAACCTTGACATAGATGAATAAACAGGAAATATTTAGCCAGACAATGCATTCTCCAACCAACAAAAAAAATGTTGTTAACGAAAAAATGAAGATTATCTTACTTTTTAGAAGCGGATTTTCCAGAAAATCTGTGATCTTTTTTTGCCATAGATACTGTTGCCCGCTACTCCATTTGACCACTTTTCAAAATTGAAATTGATGAAATTGACTAGCATGTTTGTTAGAAATCGTGAAACTGAAAAAGCACAGTTTGTGGTAGCTTATTCAACATATTTTCTTGTCTCAAGAATTAATGTACACATGTGCACTGGGTTTTGAATGTGCTCATTCACGGCAAAACATCAGCAGGTACTGATGAAAACTTCCCAGTTTTCAATTTATCATGCATTCTGATCATTCACAAGCTTTTGTGAGATATGTCATATGAAATACTTATCAATGCAACATGGGGTTGAAAGTCTTTTACACTTATGTAAGTTCAGGTGATAGTTAGTATTTCCATTTTTCCATTATCCAGGTAGTTAGTTCTTAGTAAAAGCTTGCAGCGTCTTCTTCTTTTCTATATTCTGCATAGATATAGGTTAGTGTTTAAGGGAAAATTGTGATTGTGCTTTCTGACATATTTGTCATCTAGTTGTTAGGCTCATGTGGGTTTGACAGGATCAGACTGACCTTTGAGTAAATACAGTGGGAGTCGCAACAGTTCAACCACAGGCTAACAATACACAAACACTTTCAAACTCTCTCCGGACTCTTAGATACCTCACCAGAAAGCTCCCTAGAGGCGGATTCATACTTCATCCAGCATCCGGCGTCTGGCAAGTTATTTTTAGCTTCCGGCATTCAGTGCCCGGCATCCGACAATTTGGCTTCTGGCAAGCCGCTGGATGGGATGGCAATTCATGCCTCTTCCGGCGCCGGAAATGCCGGATGACAATTTATTCTTGCTTTTGCTATGCTAAAATACTTTGAAATCTGCACAATATTTTGTTTCAGGAGAAATTGCGTATGGAAAATATATATAATATTATTTTCCAGGTCTACTCGTAATTATTACGATGTCAGACCAAGAAAACATGCTTGATCTAGCAGTTTTGTACTATTTATTGAAGAGAAATTTGTCAAATTTATCAAAGTCTTCCATTGTCAAAGTTCCAATATTGTCAAAGTCTTCCATAGGCATATAATAAAATACGACTAAACTACGCCTAGAAAAAAGTCTTTATATGACTACCCTGCACATATGTATGCTTTCAAGAACGAAAAAAACATACAAAATGCTCAGAAATCAAAAATTAAACGAACACCATGATTAAAAACACAAAATTGTGTGGGAATCCAATACAACGACGTCAATACAAAAAATATCAATATGTATAAACAAGGCGATGGTGCGACGCATAAAATCGTAATCAAAACACATAGTGAAAAATAACCAAAAATACACGAAACAGTGGCAACATGAATCTATGTAAATTCTGAACTTCTGCCACTTTTGGCTGCATCCCCCCCCCTTGGCCGCTGGAAGTCGAACACGTGCACCTACAGTAAGCCCAACATAGTAGCTTTGGTTTGTGCTGCTTCTATTTGAAACTTAGCTTTATGTTCATCATCAATAAATATAATTCGGATTAGTTATTGTCCAACGTCAACTATAAAAGACTACAACGCTACTTTTGACCTTCGTCGATAAGTCATTTCTGAATTATAGTGGCCAATAACTTCTTGCAAATTAATTAGTGATTCCACAACAAGAGAGCGATTTCTCAATTAACAAATTTGACCAAGAGGAGCAATCTATGGCCATAAGAAAGCAGGGTTTTCAGCAGAGATCTCTTTCTTCCATGGCACTCCAGGGGTTGCCCGAGGTAATATATGAAGCCCACAGATAGGATTATTTGAAACCTTTTGCCAGATATGTCCCTGTCATATGATTTCCTAGTGATATCATTCACATGAATGAAAAAAACATTTTTTCTTTTCTCAATGATTCCCACAATAGTGTCATTTTAAAGCAGGAACTTGAAGACTTGTAGAAGCGACCTACGTAGAATGTTGGAACTTTTAGTAATTATAACAAAAACATAACTTGAGTTACCAGATTATTTACGGAATAGTGGGCTTGTAGTCAAAATCAGGTATTAAGAGAGTTATTTTATGCAATATACGTAGAAGTATTCCCTGCAGTTTTTCATGTTATAATTTCCAATATGAAACAGACAGCTTCAATATTTATTGGAAACAACGGACTTTATTACAGTAAGAAAAATGTGATTTCAGATTAACATTTTCACGTTCCGTATTCCATTTCCATGTGAGATTTTTATTTCCCTTTTTTGAGCTTTGATTCTAACCAAGACATTTTTTCATTACCTGATCAAGTGTTTGCTCAACATGAAGTCACTATATGGAAGAAATGTCATACAATCATGATATTGAATGGTTTCGATAAATAATGAAGGCAATACAACAGCAATCTGCTTTTTTCCCCCAGAATTCGACCATTAAAATTACAATGGAATTCAATAGTTCCAATAGGTTTTAACAAATGCACTGAACTAGTAACGTCGCAATCTTTTGTTGTTGAACCTGGACAATAAATGATTTGAATAATAATTTAAGCGTAATGGTATGTTTCGAATGGAAGTAGAACAAAAGCAAAACCACTAGACGACAAAAGATGATGTTTGATGTCGGTCACGGACACAACGGATCACAAGGATTGCTTCATTTTCTAAGGAAATTTCGAACCTTTTCTCTACAAGGTCAATTATACGCTGATCGATTCTAGTAACGTCCGAAAAGCCCCGTCTAACTTGAACATTTTTGAATTTATTAGAATGCCAGGTAAGTAACTTGATTCAGTATTCGACCTTTAAGGCCATCGTACGCATGTTTTCACTTTGAAGGAATGCAACCAGATTTGACAGGCAATTGCCCAACATGCAAATTGACACTGGATGAAAGAACGAACAAATGTAAAAACAAAGCTTATTTTATGATTTGATGTGGCTCTTTGATGTCCAAATTCACGAATTTCTAAGTTAATGTTCTTTACATGAAATACCAAGGTTCAGTATTTTTGCTCATACGGAAACGGTTGTAGGGTCTAAAAGATCAAGACAACCTTTTAAATATGAGCTTGTCGAAGTCGAGACCTATGATTCATTGATTATTAAAAGATCAAGACAATCTTTTAAATATGAGCTTGTCGAACTCAAGAACTATGGTTCATTGATTTCCCAAATATTCGCACGAAGTTCGTACCTTTGAAAAATATTCACATCAGTTTATACATGAGCTTGTCGAACTCAAAAACTATGGTTCATTGATTCATGCTTTTTTCAATATGCAGTTTTTTTTCTTCATTTCGACGAATGAACCGAGCAAGTGATAAATTTGTTTCCGATCAAATAAAATTGATTCACATTTCATTCAGTGCCGACGATGAAAGGGAATTGAGATAAGAGGTATGAAAAAAATTGCAGCTCTAAAATATATGCTTAATCAAAGTGGAATAAATGAGCATGAATATTTTATGTGGGATAAATATCAATTATCCATATCCGAAAAATTATCTATTTTGGAAAATTTTATGGCAAGAGCGTCACTCTTATCAGGCTTAAAATTCTACAAATAATTCTCCTGAATATTTTTTAAAGAACAAAATGCTTAAACTAACACCTTCTGTTTTATTGAATTTTTCAAAATCAATTTGACTTGAAAAACCGTATAGTGACAAATACGTCAAAAGCTGTGGCTCACGTACGTGTGCTGTATATTAAGGAAATATTTTCTTCGTTTGACTCTAATTCAATTTCAAAAAATTTCTCCTCTTAAAACTTTGCAATGAACTCTACATTTTTCATATCAGAAACTTTCTTAATCTGCTTGAATTCGATTAAAGCTGTCAGATAACGTTTGCTCATTATTTGTAATAATCAATAAATCATTATATAAAACTATGTTAGTTTTTGATCTCAGCTGAACCGTGGTTTAAATTTTTATATTATAATTTGCGCGTTATTTGTATCATATTTATATTTTTAGTAGCGAATAAAATTAAATTTCGTACAAATTTGCTGTATGGTTCAAAATGTCTCGCAAAAACATCAATACTTTTTTTTATGCATGGAAGACTCCCACCTACACACTCAAAGATTTTTCGTGACACGACATGTACGTCAAATTTCTATTTAAGCGGTTCAGTTTGATTCCGAAGCACGTATTTCATCATTAGTTCGTGCCGGTTCAGCATGTCATTTTTAATTAGAGTCATTAATCCAACATCCATTCAGGTTTTCCTGTGATTACGAAAACCATACGGTTAAAATTAATTATTTATGTGAGACGTTCAAAACGTCACGTATTAGACATGAAAACAATTTTTACTAATAAACAACTAGATTATATATATCCCGGATTCCAGCAGATTTTTGTGCAAATTAAAAACGCACAATATTTCTTCCAGAGAATCTAATAAATGCTTAAACAAGATCGTAAAATAATTACTCCACCAGTTTGAAAGCCAGAAAGTGACTGATATATTGACCAATTGTGAAACGTACCTTGTGGAAAATTTCAGAATTTCTAATCAAAAAAGCAATATTTAGGATTCCGGAATCTACGATCTGCTTTTTTTGAAATGCTTCTAGAAAAGTGAAACTGAAAAGCAAGTACTATTTCATATCTTAGATATTTCCTGCAAAACCACAAGCCATATATGGAGTTGCAAATGTGTAAGCTAACTCGACTAAGCCTCAACAATTTTTGGATAAAAAATCTACGGTAAAAGCCTCACGTGAACAATTTCGAAGAAATATGTGCTTTTTGTTGTTTAGAATTCGAAAATAAATTTTAACAAATTAATCCCCGCATTTTTCCTTATGCTAAAGACGGCGGCGGCGTTCACCGTTTTTCTTCTATCGTTTCGCTCAAATCTTTCAACGGCGGCCCCAAAGCGCGAACACCGCCGGCCAAAACGCTGGGCAAATCGCTGGGATTGACGATGTCGTTCAGTTTGACCAACCCGTGGTCGTAGCCGTGGATATCGACGACCGGAACCGACCAATCGACGCTCCGATCGTCGAAACTGCCGTCCATCCAATCGGCTTCGCTGTGCCTATTTCACACAAAAAAAGAAAATTTTAAAAATATTGACGACGAAGGACAGTCCCTAATCGAGCTAACTGTAGTCTGCTCTAACTGCATACAAATCCAGAAATCGCGCTAATACTGTCCTTAGAATAGGTCACACGAAGCTTTTACTGTGTGATATTTTCCTCAAAATATGGTACGGTTTAGTTGAGTAGCCTCACAAATTTCCAGTCCTATATCACTTATGGATCATCAAAAAATTGTAAGAATATGGTACTCTACTTGATCATCAGAAGCGCATCATGAAAAATAGATTATAGAAAAATAGTTGGTCTGACTACCACAATGCGCTACTGAATTAGTAGTTTTACTTTCAGTTGTTGTCATTAGCTAATTGGAACCAACTCAAGTCTCCAGAAAATTGGTAAAACTTTTGGTGTAAAATTCAAAAGCACACAGGGTTTCCTATTCACTGAGCCACAAGATTATGCGTCAAAAATCGAAGTTCAAGTAATCTGCAAATGAAAAGAAGCATGTGTCTTACTCGTTTTGTTTGTAGAAATCGCTGACTTCAGTTTTGGAGTGAAGCTGGTGAATGCATGAATGATTACCCATTTTAGCTCCCAGAAATTAAAATGTCAACTTACCTATCAAACCGACTCGAGGACGTCCACCAAACAACAAATCAATGGTTAATGGAGATCCAAAGGTGGCAATGTTGGATGATTGGTATACAGAGAATTTATTTTCAAAAAATGTTTAAAAACCAATATCCAGACTCGACAATATATATACGAGAGACATTAGAAATCAGTAGAAAATGCGAAAAACTGTAAAGAACACGGTTGGTACAATTTCTCAGAAAATGTTATAAACACAAATGGTGGCGCAAAAGTACTTACCCGGCGAAAGTTCTAAACTCTTCTGCATAAAGAACTTTAGTTGTACAAAAATAGTTGAATGATAGACGCGAACGCCAGAGGAAATGACCCTCTGACAAGATCATAGGCCTTGATCTTTTCACAACTCTTTTACAAAAATTTACTAGAGTATTCTCGTTTTACAGAAAAGCAAGTTTACAAGACGAACGAGGCCAGAGAATCTCAACTATACTCTATCCATCGTTAAACGATCCGTGTGTTAGGCTCCTGTGGTATTGACAAGATGAGACTGACCTCTGGGTTAATACAAAGAAAGTTGTATTCGTTCAACCACAGGCAAACAACAAACAAACTGACAATCTTTCAACCAGACTCACAGAGGCTAAACTGGGTAACTCCAGAAGCCTGCAGTACACCTTGAAGTCAACAAGAAGATTTCTACCCAACTCTCCAATAACCTGACTTTACAAATGCCTTCTCCTACGCTCACAAAACAAGACGAGTTACCATGTCAAGCGTATACTTGAACGTCCAATCCCATTTACAATGAAAATACAAAAACAAAGTAGAGGCGAGCTGGCAATAAGTCCGAAAATATGAAGAATAAAAAATACTTGAAGGCACAGAACATGAGTAAACGAAAATGTGTTATGTAAATTGATCATTTACCTACTTCTCTTTCCCTGGCTTGCTACAGACCTTGCCCTAAGTGAAATTGAACAGAATACAGTATCCCCGACAGGTGCAGTGGAACTATGGAAGTAAGTTCAACACATGAAAAATCTGGTGAAGCCTATTACTATAAACTACGAAGATTCCTCGTCCATGAATGGTAAACAGAACGATTGAGAATTTCTTCCCATAACGTCATAAAATGATCAAAATTTCCCGAGTAAGACCCAGGTGTCAAACGCAGTTCTAGCAGAACCAAACGTGGATAAGTAATGTGAACCTTTTATGATTTTTGCATTCTCATTTTTTTGGAGAATTTGGCATTTTTCTACAGCATATAGCATTCTACTCTGTGAAAATTCTGTACCAATTGAATTTTTTTGGTTCTAGCTGCTCCTGCCATTTCGAAGTAAATAGACTGTAGTAAAGCCATATTGAAAAAAACTACAAGTACAGAGTGCACCAACAACAGTCGACTGAATTCAATCTTACAGCAATCATTCATTAGATAATCATTCGTGCACTCACCAGCTTCTCCATGTGTCTCGAATCTAAAACCAACAGACAATTGCTAAACTGCCAATTTAGTTATTCACATTAAGCGACATTCAACATACATGGTATGAAAATATGAAAACTGGGCTTGCACATGATGCAAAGTGGTATGTATTTTTTCTAGCCACTTCTACATTTATTCCTCTTTTTATTCTGGCTCAAGGTATTCTTGGAACACCTTCCTCGCAAGCCAGCCTGGATATCTGAAACAAACAATGTCATTTTTTCAATGACGTGATAAATCAAATACATTCAATGCTTACTGGACATTCTTACAAATTCAAAGATATGCTGCACATTTGACGTATCTGGAGTATAGTTAGATGCAATCAAGGAACAGCTGACATCAAAGAGATAAGGTCGAAAACTTCCTTGAATCAAGAAGCATTTTTTACTAATCGCATCTTTTATTGATATCACACATCGGGTGAAATCTGGGGTTGAACTGTTATCATTTCCCATGTCATGCAATTGGAACCATTGATTTCTATTACTGCAGTTCGATATTCCAGGATTCCTGTTGGGTACAAATATCAGATATGGATAGAGTTAAAAAGATAAGTTCAACTAACCAATCAGTAATGTCCGAAAATACTTCCCAAACATAATCTGTGTGATTTAAATTGTGGAACATGTAAGTTGCAGGCATGGTAGGATGTTTGACTAAAAACCAAAGAAAATTGGAGCTGTTGGTCGAACCAGTATCTCCATATATATCTTTCAAATTGGTTAATAAATAGAACTGATCATTTGCAAAATCAGAATTCCTGATTTTATACAGTACATTTTCGGAAAATTGTTTGATGCATGCTGAATGAAGTATCAAGTATAATATAAAGATCAACGTGATTTAGAAATACTTACCTTGATAGAATGGAGCTAATAGTAGAAGGTGAATTAAATAAAACATAATTCTGTTAAACATCATGATCAGACATTTTACTTTTAGATTCTGTTATAACACAATGTTTTTGCATGCTCTGATGTGAGTTTTATAGTAACTGGCAGAGACCTTGTTAGAATAATATTATTACTGTAATTTTCTACAATAACTACTATTTTAGAATAGAGATGAGTTATGGTTCGTCAGTAGTTAAGCATGTGCTATGCTGATTTATAATTCTTTTCAAGTTGGTTGTTAAGGGATATCTTCATTGTTTTTCTCAAATTTATGGGCATCTCTGCTTTATAGTCACTAAAATACTTTGTTATGTTTTATAAAATGATGAATGATGATTGTACGTTCTTGACAGTTGCATGTGCAGTTTCCCTCAACATCATCTCATTAATTACAAGAGAGGGTCTCTGTGTGTGAATTCTGAAATCCTTCCTGTAATAAAGAATTTGATAGCCCCGATCAACCTGAGTGATGTCAAACTAACCATATTTGAATAAATGTCTTAGAAGATCAAAATATTAGATACACGTGATTTTAGGAACTATAACAGATCTAGACAAGTGAAAATCACATTCTATGAAGATCATTGACATAAGACAAGTTCCTTGCAGATAAATAATATGACGCCACACTATTTTTAATCTGCGAACTCCTGAAAATCATCAAAATTCACAACTGTGTATTTCATAGACATTGTTTTAGTGCCCAAAAATTTAGTGCCCAAAAATTATCTGTCTAATGCATGGCATATCATCCTTTGAACTTTCCCCAATGATAAAATGAATATAGGCAAAACTATTGCTTTATAATATATTTGTGTGAATTTTAGTGTAAACAGGCCTATGATAAAAAATATTAGTACAAGATTACCACATATCCTTAGGCTCAGAGCACCCCATGGGGGGGTATGGGGAGGTATTACCCCCATCTTAGATTTGGAAATTCATTTACTACCCCCATAAAAACAGCTCACTATAGCAAAAAATTTTGGTTGACTTCATCCTCTTCCCAGTAGGTTATACTAATTCGAGAAAAACTGCAGAATGTGTGATTCTGAGGAATTACTCACTGCTCTTTTTGACACATTTACTGAGCAAATGATAATGGGAAAGTATACAACTTCTGTGCCATATAGCGATTTTTAGGAAAGGATATCAGCACATTAATATATACTACTTGTAGGAAATCATTATATATATAATTGGGAGATGAAATAATGACTTATGTTTACGTGATTTATCAAAAAATCGCCCCTTGGGAAGAAAAACATTATGTTCTTAAAATTCTTCCTCTTCATGCTCTCCTTTCCTTTTCCCCTTTCTTTTTCCCCCGTTGGGTGTTCTGTGCGCATATGAGTTGAGTTACCCAAGGTTGCCCAAGCTGTGGCATACTTTCCTGCTATGAGTTGAGACATGTGAGGTCTGTTGATGTGGATCAGGAGTGGTACTTGGTTTCAAACTCGTAGTTCACAGTCTAATGGGATTAATAATACTAAAGCCACATTCGGCATGAGGACTTTTAATTGGAAGCACTGTTCCAAGCCTAATCAGTGATGGGATAAGCCCATACTGCTGAAGATGCTGGTTGAAACAATGTTTCCAAACGTATGTTGTGCCCGATTCTTGAAATGTGCAGGAATCAGTTGGCACAACAGTCTTCAAACTGTGACCATTCTGTACGTATAGCAGCTGGAAAATGGAGTTGAAGTGGCAAATGTTTTTTGAGTGTATCCAATGAATTGATTGTTACAATACGTACTCGGGGAGAAGGTTCAGATCCAAAAATGGAACATGCTGATTGCTATACATCTTCTTGAAATGCTAGGAATATCATGTCTGAATCATGAAGCTTATAATTTATTATAAACGAAGCACAAAGTTGCTCAAAATAAGACTCTGTTTAAAGATCACACTATAGTTAGGACGTCGAAAAAACTACGGTATATCAAAATCGGTAAGTAATGTGGTGGACAACTGTAATGGATCAGAACTGTGTCAGGTGTTCATCATTGTTGTTGAGCTTTAATTTTCACTTATGTCAAGAGTCGTCAGCAATATGATGTAGAGCCAACTGCTTGTTTACTACCAATTACTCTAGGAGAATTTCCTGATATGTTAGAGTCAGTCGAGTACAACAGTTCTACACTGACCAAACACAACCTTCAGTCATGGTGTACCCTAAAATTTGTTAATATCTGGAAGTTGAGACACCAGCTTGGGGTGGAAGTGGACAGATTTTTCCCTAGGCTCAACGTAAGAAGTAGGAAGTCACTAAGCGCAGCGTGCCCGGCATCTGGTAAACGGTAAGATTCTTTGATATATTCTATCGAAAATTAGCGAAAATGTAGGCAAATTTCATCGATGCCGATTGCATGGATAATAAGTATAAAACGAACATTCCTTAATGTTTTGGTCATTGCGTTTTTTCTATTAAAAATAAATCGGCTGCCTGACTGGCCATGATTTGTATTTTATTGGTTTATATTTTTGTGGAAACAAGTAGTCCTGAAATACAACGTCCCCCACTGAGTGTACAATTATTATATTTTTCGCAGCAGAGGGAATGCAGGTTAGGACCCTGATTTCTGAAGTACCACCCTGCGTGCAAGTCTACATTTATGACTCAATTATCTGCCTGACTTCTCGTTATTACCCGTTGATTGGTAGTTCTTTGAGCTCAGAGAGTTGTCTGATCATCTGCAGTTCTTTGGAGTTGATCGCAGTTGATCGAGTGTTGAGATTGGGACAGACCGAACTGTTGCACACTATCTCTACCAAAGTTTTCCGCCTGATTAGGTGATTTAGCGGAGTAGCTGGTTAGGTCCTTTCATTTTCTACATTAGTCACATAAGTCCCATTTCGACAGTCGTTTCATACAAACTTTCATTCTACAATTTTTCATTGATGAAATGACTGCTGCCATAAGAACATTCCCTCCAAAATGAAAATGATATGGATTCAAAAGTAAATTTCTTACAACTGAAATATCATTTCAATTAAAACGATGAATCATTTTAATACTATTTCAGTTATAAGATATTTATTTTTGAATCCATAAGTGGTAAATAGTTGCTAAAGTATGAAGTATGGCATTACTTGTCAGACAAAAACGGCTATCTCTCTGCAGCAAAGTCTTCGGTTCGGTACTGGGTCATCCAGCCATTGAGATACATCACGTGGTATTGGTCGTGCTTAACAACCACATAAGTTTGGGCCTGGTAGTATTTAGTATACTATCAGGGATGTTGCACATACAGTATAGCTCAGTTTCACAACCAGAAATCATCGTTCATCCCCTCCTGATGAGGAAGCTGGACCGGATAAAAGGTGTCCTCTACAGCCAAAGGGTTTTTTGTACAGAGTTTACATGGACCACATGAACTGTGAAGGTCAGTCTTGGTTTACCGTAAATTTGGAGTTTCTTCGTAGGTCTGGGCCAAAGAACTGTTGCCCTATATTCAAGGCACAGCCAAGGAGAATTTCTGATATTTCCTTGACTTATTCTTATTCCGACCAAAGATCTGCACAACAAATGTTGTAAGAATTTAACACAGTCAGTGGGGATTTCATAAAGTAGAAATCAGAAAAACTTTTTATTGCAATGCTTGAAAATCATAAAATCAGAACCAAAGTAATTTTATATCAGCAATATTCTCCATCAATACTGTGTTTTTTATTTTTCGTTGATTGTTCAATCCAGGAGAAGTATTTCATTAACTTTGACAAAATCACCTTATATGATGTTGAACGCATGCATCTCTTTTGTCTAGATTTTTCATTTTTTCGAAGTGCTTTTTTATTAATGATTCTAAAATCCTCAATTATGTTTTATATGAAAAGCTGTGATATATTTGTTTACTCGTTTTTCTTTAAACTAGATTAGTGAGTTCTTTGCTTACCAATCATATGTTATTGTTTTGATATTCCAGAAATTTACTGTAGCCCTAAACTACAGTACAGTGTTACATGCTGGTATTATTTCCAAACCTACCAATGACAAAAATCGTCGAACGACGTTGCAATGTGTACCAGACGAAGCCATTACTCAAATAAGACGTGAAGACTTTGAAAGATCCCGTCTGGTCAGAGCCATATTTCATAACCAATTGAGATATAACTCACAATGCTATTCTATCTGGTAATTATGAGTACTATAATACATCAACTTAAAAGAGTATATGAATGTTTGAAACTTGCAATCACCAAAATATAGTCTCATACGGCTAGTGCAAAGAATAACTTCAAGAAAAGCGGATATCATATGCACAGAAAGATGTATCTGGCTCGACTCCTGCTATTGATTCGGTTGCATCAAGGTGAGTACTGTACTAGATATAAAAATGTAAAATTTACTTGTACTTCAGCTTGTATCAATTACATTTCCGAAAACGTACTGTATAAAATCAGGAACCTCGATTTCCTGAACAATCAATTCTATGCACTGCATAACTTGATGAAGGTTTACGGTGACAGCGGTCAAACGAACGCCTCTACTTTTCTGTGGTCCTTGGCCAAACATCCAACAAGACCCAACACTTACATGATCCACAATTTTGATCGCAGCGATCATGTATTAGAAGGCTATCTTGAAATCGCTGATTGGTTAGTTCGTTGTTTTCTTTTATGCATGATGTCTACGCATTCATGTTGCAGGAATGCCGGTTTATCAAACTGCAGCAATGATCATCAGTGGTTTCGAGTGTACGATTTGTTGGGCGATAAAAATTCGACTATAAATGTGACCAAATGTTTAATATCGATGAACGACGAACACACTGGACATTGTTTTTTGCTTCAAGGGAAATTTTGGCCTTTTCTCTACAACGTAGACTGTTTCGTGCTAGCATCTAATGATACACAAAAATCGCCGTCCAATTTGAACATTTTCGAATTTATAAGAATGTCAAGTATGCTTATCACGTTTGATTTGAAGCTGTAGTCTATTTTTTTGTAAAATACTGGAGATTTAAAAAACTTTTCAAAATCTATTTCACAATGTTATTTGCATGCCACAAAATATCTGGTCGTAAATGAGCGGAAAATCGTAAAAATATGATACTTGCTTTCCACTTTTAGTATTTACAACCTGTCTTTTTTCAAATGCTTCCAAAGAACGGAAGACAAGAAATATTCAAGATTTTTGTTGTTTTCTACCAAAACTAGAATGTGTACGAATTTATCTTTTCTAATTTCGATATTTTCAAGCATTGAGTAAAAAGGAACTATAGAATCTTTTCAAGTATAACAGACTACAGTAAGTAATTCTTGATTTTAGACGCCCGAAGCGATTTAAAAGGAGAATGTTCGAGGAGGAAAAAAGCTCTAGGTCGAGAAAGAAAAACATGCAAACATTCCAGAAAACGATGAATCTTTTTGTGGTGCAACACACTTTTGTGGATTTTGTATGCTCTGCTTATCAAAGACGCAAGCTTATCCCTTTCTTGAGTCTTACGAAAGACTGAATTTCTTCTTTGCAGAATCTGAAAGTTATGAACGTGATCTGACCCTCTACAAGTTTATGTTCGTTGCAAATTTATGTTCACAAGAGTGATCAGTTGAAAAATTCTTTCAATGTTCAAAATACAAGACCTGTTGTCACTAATCAAAAAAGGCCAGTCCCCATTACAGCGATTCTCAAAACGGTGAGGTCTCAAAACAGCGAGGTCCCAAAACAGCGATTCTCAAAATAGTGAATCTCAATACAGCGATTGGTAAAAAGTTCTATGCATTAGAGAAAACGCACACATTTTTATAACAAATATCCAAATTTAGGTAAATTAAAATCGTTTTTGCCAGTTGAGATTAGTCTATTTTTAGTTGCATTTGGTTATCTACGTTTCACATGCTTTTGTGGTGCAGTTGCGGTAGGCATGCACGAACGAACCATTCCAAGATCTCAAAAAAATATCTGTCATAAACACATTTTTGCGAAACGTTTGAAAAAAACAAGCAAAAAATTATCATGAGGATTGCCCATCAAAGCTGTTTTAAATGAAGGTTGATTGTAGAAAAATTAGATTAATGAAATAAATTAACCTAAAAATAAAGGAAGAAAAAATAAGATGAAATGAATAAAATGATTAAACAGTAAAGGCAGAAAAGGAAACAGGTAATAAAGAAACGAAAAGTAAAATAATTTAATAAAAAGTAGGTAAAAAATACAACAAAAGTATACAACCTGAAAAAATTAAACACAAAAAACAAAAAGTGACCCAAAATAAGAAGAATATAAAAAGAAATAAGTCAACAAAGGGAAAAAGAAACAAAAAACATGCATGTAGATATGTTAATAATAAACAAACCAGAATAAAAAGCTGTAATGTCGTAAAAACACATGCTATAGAGCCATAATGTCAGAAATCTTGCTATTCGTGCCAAAAGGTGTGACAACCAGCATCCACCAGATCGAAATGGTGATCAAATAGGCCATGCAACAAACCGTCCACCCCGTGCAATCACCATTCCTCCATTCCAAAGATAACTTTTTTCAAATTCGACATTTTGGGACTTTGTTCTGAGACTCCACTTTTTTGAGAATCGCTGTTTTGAGACCTCGCTCTTTTGAGAATAGCTGTATTCAGACTTCGCTGTATGGAGAATCGCTGTTTTAAGACATTGTTGTTTTGAGAATCGCTGTATCGACTCTCGCTATTTCGAGTTTCGCTGTTGTGTGTTTCGTTGAACAGGGATGAAAACATCAAAAAGCTCTGATACATGACGAAAAGACACTTGCCTCGTCACTACGTTTTGTCAGACGGCTAAAATCTTTCCGCCATTGAAAAAAAATCTGAAAAAAACTTCTGGGCGCTGACCGTTGAAATACAAAATACATTTGCTCTGAGAATACAGAGTCTTGTTTATCATTTAAAAAAAAATAAGTTTTATTAACAGACGACTGTTAATACAAGTAGATCATTAGTTTTCAGGTTTCCTTAAGAGTGAATTCACTAATCAACTAATGAAATCAATCAAGTGTTCCATGTCATGGCATTTGCTATTTGACATGAAGAAAAAGTAAACTTAAGGGCATGCCTCGGGGTCACCGATAGGCAATGTCATTTTGATAATGTGACGACTTTCTTAAAATGGCGCCTAGAATATGCATGCACTTTCATTTTCTTTGTTTTCGGAAATGGTAATTCCTAATTCCGGGTAGATTTCCGAATTTCAAAACAAGTGCCAATGCACAGTGCAGGATCAAGTTTTGCAGATGTCGGGGAATGGACATAGTCCATCTCCAGGTTATGAAAATTAGCCAAAGTCGACGCAATTTGCATGGACGACGTGCATAAAAGTTCGTTCATGTTTTTGGTCATTGTGTTTACTTTATTAAAGATAAATGGGGGGGGGCTGACTGGCCATTTGTTTATATTTTTGTGGAGCGAGTAGTCCCATAATACAACGTCCTCCGTGAAGTGGACAAGTATATTATTCTCGGAGCGGAGGGAACGCAGGTTATGACGACCCGGATTTCTGGAGTACTACTCTGCGTGCAAGTCTACATTTGAAACTCAATTCTCGGCCTGACTTCTCGATATCACCCATTGATTGGAAGTTTTCTCAGCTCAGAGAGTTGTCTGATCATCTGCAGTTGTATAGAACAAAAGCAAAGTAGTCTGAGCGAACTGTTGCACACTATTTCTGCCTAAGGTTTCGGCCTGATTATGTGATTTAGCTGAGTAGTTGATTAGGACCTTTCATTCTCTTCATTAATTAACACCAAGTTCCATTTCGACAAAGACCAGAATTTGAATCTTTATTTTCAAAACTTTGAATTTTTCATTTTTCGTAAAACATTTAGCGTAGGCACATTGCTCTGAAAGTAATTTTCCAAGTAAATTCAAATTTAAAAAGAATTTTAGAAAATTAAAACTTCAGATGTTAACAGTTGTTTACTGTTGGTCAGTTTGTATATCACAATCAAATTTTATCAGCCCATAATTGCGTCTAAAATGGAAGTACAACATTTTATGTTATGTTTTTAGACGAATTGGTGTAAATAGGTTATGATTGTCTAAAAAAGCGGAAATTTCCTCCAAAAAGTTAAATACCGAATACTAAATTCTAAGAGAATCCTAAAAAATACGCATTGTACAAAATCTTGCTTCTCAATTCATTTCGATCCAATGATCAAACCCTTGAGCCAAGATCTGCCGACGGTTACTTCCCAACTCAAAAGTGATCTATCACGGCACAATTTAAATTTTTTGCCCTCCTCTTTCAGTTTCCAATATTCTTTAATCATATCGTACGATTGTTTCAAAGTCTGCAGCAAAAAAATTCTCTTCCCCGAAATCGTTTCGGCCAATTTTTTATTAAAATCGATTTTGGCTTGGCAATATTGTACTTCGGCTCGAACTTCGTCCAGCCTATCTTTCGTTCCATTGGTAAATTTTTCCAGTAATTTTTCCATTCGATGATACCAATTTTTGAATAAAGTTTCAGATCTGTAAAAGAAATATTTTCTACACAAGAAGCAAAATACAAAGTCCAAATTCCAAAAACTATGATCTAGGTCTTGATTTTGGCCTACACGAGCCTTGAAGAAGGTCACTTGCATGGCATACCGGGTGATTTTCATAATAATTTATTTCAAATTTAGGTTTGGTGTGAGATCTTGTTGCAAAATGCTGGAATAGAGGCGATGTAACTATTTGAGAGCTATTAAGAAATACTACTCCAAATTTTTAGTTGCATTTTTAATAGAATTATGCAAGGTCGAAATTTGGGCTGTCTTGCCAAAGCCGACCTATCGCCATATATTCCACTTACGGAGGTCCCGTCGTAGTTGTCACCGAAATTACTGTTGTCGTTGATGTTGCATTTTTCGTTTTATCCGTCAAACTAGAGGTCCAGTTGCCGATTTTGTCGTATAACTTTTCCAAGACGCCCGGTTTGCTTGAAAATTTGGAAAATTGAAAAATTCAGAGCTGCGTGATTAAGATGGATCGTCGATAGGATTTTTAAAAGCTTATGTGAAACATTCATCATTTTGATTTCAAAAAAACTGTTGGATCAACAAAAAGTCAGCAGTAAGTGGTCCAAAAAAGATTAGCTCATGATAGTCAGCGTGTGCATTCTCATTTCATTTGATTCTGAAAAATCGACTCATTAAATTTTAATTGCAATAATTTTGATCGGTTTCCCCTTATTTAAAGTTCAATGATTTGAGCTTTTTTCATAACTCTTAAATCTTGACCATATCAAAATTCAAAAACTTTTTTTTTTGTTTGGTTTAGCTTCTTATTTTTTTGTTGTTCTATTTGCTTAACTGTTCATAAGTTTAGTGTTTTGAAGTTACTCATATTGCTGTTCAAATCAGGTTGATGCCTATCATAACCACCATAACTGTTCAGCATTATCATACTGAACTTCAATCTTGATGAGCTTCTATTTCGTTATAGGATCAATGCGCTCCAAAATTCATGTGATTGCTGCTTCCTTATCAATCAAGGTGGACAATATTCTTCATATAAGACTAGGTGTGTTGATTACTATAACTTTTCCATTACACCCCATTAGCTTGGAAACATAGAATTTTTTAAAAATTCTTTTGAGCAGACGAAAAATTCAAAAATTTGGGAAAATTCGACAAAAATAATTTGGAATTTTCCTTTACGTTGTTTCTGTTACAGTTTCCGCTGAAATGATTGTCGTCGTCGATTCCTTTTGCGTTTCATTCACCAAAATTTTCATTTGATACGAATCCTCGGTTTCAGCGTGTCTCCTATAATTAGAAATGAAAAAAGTGAACAAACATATGCATCGTATAAGTCATTTTCTACGAATTTTCCATCGAATTCGTTGCGATAATTGAGCCGAATACTTCGTCGACGTTATTTCTCGTTTCATTCTCTTGATTTCCGGGATAGAAAATTTTCATGAATTTGTCGTACAAATTTTGGAAAGCGCTAGCCTTTCTGAAAAAAGGGTTAGACTTCAGTTCGAACAAAGAAGGTCAATTTCTAATCTAAGACTTGATCAGCCTAAAAGTGAACTCGAAATTGTCTACCTTACCTACTGAACTATCATCAGGAGTTAGTGCAATATCGCATCTCTACAGTAATATTGCATTATAGATGCAGGACAGAAATGTGATGCATCAAATGTACAGCCGATAGTTGACCTTCTAATCAAAAAATCTTTTGTCTAGTTTCACTCATAACATCTTGCTGACGTCAGTCTTAATGAAAGGAAGCAAAACTGTTTTTGTTCTAAAGTCATCTTGAGTTGTATTACCAATGGTAAAAAATAATAAAATCAAGAGAGTGAAAAGAGTGCGTGGGCATCTTATTTCATTCGAAATTCTGATCAAATCCGAAAAATCAATGCATGATATATCTTCGTTCCAGAAATTTTAATCTGTTCATTGCTATTATTCAACGATTTAAACTTCCTTCCGAATCTACAAATCTTGAGCAGACGAAAAATTCAAAATTTTGGGGGAATTCGACAAAAATATTTTCGAATTTTCGTTTACGTTGGTTCTGTTACAATTTCGGCTGAAATGACGGTCGTCGTTGATTCTTCTCGTGTTTCATTCACCAAACTTTTCATTTGATACGAATCCTCGGATTCAACGTGTCCCCTTTAATTAGAAATGAAAAAATCGGACAAACATATCGTATAAGATATTTCTTTACGAATTTTCCATCGAATACGATGTAATAATTGAGCCGGATACGTCGTCGACGTCATTTCTCGTTTCATTCTCTCGATTTTCGGCATAGAACATTTTCATGAATTTATCGTACAAATTTCCGAAAATGCTAGCCTCTCTGGAAAAAGAATTGGACGTCAGTTCGAACAAAAAAGGCAAATTTATGATCTGAGACTTGACTAGCCTAAAAGTGAACTCGAAATTGCCAACTTTACCTACTGAACTAAAGAAAAGAGATATCATCAGCAGTTGGTGCGCAATATCGGACCTATACAGTAATATTGCATCCTAGATGAATTTTGCAGGACGGAGATGTGAATACACCAAATTTACAGCCGATAGTCAATTCTCACTCATACCATCTTGCTGACGTCAGTTTTAATGAAAGGAAGCAGAGCTACTTACATTTTTGTTCCGACGTCATCTTGACTTGTAATACCAATGGTAAAAAATAATAAAATCAATAGAGTGAAAATGGAAAATCGATTTAATGAACCGAACGTAGGTTTTTTTCCAATCATGACGCTTTCTTTTTAGATCAATATAAATGAGATAATGCTGCAGCCAAAGATGAACTGAAAAAAGAATTCATGCATGATTCAGCAAAAAAATCATTCCGGAATCATTTTATCTGATAGACTCAATCCTAATTCATTGCAGACTTCAGAATAAGCAGACTACCTAAATGGGATTCTTCAATATCTATATTTATTTATGCAGAGGAAACCTTAACACAGTCGATTTTCTGGAGCAAAGCTCCTGCTGTTTTAGTCGACTAATTAATTTCAAATTCGGTTATTTCCTAATATACACATGATGTCACAATTTTTTGCCAAAAACTGTTTTTTTCATCCGAAAAATTCAATGAATTTTCAAACTTTTGAAAGTCAAGTCGGCATTGTCTCGTTATAAAATGACCCATGAAAGAAATAAAGTTTGATCTCTAATCACATTGCATGAAATCTTTTGTTCAATCGGATGATAGTTCACCTTTTATAAAGTGCTTAATTGGGAAATAAAAAAAAGTTAACCGCGTTCAGAATTTTTTAGAACGGAGCTTTTACTATAGAAATTTTATGCAAACATTGATAGAAGTTGAGCCATGCTTGAAAATTTTCAGTCCTACGGTTTTAACAGAAAATTACAAAAATATGAAATACAGAACCTAACCTGTCTTCCATGTGCTATATTTTAGAAGCATATTGTAGAAACAGACTATCTGCATTACATGTGCACATGGTGGTAAGAGTCAGGGTCCACCCTCGAGATCATGACATTAATCCCTATCTAGATGGCAGATCATTTCTGTTTTGATTCCCTATCAATATTTTAGGTGATCTGGAGAAAAATGATGGAAATGATCAAGAAAAAGACAAAAAGAATGAAGAGAGACTTTTTAAGCAATGCTAATAAAAAATTATCGAACTTTTGATGCCGAAAAATATATCGGAAAAAACTTCATTGACTCTTCTGAGTTGTCTGATCTTCAGCAGAAATCCCATCCAGTGCATCATGTGCGAGGTTTTCGCAATTATTTGTCATGGCATATTCATTTGAACGAAAATTTTTATTCCAGAAGAAAAACGCATCTGTTGAGTACAGTAACCTGAAACACAGTAAAATATACTTGCGTCGTTGTAACATTTATCGATTAAAAATGGTTTGATTGGAATCATTAGGATTGTAAACGCATTCTAGGATTTCTTTGCCGCATTCACTAAATTACGGTTTGGAAAGCAAGCGCATCATTTCATATAATGGGAACAGACAGTTCGCCTTAGGACTGTCACTCACAAACGTGATGATGTTGGATTTTCCTTAATTGACCAGGGTTTTTTTGCCAGCTGGACAGCCAGCGTTTTTTTTGTCCACGGACTTTTGTGCCAATTGACACAACAGGTCAAAAAAATTTGTGCCAATGGCACAAAAAATTTTTTTCTACTAGAAACATACTGAGAACTGCGGAAAAGTTTTATGCCAAAAGTTTGATAAAAGGTTAACGTTTAAAACGCATTAATCTTTTGTAAAAATCGTGCTCAACCTATTTTTCAGCTAAATCATGTCATGTCAGCATACCTGTACTTGGGGGGTTGGCATACCTGTACTTGAGGGGGGTTGGGGGGAGGACCCCCCTCCCCACTTGGGCACTTATGCAGTTTAGCGTGCACCAAAAAAAATTTTTCTTTTGAATTTCAGAAAAACGTCGATTTATACTAAATCGAATATGCTGATAACGAATATGATATTCATTTTCATTTTTGAATTATTTTTGTTTCAAAAAATAATAAAAAAAAATTATAATTCTATCGCTTTTTTATTTTCCAAACTTTATCTCAATTTTCAACTAAACAAAAAAAACTCAATTTTCAACTAAACAGCTTTCATTGATTTCAACTGTGTGTCCTATGCCACCAATCAGAACAGGATTTAACAGAATGTCTCTGCAAAACTGCTTCCAATCGACAACCGTATGCTGACCACCAATTTCTAATTCACGCTGGACAAAATCTTGCTTATCGATTTCGTACGACCAAAAATAACATAACTGCAAAATTTGTGGTATTTCCAAATGACTGCCGGAAAAAAAGGTATTTTTGCGGATGGAGCATTTTTTTTCCGACAAGCTCTACCAGCAGAACATTGCCATATAATTCCATCAGTTCCTTTATCGTTAACTAATCTCATAGGATTATTGCCAACACAATTTCCACCTTCACAAACTTTGTTTCTGTTGATCAACCCGTGATTTTGAGCCCATAAAATTGCTTCTCTAGAAGTTGCCGTAACACGAAACAAATCTTTCATGCGAAAATCAGTAAGATTTGGAAACGCCATTTCGATTGGTTTGAATTAATCCAGAAGTTATTGAGGAAGAGTTTTATGAAATTAGAGAAGTTACAATTTCTTATGTTCACAATTATTTCACAAATTAAAAAAAAAATTTTTTTGGTGCACGCTAAACTGCATAAGTGCCCCAACTTGGCCAACCCAGTACCCAAAATCATTCCCCCCCCCCAACTCCCCCCCCCCCCCCCCCAGTTGGGAAAAAATTAAAAAAATTTGCCAAAAAGCGTATGTTTTTTGGCTTTTTTTGGGAAAAATTTCGACTTTTTCCTACCCCCCCCCCCCCAAATTTCGGATTTACCCCCCCCCCCCCAACTGGTCGGAGGTCTCACAGGTATGGGGGTTGGGGGGGACCCCCCCCCCCCCCAACTTGGCCAACCCTGTACCCAAAATCATTTACCCCCCCAGTTTGGAAAAAATTGAAAAAATTTGCCAAAAAGTGTATGTTTTTTGGCCTTTTTTGGGAAAAATTTCGACTTTTTTCTATCCCCCCCCCCCCCCCAAAAAAATGTCGGATTTACCCCCCCCCCCCCCCAACTGGTCGGAGGTCTTACAGGTATGAATGTCAGATAAAAAAAAACTGTGCAAGAAAATGGTTTACGACGACTGTAAAAGAAATGGAATGCTGACAAAATTCTAAAAAGTCTACAATTGTTTAGGAAGTTCAAGTAGATTCACTTTTCGAATTCGACTACGAATATGAATTATCTCTTACATATTTAACAACGTAAAGAATAAGGAAAATAAAATCAAAAATTGTGTAAATTTTCGGTCGAAATATTGTACCATTACCAACGATATCGATTTTCCTATTTGAATCAATCAAACACAAAAAGTAAGAATTGCAGTTTTGAATCCAAATCTGACTGATGAATTAACAGAGAATATTCAAAATTTCTTCTCATTCATCAGTCATTGACGACAGCCTATAAAATTTTCTGCCACGATACTAATACACTGTTCGAAGAGAAATCGTTCGCTTTCGGGTCAAATATAAGAATAGGATTATAGGAAACATTATGTTCATTAAATTTTTTGCATTTTCACCCCTAAAACGTCTAAAAATAAGGAAATTGTATGTTTGACCAGCCAAAGATTTTGTGCCAATTGGCACGAACGCTCAAATTTTTTTGTGCCAAAAAACCATGTTTTGGCACACAAAAAACACTGCTGACAGCAACCAAATTTCGGACTGTGTAACCAATTTTTTCTGAGAAGTTGCACAGAGCAACTTCAAGCCTGACTGCCCTTTAACCAGATTATAGGGTTTTCTGTCCGGAGATGCGTGTTAATGCGTTCTGAAATGAAAAAAAGTGAAAATTTTCCGGCTCTTGGCGCCGAGCAGTGTTTTTTTTGTGCCAAAACATTGTTTTTGGCACAAAAAAATTTGGAATGGCACAAAAAATTTTGGGCGTTTGTGTCAATTGGCACAAATTTTTGGCTGGTCAAACATTAAGTTTCCTTGATTTTTAGGCGTTTTAGGGGCTGAAAATGCAAAAAAATTTCGCCGATTAGCGCCGAATCAATGAATATGATATTTCCTATTCGTATATTTGACCCGAAAGCGAACGATTTCTCTTTGAATAGTGTATTAGTATCGTTGCAGCAAACTTTATAGGCTGTCAAGACTGATGAGTGAAAAGAAATTCTGAATATTCTCTCTTCATTCAGTCAGATTAGGATTTAAAACTGAAATTGTTACTTTTTGTGTTTGATTGATTCGAATAGAAAAATCGATATCGTTGATAATGGCACAATGTTTCGATCAAAAATTAACACGATTTTCGACTTTATTTTCTCTAGTCTTTACATGGTTGTTAAATATACATAAGGATATTCGTTCGTAGTCGAAAAGTGAATCAATTTGAACTTCCTGAACGATTCTAGAGCTACTTAAATTGTCTCAGCATTCCATTTCTTTTTGGGATTTCGTGAACTATTTTGTTGCACAGTTTTTTCTCTTCTCACTGACATGGTTAGCTGAAAAATGGGTTGGGCAAGATTTTTACAAAAAATTAATGCGTTGAACAATAACTTTTTATCAAACTTTTGGCCTAAAACTTTTCCGCAGTTTTCAGTATGTCTCTAGTTTTAAAAAATTTTTTGTGCCATTGGCACAAATTTTCTTGGCCTCTTGTGCCAATTGGCACAAATTTCCGTGCTCAAAAAAACACGCTGGCGCCGAGTTTCAATTCAATTCATTTATAATTTTTTATATTATTGTAATGCGCGATTAGAAAATGTCATTCTAGCTAGTGCTTATAGCTTCTACTTATCAACATATTATGGATAAGTGTTCGATCCTGTATTGTTTTTTGACGAATATGATGAAAACTACTATTTTTCTCGGTCATTCTCCTAAAATCTTTTTGTGATCTTCATAAAAATTTTTGACTTTCATGTGATTAAAACATTTTGAGTGTAAAAATGCTAGAAATTCTTACCGGTTGAAAGATTCAAATTCTTAGTCGCTTGCCTAGTTTTTGAATTTTAGTTGGTCTGACTGAAAATTAACTAAATTCACCGAGCATATACCTGTAAGAGGTCCGACCAGTTGCAGGCTTGTATTTAAAGGGGAGAATTCTCCCCTAAAAAAGTTTTAAGCAATATTTATACATCTCAATTCCCAAATTATATTATTATAGTCAAACATAGAATTTAGACACTAATCCAAGAACACATAAACTAGCTGAAAATAAGTCGTCTTTAAGTCATTTTGATTTTCTTTTTATTCAGTAAATTCTAAAAAAAATTTCCTGGATACGGGTATGACGAATTGGGGGCACTGTTTTTTTCCATGAACTTTTTTCGACAAATGGTGGAAGGAGGTCAAATTTTTTTCCACATGTGGAAAAAAAAATTTTTTCCGTCTTAAAATTCTCGTTTTTTTCGCTTAAAAATGCTCATGAACATTTTATTCAAGTGTTTTTGAGCTTTTTAAAGCATTCTGACAATCATTCTGATCATATATATCAAGAATTAGATTTAAATTCTGTGTTCATAAATCGTAATTTCTAGAAATTTATCATTCGAAAAATTTTAAAACCATTAATTTGTTCGTAACATTTCATAAATTTGGCCGAAAAGCTATGAGTCAGAAGCGTAGAAATTTTCCAAAAATACTTTCATGAAACTTTTGAATTCAATTTACGTTAAGAAAGGAACAAATGCTTCAAAAATTTTAGAAAGTTGACGTGTTGATCTTTCTCAAAAAATCTATGAAGGAAAAAATGCGGATTTTCAATAAATATAAAGATATAATATTCAAGATTGCCAATTAAACATGAAATTACGTTCAAGATGATGAAAACTATTAAAGATTTAATGGTAAGTGAAGGTAGACATGCTAAAAATCGCGTCTGAGCTTAGTAATAAATAATAATGATTATTAAAGTTATGACCGGCGCGAAGCGCCTTAAAATTTTGAGATTTGGACCTCCTAAAATGCACCAAAATGCATCTTTTCAATATGAAAACCCCAAATTTTTCTTCCACATCTGTGGAAAGACCACAAAAATTTTTTCCACATTCCAGATTTTTTTCCCACATTATAGTGTAAATGTGGAAAAAAACTGTGGTTGGGGGAAGGGTAAATTCAACATTTTAGGGTGGGAGTCCCAACATTTCCATAATTTTGGGGTGGAGGATCGAGAAACCCCCTAAAAAAGTCGAAAAAATTTCGGAAATTTTCCCAAAAAAGGCCAGAAAAGCCACTTTTTTCCTATTTTTTCCAATTTTCCCGAGTTTCGGGGCGGGGGTTGGGTGTAGGATTGATGAAGTCGGAGGTGGGGATCCTCCCCGACCTGCCTTCACCAATTACAGGTTATGTCTTTGAGAAATCAAACCTTCTCTCTGAGAAATAAAAGCTGGAAAGATTCACTTTCCAGCGTCGTTCTAGAATATTGAAATTCAGAACAAATTTTCGGGGCTACCTGCCGAACAAATTACTCTAGTTAGTCATTAATCTTTTCATTTTCTCTCCAAAGCTCAGAAAATTGGGTTTGAAAGCCTACCGACGCGCATTGAATCAAATACAAGAAAACTGGTTTTTCCGACAAATTTAAATTTTTTTTTGATTTTATAGTGAGCAACCAAAAATTTATCTATACAACCAAAATTCTATCCCCATGTTGCACATTGCAACCTGACCTGTGCCAAAAAGCCCCAGAGGCAAGGTTTTTCTGCGTATAGCAACCAAATTTTTCTTTCCAAGTTGCAGAGTAAAACTAATAGCCTGACGTTTTAATTACGTTATGGAATTTTCTGTTCGGAAATGCATTTTTAGACATTCTAAAGTTGAAAACGTCGAAAATTTCCATTGGTCCGCGCCGAATTTTGAATAATTTATAATTATTTTTGCACCATTTTTTCCTCGAAGATTTAATCCACATGAGAACCGAACCTAAAATTTTTTCCTCATTATCCAAAGATTCTTCACGTTTTAAAAAACGTTTATAGTGTAGCCACGCCACAGATGTTTTTTTCTACATTTTAGGAAAATAACCAAACATCCTGATATTTTCGGAGTCAGTAACCTGCAGAAATGAGGACAAAATGAGAAAATTTTAGTCAAGTCAATCAACTCGAGCTGATAAACGATACATTTATGTTCTACAACGGTTGAAAGTATATTAACGAGATATATTTCTCATAAGTTCATCAACATTGCTGTGATCCTGATTAGGGATTACGAATTTAATCTATCCCTTGTTCTTTTTGGGTTTTTGCATTCTAAAACGCTCAAAAGTGAATCTTCGCATTACGGAAATGTAAATTTAAATCTGACTGGCGCAAAGCGCCGAGGAATTCCCAATTTTTTATATTTTAGAACGCTGAAAAATGAATTTTTGAAACAAATATGTTAGCTCTAAATTCAGGGTCGAATGATGTCTTCAATCATCGGAAAAAGTTCCGAATTATTACTTTCTAAAATGCTGGGAAATGAATCTTCGCAACGTTGAGGAATAAATTAAAGTCAAACTTACTAGAGTGTAATTTACTCCTCATTCCGGCGCGAAGCGCCGGAGTTTTGAGTTTTTAATTCTAAAACGCTACAAAATGAATCACTGCAACATTCCTGAATAGAGACTCTAAATATACAGTCTGTAATGATGTCTTCAAGTCTATAAATAGAAAAGTTAAAAATTCCAAGCTGCGAGAGAAAATTGAGGAAATTGATAGAGAAAATCAATTTTCGGCGAAATAATGACTATTAACGATTACAAAATCAGACTACATTACATAAACTTCATTGACCGGAACTGTTGAGGATTAATCAGGTTTTTTTGCTGTAAAAATCATGAGCCAAGTTGTAAGTCGCCCCTAAGCCTAAATTTTTAGGAGCCAAAAATTTGTAATCGAAGAATATCGGAAAATGGGTGTGTAACATGCTGTTGAATGTGTAATTATACTGATATTCAATCAGATGATGCGTGGTTCAAAATTTTATTTCCAACCAGTGTTTTTCTGGTACAGATCATTTCCTACATGTATACAAAGATCGGCCCAAAAATTTTTGTGTAGAGAAATTTTTTTTGTGTGCAAAAAACGGCGATATTTCGTGTATTTTTGCAGAAACCTTCCTCGAAGATCACTTGAGTTCATGCCCCCCTGGCACATAAGTTGAACAATGCAGCTTCAGATCTTATTCCTTCTGTTGTTTTATATTCTGACATTCTGAAATGCTGGAAAACTAAGGATAACTTATTCAATAAGAATCAGGTTCAAATTTTCTTTTCAAAAACATGTCTTTATCATTAATTTGAGAAACTCATACTTACATATGTTTGAAGAACTTCAAGTTAAACTTGAAATTTCTGGAAATCCCATTCATGATGGACGTGAATTCGAACTAGAAAGCACGTTTAAAATTATATCTATACAAAAAAGTTAGAAAAATGGAGATTTTGACCTCTGAAATGCACTAAAATCAATCTTTTCCTTGCCGAACACCCATATTTTTCCTCTTTTTCGAAATTCATTTCGCCAAAAAGTTTGATTTGTGGAAATACAGTTGATAGAGCAATCCGAAGGATTATGCAATAAAGTCAGGCGCGAAGCGCCGGAAAATTTTCTGATTTTGTAGCCCGCAAAACACTTGGTAGTTCAAATTTAAAATTGAATGAAAATAACTATAATTCACTAAAATAAAAAAATCTGTAAAATCAAAATTTTAGGAGCCAAGATGGGTCCTAGACTTAAATTTTCAGGAGTCATTTCCAATTTTTTAGGGGCTCATGGCGCCTAAAATGACAAAAAAAACCTGGAGTTAAATATTAAATGGAAGCAAATATGCTTACGATCGCGTCTAATAGAAAATAATGATTATACTCATAACAACCGCGCGAAACGCCGTAAAATTTTGAGGTTTTGACCTTCTAAAGTTCACCGAAATGCATCTTTTTGATTTCGAATTCCCTAAAATTTATCCACAATGAGAATCATACCCAAAATTTTTTTCTCATTCCCAAATTTTTTCCTTAAAATATCAAATTTGAGGAATAACGGCAATTCTTAGTATTACTTCCTTACCTGTAATTGGAGAGCGGGTTGGGAGGCCCTCCCCAACTCGGTCGGATCTATCACCGAAATGTTGGGACCGTCCCATCATTTCGGCTGTTCCAGAACCCCAACGTGTGGACCATACCTAAGATCTTCGGTCGATCAAAGGGAGGGTTGAGTCTAAATTTGTGGGATTGGAGTACCCATTTTCTCCAAAATCTTGGATCCCGAAAAAGTCGAAAAAAATCGTAAAAGGTTCAAAAGTTTTGCCCAAACGACTAAAAAATTTTTTTTTGCCCAATCTTTTCGAAAAGTCCAAACGTTTGGGTACTTTTTCGACAAAGTTGGGATGGTTTCTCAGTCCCCTCAATTGCAGATATGCTTCTGATGGATAACTATATGATTGATAAGTTACTGGCTCATATATATTAGAATGTTCAAAGGAGGTCAAAAAATATCAATAAAGGAGGCATCTGTCGACATTGTGTGTCAAAAAACAATTTGGTCAAAAAAAGTTCAACCTCTTCCTGAAATTTTTCGCTCTCGAGCCCAGCTCCGCCCGATAAAACCCATAGAATCAGTGTGATCATGAATCATCAGAATAAGCCGAATCAACCGCACTCCTCCGCCATACCTGTAAAACCTCAGGTCGGTTAGGGAATTAGACCCGAAATTCGCGTATGGTGGTACCCAGTGTTTTTTTGTACTCGGTCCATTTGTACTGGTATAAACGACCTCTCAAAAACCGTTTGTACTCCAAAATTTGCGAAAAATTGCTGAAAAAAGGATTCATTGTTATAAAATACAACAAACATGCTGTGAAATATGAATACCCGTTGGCTATTTCCACGAGACACATAAGAAGGCTACAAATTCAGACACATAGAACAATTGATCATGAGGCACATAACATGCACTAGTGAAATACTCCACAAAAAGCTTTTATTATTATGCCATAGCTGCTAGTTTGTCGTTTTCGATGTGGACGCATAACAAACAAGTCCTACAAAGTCCATTGATACTGAATACTGACAGCTGTTGAGTAACAAAAAATTTTTTTGTCCGAAAATTTTCGTATGTACCGGTACAAACGAAGTCCAAGTTTTCGTTTGTACTCTGGACCGTTTCGTTTGTAAAATACAAAAAACACTGGTGGTACCCAACTTTTCAAAAACCCTTAAGGCGTCAAAAATGACCCCAACAAATCGAAAAAGGACGAAAATTTCTGAAATTTAAGAAAAACTCAAAAAGACTTTTTTGTCCTATTTTTCTAGTTGAGAGTGATTGGGGGTTGAGGGGATTCCTAGCATTTGGTGAGGTAGTGGGTTCGACCAAGCTGGTGAGGCGTTACCCTTAGCTCACCAACCACAGGCGTCATCCGCAAGTTAATCTATAGTTCTAATTCTTGGCAAATTTTTGCAGCTCTCGTATTCCTGTTTGATTTCGAATAAAAGTTCTGCAACAATCACGATCGATTATCGATAATTGTAGAGGAATAGGGTAAAAAAACACAGTTCTTGACTTCGAAATTGTCACGCGCCGAATAAATTAGTCTTCCCTGCCTTTTTATTGTTTGTCTCTAAAGTTCATGAAATTCAATTGTAAAACTCTAAAATTTAGACCCAATTGTATGAAAACTAGCTTATAATCGTCTTTTTTGATAGAAATGAACAGACTTACATATTAATTTTAGAGTGAGCAACCAAAAATTTATCTGTGCGACTATATAAGTTTTTCCCGCAAGTTGCACATTGCAACCTGGCTTGTGTAAAGAAGCCTGATTTCAACAGCACCATTGGGTTTTTTCCACGAACCTTTTTCGACAATTATCAAAGGACTGGAAATGTTTAAAAAAATTTACAGCTGTAAATTTTTTTAAACATTTTTTTTTGGTCAAATGTGCTTACACAGAAGCTGTTTCTGTGCGTTTTTCAACATATTTTTGTATTACACTGCTCTGGCTTGAAAAATTTCAAAAAACAGGGTAAAAAATTGGAACTCCCCGAAATTCATCCCAATTAAGTCACATATACAGTGCACTTTCTTTCTCCAAATCGCCGTTCTTGGTGGAAATAATTTCGGGCTGTTTCCATATTTGGGGAGAGATTTTGAGGGTTTGAAATGCAGAATATGCAATTTGATGCATTTTAGAAAGTCAAAATTTTAAAGTATTTATCAGTTAATCTTAGTTTTCATAATCTTTTTCTATCAATAATTTTCGATATTCTGTTTTAACGTTTGATAAAAATCGATATTTTTCTCTTATACAATCAGATCAGGACAAATACGTCAAGTTTTCTTTCCGTTTTTGTAAGTACGCTTTAGTTCAGGATCGTCGTGCATGCGATTTTCAAAAATTTTAACGCTTGGCTTGCTGTTTACCAAACTTTTCAAATGAAAGTATGAGCATATTTTTGAATTTGGAGGATGTTAAAAATTGAACGGAAAATTTGAAACATATTTATTTTTCTTGAAACAACTTTTTAGAAATTCATTTTGCAGCATTTTGAAATGCAAAGAACCAAAACTCGACTTTACGTGCCTAGAGTATTAATTTATCTAATGACTATATACTACTTGTGAGCCTAGGAACTTTAATAGTCATTATGAGCAAAAAATTATTGATTATCATCGTTTTTTTCCATTTTCTGATGCTTTTTCAGAATTTTTAGACTCCACTAAAATTTCCGAATTTGAAGTCGGCTACATCTTCCTGAGAAAAAATGCATTTATCCCGATAAGCAAATAGACGTTATGAGATAACTTAAATTATTAAAATTTTAAAGTTCTCTCGATGCTCGTAATAGCAATGATACAGTTGAGAAATTTTTTTAATTCAATTTGACTTTACTGTTACAGCAATCATAAGTCAGAACAAAATAAAGGCAAAATCAGCAGACGAGATGAAATCCCAATTGACCTCGAAAAGAACTTTAAATATTAGTTGTTGCCAAAGTAAGATAAATAGTATAATAATACTCAAAAAAACACTGGGGCGCCCAGCCAGTAAAACGAAACCAAATGAATCTTTTTAATGTTGGCTGCCGAATTTTTCTTCAAATTCGCTGTTTTTTAGTCGTATGCGTTACAACAGAAATTATTTTTAGTTCGAAAACTTTGGATGGATATAAAGTGAGATTTGAAGGCTCTTAAGATATGCTAAATCATCTGAATACAATTATTTGCCTGCCGTGTTTGAGTACCCAGTTTTGTAGTACTTTGGGATCTAATTCTTCGCAGTCGGCGACTTTCTGAAAAATTTCGATGCTGCTATTCAGCAACCAATCTTGCCGACTCAGCAATGTTGACTGACCTTCTAAACTCTTCTTCGTCCGTTTTTCTTTCAATAAAGTTTGCTTTCGTTGATGACTTCCAGAGTTGACCCAAATTTTTGTTTACAAATAGTTAATTTTATTTATTGTTCCTTCCTATGAAATATTTCTTTGTTGAATATATATCACTCCTATGATTATATCCAGTCATTTTTACAACTTATGCCCGGTGCCAACTTCACTTTTTCCTTCTCTAGATCATCACGTAGACCTTTTATCTAACGGAACAGAAGCTAAGCTGTTGATTTCTCTTTTTTACCTTCTCCGTGCATATATAAAAAACAGCTGCTAGTGTTATTTTAGGCTTTTCTTCAACTGTTTCTAGTATCTCCTTGACAACAACTGCTGTTCGATTATATCATTAGAAGGAAGAATGTTCTCATATATAGAAAGAAATTGCTGCTTTTGTCGTAACGCTGACAATAAAAAAAATTGTTAGCTCGGTCGCATGCCTGTTCAACATTTTGCTACTTCACTTTCTACAGTTTTTTCCCGTGGTTCGCCGTAGAGTGCATTTTTCGGCATATGAAATGCTAATTTTTTACACTGTAAGCTAAATTTATGATATACAATCAAATGAGATTACTTTTACTTGAAAATGTCTTCTGTTAGAGTTCTCAACAGTTGGTGGAAATTTTTTATAGCCTAGAAATAGTGTATTTGATATTGATCAATAATAATGTAGTTTTTTTAGAAAACAGTGAAGTCATTCTTGGAAAAAATCGATTTGAAAACCTTATAATGAACATCTGACTGTGTATGGCATAGACCAGGCATCGTTCACGTACACAACGGTGTCAGATGTTTTTTAAAAATCACCTGTCCGATTAGCGATGGGCACATGGGGAGATAAACTCCTATTGGACGTATACCGGTAAAAATGAGTTTAATGCGGATTTATTGATCAATTGGCGAATTTTCCTCGCATACCTGGACATCTCGTAACAAAATCTAAGATTGACACTTTTCAGGCGCCTAGGAATTTTCAATTTTTTAATGCAGCAACGTGGATATCAATCGAGAAATCTCACAGAGGTCTGCATGATGACATAATTCAAAACCATTTATCTCCATTTCGACGGATTTATGCCAGGATACAATTTGAGTTGATCATCCATAAAATATTCTTTAAAAAAAGGAAACGTCCCATTTTTTATTCGTATCGAGAAATGAAAAAATCAATTCGCTCTTTTGAAATTGTCCTTGTCATCCTGTTTCGCATCTTTTTTCACGTTTATGCAAATTTGACAGGTTCTGACTTTTGGATTTTTTTACTATCCATAATATTGTATGTCACCTGCTTTACCATATATCCAATGTCAATAATACTAGTGCACCGATTGCGAGTTATTATTCCTGCTGTTTTCATTAACTTTTTTAGAATGATAAGTTGGTCGTAAAATTTTCCGTGAGACACATCGTATATAGTGGATAAAAAAAGACGCATGAATAAATCGGAAATTACCTCTTGATTATCTTCGAGGTAGAGTTGGTTTCTCAACCGGATTCGTCAAAATATTACTCTGCTAAAACTTCCTATAAATTTGATATCGGTCGGTAAATCATGTATTCAAAAACTATTTAAATTATTGCATCTTCATTTTTGAGTAAGTTATGCACAGTGTTTTTTTTCTGCGCCCGGCTTTATGCACAGTGCAGAAAAGCCAAAAAAAGTTTCTGCTCTCGGGTTTTCTCCTGCTACCACTGTTTTTCTCCATGGTCTTTTCCCAAAATGGGGAAAGATTCAAAATTTTCACCCCATTTTCGCCTAAGTCGTTTTTTCGCTTAAAAATGCTCATAGACGCTTTATTCGCTTTTCAAACCTTCTGATCCTTACAGAGCCCTTAAGTCATGAAAATTGAGGAAAAAATTGAAATTTTTTAGTTTGATCGAAGTCTAATCTAATCTACAAGAATTTTTCGACAAATTTTCTAGCAAACTGTCTAAGAGCATAATGACCTCGCATTACATGCGAAATCTACGGTTAAGTCCTCTATGATGACAACTGAGAGCCCAATAAAGATATTAATTTTATTAAAATTTGTTGGATGTTGACATTCTGCGACGCCATAAAATCAATTTTCCCAACATTTATTTCAATAATTAAATTCAAATTTTGTGTTCAAAAGTCGTAATTTCTAAAATTTTATAGATTTTAAAACCAGTAATTTATTTGTAAATTCTCATGAACTTGGCCGAAAAAATATGAGTAAGAAGAGCACAAATTCCCGAAAACTACTTCCATGAAGCTTTTAAATTGATTTTACGTTAAGAAAGGAATAATCGCTTTGAAAAGCTTAGAGACCTGACGTATTGATCTTTCTCAAAAAACGTGTCAAGGAAAAAATGTGAATCTTCATTCCATATTCAGATAAAATATTGAAGATTACCAATTGAAACATAAGATGATATGTTTAAGATGATGAAAACTATTACAGATTAAGTGATAACTGATGGTAGACATGCTAAAAGCTGCGCATGAGCAAGGTATTACATACTGATGATTATTAAAGTTATTACCGGGGCAAAGCACCGGAAAATTTTGAGATAATGACCTTCTAAAATGTACCAAAATGCATCTTTTCTGTATCTGATACTTAAAATTTTCGTCCCCAAATGAGGAAAGAGCCCTAACTTTTTTCCCTAAAAAGCAAGATTTGGCGAAAAAAACAGTGCCTGCTACCAGGCTTTTTTTTGCTTTGAAAACCAGGAGCCAAATAGCTTCTAGGCTTAAATTTTTAGGGGCCAAATTGAAATTGTGGAAGCCAAAAATTTCTAATTGAAGAATATCGAAAAATGGGCTAGGAACATACTGTAGAATGTACTATATAAATAAAATAAAGATATTCAATTAGTTGATACGAGTTTAAAAAAATAGTGTTCAAAATTTGATTTTTAAACAGCGTCTTCAGTTACAGGCTTCTTTCTACATGTGCAAAGATCGACCGAAAAATCTTTGTGCGAAGAAAATTTTTTATGCAAAAAACACGATATTTCGTTGTTTTTTGCACAAACCTTCTTCCAAGATAGCATTTGAGTTCATTTGCTTCTGACTCAAAAGTATAGGGTTTTGAAAATGCATCTTCTGTTCTTATTGTTTTCTTGTTTCTTACATCTTTCTGGCGCTAGGCAACAAATTTTTCTAGACTTTCTAAAATGCTGGAAAATCAATTTAAGGATAATTTATTCGATAAACATACATGGTTCGAAAAAATGTATATCATTTTATATACAAACTGCAAAATATGTTGATACTTTCATGAGTTTGACAAATTCAAATTAAACTTGAAGTTTATGAAAATCACCTCCATTATGATCATGAATTCAAACTCGGCTCCATATAATAAAATAATATTGGCAAAAATGGAAAAATTGAGATTTTTATCTCTTAAACGAACCAAAATTCATCTTTTCCATGTCGAACCCCCATATTTTTTCCCTTTGTCAAGAATTTTTTTCCCAGAAAGCTTGATTTGTAGAAAAACAGTGAATAGACTAATTTGAAAAATTATATAATGAGATCCGGCGCGAAGCGCCGAAAATTTTCGATGTTTTATGATTCTAGAGCCTGTAAAACACTTACTTTAAGTCTAAAATTGAATAAGAATTGAACTACAAATCACTATGATATTAATGAATAAGTCAAAATTTTAGGAGCAAAAATGACTCCTAGACCTAAAATTTTAGGAGCCATTTCCAAAGTTTTAGGGGCCCAGGCCCATAAAATGACTTAAAATAGCCTGCCTGCTACAACACAATAATAGTGAATGTAGCAAAAAATAAATTAAACGTGTAATTCAAGGTTAAATTTGAACGAATTTTCAGTTTTTTCGACTGGACATTTTAAAGTCTTAAAATAAGAAAAATAATTGATTTTAAAAGTTCAGAATTGATGGCTGGCACATTATAGAAGAATGTAATGTGATCAAATACATGACTCAAAAAATTCTGCGCTAGTGCAGAAATCACCAAGAAATATTCTGCACGAAGCCTAAAAAGCGGAAAAAACACTGTTTATACATGTTCAAAGTGTAAGAAAATATGCCTCAGAATTTGCTCGTATGATAATCATATGTTCATATGAAGTGTTTTTGAATCTTGACTTTGTTTGGCTCCTCGGCCGTTTTTCTGTACCAAATTTAATGATGTTTTTACACGTTTTTGGCGGGTCAGATTATCAAACAATTTTTGCAAGAGTGATACTCTCATATTACGTAATGCTGTTTTTACCTTTTTCAATCTTCCTTCGTTTTCAGGCCTTACCGTTCCACTAACCTACACTGATAAGAGAAAAGGACACTTGTCATTTTGTTTCAAAATATAAAAAGCTTTCGCCCTTCCCATTTCTGTATTCAATGATAAATGATGTAATAGAGCGTTTTAGGCTTCGCT
Source organism: Romanomermis culicivorax (assembly GCA_963922205.1). Classification (NCBI taxonomy): domain Eukaryota; kingdom Metazoa; phylum Nematoda; class Enoplea; order Mermithida; family Mermithidae; genus Romanomermis; species Romanomermis culicivorax. The sequence goes on along the minus strand of CAWUHX010000135.1, from coordinate 672,478 downwards.
TATAGAAAGATTTCGATTTGTAACACGTGATGGTGGTGGTGGCGTCGGGGAATGACCTTGGCTTTAGCGCATTCTATGGCAACATTTTTTCTTTTCAAATCTTATCTTTTTTCTATCTCTAAAACTGCGTTTCTCGCGTTTCATGTATCAATCACGCGTGACGTCGGTCGGAAAATTGCACAATATTCTACAGTATATTCGCGTTTACCGTTTTTCCATCTCCCGGGAACGTCACGCATGCCCGGGATTAGTTTAATTACGCAATGGGGGTAAAATGTTTCATGCCTTTGGCACGAAAACGACGACGTCTCGAAAGAAAAATTGGATCCAACTTTTTCATGCATGTATGTGTGTGCGTGCATGCACGTCGCAATTGTTTTTGTACTTCTAGAAGAAATGATGATGAGGCCACTTTTTCGCCAATTTATGGCGCCATTTTTGACGATTCTTGGCGTCGTATCATCGTAGATGATGATGACGTTGAGATTTAGATAACGAAAACTTTCGTAATCAAGTTGCTCGCTCATTCATTGGGGGATTAGCAGGATGTAGGATTGGTTGTTCATAATACGTAGAAAGATTTGCAGAAGTTGTGATCATTTTTCTTGGTCCAAATCAAATTGGCGAAGTTTCAAATGCACGTAGATTTTTCTATCAGAATTTGCATAAATTTGAACAGGAGAACAGGAATAACTTTGTACTTGATTCGATTCAGTATTATGATCTCATTTGAGTATGATTCTGTGGTATAATGATTACGCAACACGTGTACTTTGGAATGGGGTTTTTGGACCTGACTCAAAAGTCTAATGTTCAAAACTGTTTTAAAAAACAAAATGACGAGAAAAAATGCAAATGGTTTGCTGAAGGGAAAATTTGTTTTTCTTCACACCTGCAAGACATTTTTAGCGTTTCTGGTAATTAACATACATTTAATGGGAATGGCGCCAGGAGTCGTCATCCGTATGGCTAGCCATAGGAACCCCTTCTATTTGAATGAAAAAAAGCTGGGAAGTAATTTTTTTTAAACAAAAATCTCATTTTTTTGCAATAATTACATATTTTCGTGGCTTTATTCTTAAAAAATTACTATTTGTTGAACTGTTTTCCGAGCTTTATAGGCTAAAAATAGAAGTTTTCCCCTAAACTTTTTTACAAACGATGATTTCACTTGTCAGAGCTGCGTTACATTTATGGTTCAACCACAATGCGAAATTTGACATCAGTGACTCCTGTTAAATGGTCTTGTCCTAACAATCGAAAATTACAATTGCTTACGAAGTTTTTGCGAGTTTCGACGTGAATAAAGATCGCTGATAGAACAATTACTGTAAAATGACTCAGCTTGCTTACATAATATCAAACTTTGAAACCGTGATCTGCTCCAGCGGATCGAAGTAGTGTTTAGGCTAGATACTGAAAATTGAGCACCTAAATTTGGAATAGAAACATTTTGAGCTAGTCGCTCACTTTTAATCCACATCTTATGACTTGTTTTTTCCATTTTTAATCAGCGGACACTCCACTAGTAATTAGATTAGTCAGTCCACCAATTTCTAAGCACTTAACTAATTGACTCAATTTTCCAGAAGCTTAAAATGACGTCACAGATTTCTTTACCCCGGAGGTAATTATTAATGTTGCAATAAGTACTTGTTGCCAAAGTGCAACTGTTTACGTAACTTCCAACTGTATTTTTACTTGAACATTTTCCAATTACGTCTAATTCGCTAAAACATTGATAAATTAGCTGATTTGCGTTTTTCCTGCTGCATATGTACGACTTTGCGTTTTTTCCTGCCGCATGTACGACTTTCGCATAAATTATTCATCCTTCAGGCGAAGTACCAAATTAATTAGGTCACGAGGTTTCAAGCATTACCTCAATTTCTTTTTTTCGAGCAATCTTAGCTCTATACTCTAATTAATTTTCAAATTATGGTCGGAAGAATGACAAATATTCGCCCGCAGAAGAAAGTCTAAATTGACGCCCCGGTTTTTCTTTCATTTTCCGCACGCGGAAATTAATCGTCAGAAATTCTGCGGTAGAAGGAAACCGGAAAAATCCGGCACAATGTAGAATAGTCTCCAGTTTTCATTCATTTTCTAGAATAGTCTTCTTCAATATGTTATTTTACAGTACGGTTGGAAGTAGATTCTAGAATAAGACGGGCTCCTACAATGTTTATTCGTTTGCCAACTATAATTTTTGAAAATTTTCCACGAAAATAGGTTAGTTGATTTGGCATAGAATCAAAACCGCCTATTTTTCCAGCATTTTCCTCCACGTTGTAGTAGAGTATGTACGTACGTACTATTTTCTATGATTCTAAAAACAAGATTCTGCCTCTCCATCTTCCGAAAGTTAAAATTTTAGTCGCGGTGGTAGTAGGAAGGATGTTTAGTTCTTTAAAGACAAGTTTTGGATAATTACCTCGAAATTTAACGCAACTCATTCTGAAAAGCTGATAAGCAGCAATTTTCGAAAAAGTACTTTTTGCTTTTCTTTCTCTTTTCTTTCTGCCTTTTAGAATGTCTCTTGTCAAATAACGATGCTATTTTTCGATTTAAGCAAAAAAGAGTAGGAGTTGCTTTCCATTCATTATTCAGGAGAACATTCTGAGAAAGGGTATCCTTTCGTCGTTTTTCGAAAAAATTTACGTGACGTCATCGGATTTAGGTTCCTAAAACATTATCTTTGAGGAATTTTTCTAACTTGGAACAATCGTTAGTTTTCACGTTTCTTATGTTTAATAACTTCATTAGTTTTGATTGTTTCTGACGACCATGTAATAAAAATATGAGACGTATTTTTATGTAAATGAATAAAGTTCCCAGTTTCATCATGCTACCCTGTTTCTAGAATCAATGACTGCTCATGATGTGCATGCTTTGCTCCAAAACCGAAATTCACATCAGTCACTATCTTACTTTTTCAAACATGGCTACTTTTCTTCCTAAGTTACAAATCATGTAGATTCGTATTGTTTGAAACATCATCGGGTTTTTTAGTCATTTTAGAGACCTGGGCCCCACAAAGTTTGGAAATTGCTCCTAAAAATTTAGGTCTAGAAGCCATTTTGGCTCCTATTGCTGTTATTTTCATTCAATTTTAGATTTAAAGTAAGTATTTTACAGGCTCTAAAATCATTTTTCGGCGCTTCGCTCCAGATCTCATTCTGTAATTTTTCAACTTATTCTATTCACTGTTTTTCTACAAATCAAACTTTCTGGCGAAAAAAATTCTCTAAAAAAGGAAAACATATGGGGGTTCGACATGGAAAAGATGAATTTTCGTGCATTTGAGAGATAAAAATCTTAATTTATCCGTTTTTTGTGACTAGTATTTTAAATATAGAGCCAAGTTTGAATTCATTATCATAATGCAGGCGATTTTCATAAATTTCAAGTTTAATTTGAATTCGCCAAACTTATGGAAGTATGAACATATTTTTTCTAATTTGTAAAATGATATATACAAGTTTTCGAACCGTTTATGTTTATTGAATAAGTTACTCCTTAAATTGATTTTCCAGCATTTTAGAGTGTCAAAATCTAAAAAAATTTCTTTGCATAGCGTTGGAAAGATATAGGAAACAACAGAACAATAAGAACAGAAGCTGCATTTTCAAACCCCTATACTTTTGAGTCAGAAAGAAATTAACTCAAGTGCTATCTTGGAAGAGGGTTTATGCAAAAATGAACAAAATATCGTGTTTTTTGCATAAAAAATTTTCTTTGCACAAAGATTTCTCGGCCCATCTTTGTACATGTAGAAAGAAGCCCATAACCGAAAACGTTGGTTGGAAGTCAAATTTTGAACAGTAGTTTTTTTAACGCGTATCAACTGATTGAATATCTATATATTTTGATTATATACGTTCTACAGTGTGTTACAAGCCCATTTTTCGATATTCTTCGATTAAAAATTTTTGGCTCCCAAAATTTCAATTTGACCCCCGAAAATTTAGGCCTAGGAGCCATTTGGCTCCTGGTTGTCAAACAAAAAGCCTGAACATCATCTCATTAGCTTCAAAAGGCACGAATTTTGGCACGTCGTTCCGTTTTCTATTTTAGTCGTTCCTTTTTCGTTGCATGAGAATGCCGTTTTTTTTAGAATCAACAACTGTCTTCTATTCGCACGTCATCGGTTCATGTGATGTGCAATTTTTTTGCACGTTCAATTTTCAGCTGCATTTTTCATGCTATTATGGTGATATATTCGTCGCATAATTAATTTATCGAGTTTTTCGGCCCGGATCTTTCTTTCGATGATTTTTTTGTCATCCTTGTATGCTTAGTAAAACACCATTTAGGCTTTGTTAAACTTTTTCTTTTGATGGGCAAGGTTTCTAAGTTGTAGTGGGGGATTGGTCGGGGAACTTTCCCATGTATAAATAATGTTCGACGCGGCAGACTGCGGCGTTTTTGGTGAAAAATTTATTCACTCGGGAAGACTTTTCGCATCTTTTTGAACCAGACTATGCACATACGCTTCGAGATTTAATTTTTTATGCATGAAAACCGGTTTTCTGAACACTTCGTAAGATTTTCATGAATTTTTTTTTCATTTGGATGTGAAATCTGAAAATATTGCGTCCAATTTGTGGTATTGTCCTGAACCTCCACAGAACTCATGATTTTCGTAATTAATCCAATTAATATATAATAATTTTAAAGCAGGTTATATCCGGTTCATTTTTCAATCTTACTGTCAAAAGTATCAGCCAATCAGTCATACGTAAATCTTGCAGAACCATTATTATGCATTCTACCTTCCTTCCTTGTCACTTTATGATTTCAACTATATATAGGAAAATATGCTGTTATCATCACCACCATTGTCTTTTCCATCTTTTGCTGCAAAAACTGGCCTAAAAACTGGGTTATCTCTGTAAAACAAGCCGCATTCCCGTTGTTTTGAGCTTCAAATTTCACGTTTTTAGGCTCCTTTGCGTTCGAATTTTTTATCGGTCTTGTTAGAGAAATAGTAAATTTTGTGAAAACTTGTTGTTTTTAGATATGATAAGGTTGGTCGAAATTTAGTTCCATATTTTTTTCTCTTCATAATAGTTTACTTTATCGCGTAAAGAAAACTTCTTTGCAAGACTGCTTGTCGACTAATCGTCATTTTTGATATCAAATGCCCTAGTTTCAGTGTTTTTAAATCAGTTCATAATATATAGCGCTGCGTTTTATATTTCTGTACGAGACAAACATTTCTGGTGTCGTACAAAAGTTTTTTTCGGGAATCTTTTCTCGATGTACGAAGAAGTTTTTTGAAGCATTCTTTACTCATCAAAGGAGCAGCTGATCAAAAGGTTCAACTTTGACAGGTTAATTTTATGAAATGATTGTGTGTCGATTCATCGAATGTTTCTATTCCTCGTACGTCCTGATTCACGGAAAGTCCTGATTCCTGGAAAGTTCCGATTCTTCGAATAGTGTTTAAGATTTTATCTACAAAGTCCCGTTTTAGCGAAAGTCAATTCCTCGCAATTTTTTCTTCAAAAAATCCCGTTTCCTCGAGAATAATAAATGTACAGGTTTAAATTTACCATTTTAAGCCCTAAGCTTAAGCCTAAACCGAGTCTTCATATTATTTGATATGGTAATTTCGAAATTATAGTATTTACGATCAAATTTACAGACGTTTCAAGAAAGTCGATCTGTTTGTATATGCACTTTCGATGAACTGGGATTTTTAATTCACTAGTGTTCGATGTATCATAAATTTTATCTTCTTTTCGATGAATCAAGGAAGCAAATTCATGATGCACTAAAGCATGCTTCTAGGAATTATATACTTTTCGAGGAATCAGGATTTTTGAGGAAAGGTGACTTTCGAGGAGTAGAGATACAACCTGTGAAATCAGTATACGAAAGAAAATTTGATCGAATTTCGCTCTAAGTGCACGCAAAATGTGTATTGTGAAAAAATTCTCCGGCTTATTTTTGTATAGACATGTACAGAAAATATCCAGTGATGCATTTTCGCTGGCTTGCATACATACATGTAATTGGGAGGAAGTGCTATGGGAACCCTCCTCCCAGGAATCGTCGACCTAGCTATTGGGCGACCCCCTCAGGATTTTTCAATCCTATTACTAGCCTTATGGTAGCCCCCATACTTTTAGTCGGAAAAATACTGAAAAATTCCAATTTTTCATGAAAAATGTCAATTTTTGAACAAAAAATGGTCAAAAACGTCAATCTTCTCGGCGCTTCGCGGCATGAATACATTTTTTCGGTCTTTTTAGAAAAAATAATATTTTTTGAACTATTTTTCGGACTTTTTCCGTGAAGAAAATCGCTTTTTTTTCTTCAGGGACCCCTCCCCCCTAAATTTTGGCAATTACTGACCCCGGCCCAAAAAAAGTGGGCCGACCCCTCTCCAGACCTCGGGGCCCCGTTACATGTATGTTGAAGATTGGTTAAAAATTGGAAGATCTCCAACAGATTTTCCTTTCTGCTGATGCAAGTAATAAAAGCTCGTGTAGAGTGAATTGACTAGATTAAAAACTAAGTAGATCTTGCAGTAATCGATATCAAGTTTTGCATCATCAATACCCAATCCAGAATATCTTTCATTTCTACCGTTTTTCATATTTACATATTTTCATAGCCCTACTTTTTTGCGTATTATTTATGCAAATGAGGCTCTATTTCTCCATAGTAAACATAAACAATCTGAGTAACCCGGGAGACAAACACAACTGGGCGAAAAAATTAATCGGCGCCAAAACGTCCATCTGGCTAGTTAGACATAAATTTCCCTTTTTTCAGGAGCAAAAATGAAAAATCTACCGAAATGTGTGCCTTGTTTATTTGGGTTGTGTTTTTGTTGTGCCTGGCGGTTGTGTTTCCTCGAACGACTAGAGCTATTTATCGCAAAAAAACGTTCCACTATTTGAAACCTCCGTTTTTTTAAATTTGCATTTTTGAACGAGTTATCCGTCTAAAAATGGTCTGTTCATAAAACGGAATGTATTCTACAGTAATAGTCTCTTTCCGTACATCTTAATGATATTTTGGAGCTGCAAAAATGTTTTGTTTACCGTTTCTCCTACGTTGCATCTTTGAACCGGATTTCTTGATTACTTTGTCTGCGTAATGGTTATTTTCTCGTTTTTTTGTGATTTTTCTCATCAATTTGGAAAGATATATAATATTTTTGATTTTTTATTTCAGATTTACCACATTTGCATAAAACAAATGTAAATTTGAGCGAGTGATATACATATAAAGAGAAGTTCAAAATCATATTGATCAAAGATTCGAAATAAAAATCCCGAGGACGTTTTTTTGTAATTTTGTACAGCAAAACTGGAAAGAATGAACATTTCGACAAGTACTTGCGTTGTCCTACCGCCGACCACGAGCTCTATCGGTCACCAAAAGCCCAGAAATATCGAAATGACCAGTAGATCGTCGCCGCAGCCCATTTCCTTGGATGGCGATTCGGGAGATTCTGCTTGTTTTGCTGGTAAGAAGAAAAGTTCTTTAGAATCTAAAATTCTTTGGAATGGTAAATATGGAAAATTTCAGAAAAAATTTGTATCTTCCAGATTGAGAATTTGCATTTCTTGTTTACCATCCCTGAGTTTGACATTCTTCCACCAACTTTAGACTCTTTTTGTCGTCTAGTTTTCCGCTTGGCCGACAAAATATTATGATTTTCTCAAATTTCATAAATCCTGGAATTGGAAGCTCCATCATTCGTGACGTCAGACCTTTGGATAAACAAGTTTTGGAAATGAACATGCAGTGCTCGTTTATGTTGAGTTTTTCTGTATATACACTAAAATATTTTGAGAAATTCGAAGAAAAAAGTGTATTTCTAACATTCGACAAATTTTTTTCAGAAATTTAAAATGGAAAGTCGAAAAATAATTCTCCCAAGAATTGACTGTTCAAAAGTGTTCTGAGACGCCTCTTGACATTTTTGCGTTCAAATTTGAAATTTCCAAAGAGTTTGAATAACGGTTCGAAAAAATATTCATTTCTGATTAAAAACCTTAAAAATCTGTATTTATGGCGAAAAAGCACCGAAGAAATCGACGTTTCCTCCCGTTTTTTATTCAAAAATGGCCATTTTCGACCAAAAAATTGACATTTTAAAGATGTTTTCGACCAAAAAGACAGGTTTCCTGTGGCTACTCTATTTCAACCATACAATTGGCAAATTTTGGAAAGAGTCACTAGTCATCATGCATGTAACGGGGCTTTGAAGTCTGGGGGGTCGGGCGACTTTTTTTGGGTAGGGAGTCAGGGATTCCCAAAATTTGGGGGATGGGTCTCTAAAAGAAAAAAATTCGATTTTTCGACGAAAAAAGTCGGAAAAATAGTTCAAAAAATGACAATTTTTTCTAAAAAGACCGAAAAAATGTATTCATGGTGCGATGCGCCTAGAAAATTGACGTTTTTGACCATTTTTTGTTCATAAATTGATATTATTCAGTATTTTTTCTACCATAAATATGGGGGTCCCTACGGCTACCATATGGCTAGCCATGTGATTGGGAAATCCTGGGGGAGGCGGTCGCCCAACGGCTAGCCATATGGTCGACGATTTCTGGGGGGGTCCCATATCACTTCCCCCCAATTACATGTATGGTTTTGGTCGAGCCCTAATCTAGATCAAATAAGCAACTGTAATCAGTCGGAAACTGCAATCTCAAGTTCTTTTTTGAAAAATTTAAAATTTTTGCTGACCCGACTTTCCTTTGTTCCACTAAAAAATTTCGAACCTCCGCTCTGCCCAAACTTTTCAATAAAATTTTTTGGCACGATGCTTATCACGTGGCCAATTTTCCGATAAAAAACGCGCATTTTTCGTCCGTCGCGCCTTAACAAACATCGTTAATTTTCGTTGTTTTTTCAGCATTTTTGCGATTTTTCATCTAAAACAAGTTGTTTATTTGCCCATTTATTTATCTATATCCATTTCTTGAAAGACACTTTTTCTTTGCGTGACAAATTTCTCCTAAAAAACAGAAAATCAAACAAATAAATGCTGGAGAGACGCAAAAAACTAGATTTTTCGCCCGCCGCGCCCTGAAAATCCTTTTTTTTCTATTCTTATTTGTTTTTTTTTGTTTTTTATAGTTTTGCTAACGTAAACGTGGATAATTTTTGAAATATATAGGTCATTTTCTATTCAGTTCATTTGATTACTCTCCTACGACTAAACTAAGCTTATTCGGGGGCATGGTTGCTTAAAGAAAAAGTTCAATATTTACGAACCCCGTGAAACATAATAAAACGTGATTAACATTTCATTTTAATGTTGTTTTGGTGTTTTGTTCTTTTTTTCTGCGTGGCTGGCGAAAATGAGATACAAAGATAGCCTGTCACGAGAATTAATGTAAAAGTAAAAACAAGAAAACACTTGCTGATTCGATTTCTCTTTTTTGATAAGAAAAGGGAAAAGCCACGTAAAAATCAATCCCGTATCTTTTGACAGTTCGTACGTCAAATTAAAGAAGAAAATCTGGAATGGAAAAAACCGGTCCTTCTTCACCAAGAAGAATATCAAATTAAATTGAATAGCCTTAGAAATAAAAATTACATTTTACAGGATTGGTGATTTTTTGCATTTATTGCAAGACATACGAAAAATCATAGGTTGGCTCGAAATTCGCTAGTCGGTCGTGTCAAAATCACAAAAAATTATTTCTGAATTTTCTGTCCAATTTCGAGAAAAATCAATGAACTTGGAAGAATACCCTAATTTTCTGACTAAACGTCTAGTCTTTAATTCAAAAATATTGAGAAACAATAAATTTTGCTGATTTATTTCGTTAGTTTGGCTTATCACTGTGCATGTAAAGGTCATAATCTCACAATTTTCCGGCGCTTCGCGCTGGTCATAACTTAAATAATCATTATTGTGTATTACCTAGCTTAGGCACAGCTTTTAGCATGTCTACTTTCACTTATCACTTTATCTATAATAGTTTTTATCACCTTAAACATATTATCTCATGTTTTAATTGGTAATCTTCAAAATTTTTTCTGAATAATGAATCACATTTTTTCCTTGACACGTTTTTTGAGAAAGCTTTTTAAAGCGATTATTCCTTTCTTAACGTAAAATCAATTCATAAGCTTCATGGAAGTAGTTTTCGGGAATTTGTGCTCTTCTTACTCATATTTTTTCGGCCGAGTTAATGAGAATTTACGAATAAATTACTGGTTTTAAAATCTATAAAATTTTAGAAATTACGACTTTTGAACACAAAATTCGAATCTAATTATTGAAATAAATGTTCGGAAAATTGATTTTCTGGCGTCGCAGAATGTCAACATCCAACAAATTTTAATAAAATTAATATCTTTTTTGCGCTCTCACTTGTCGTCATAGGGGACTTAACCGTCGATTTCTCATGTAATTAAAAGTCATTGTGCTTTAGGATAGTTTGCTGGAAAATTTGTACCACAATGCTTGTAGGCTAGACGTCGATCAAGGTTGAAAATTTCAATTTTTTCCTGAATTTTAATGAATGAACGGCTCTAAAAACATCAGGAGATTCGAAAAAGCTCAAAAATACATAAATAAAGCATCTATGAACATTTTAAGCGAAAAAAACGACTTCGCAAAATTAGGGGGAAAATTTTTGACTGTTTTCCCATGTCGGGAAAAGCTCTGGGTGAAAAACAGTGGTAACTGGAGAAAACCGCAGTGCAGAAACTTTTTTTGGCTTTTCTGCACTGTGCAGAAAAAAACAATCTCTAACCCCACAGACCTCTGAGCCCCAATATCGATTTTTTGTGCAAAACAGTGCAAAAACCAAAATTCCGCATTTTGCGTCTTCAAGGTCACAATTTGTCACTTCATTTTTGTACGCGTCAAACTCCAAGCTTTGCTTTTTTCTTTGAAAAATAGAAGTTTATTTATCTCGACGAGCTTGTTTATTCAGTAGAGAGACGAAAGGAAAACCTTTTCCATTCGGCAAGGTTATTTTTGTTTTTGTTTTTCGCCATTCCCAAATGCATTAATCCTTCGGAAAATTGCGCAAAAAAGGTAATTTTCCCCCTCGATGACGTGAACTTTTTATTAATTTGCGTAAAAGCTTTCCATCCAAATAAATATTGGCACGAAGTTGCTTTGGAAGTTCAGTTGAAAAATAAATTCCGGTTTATTGGTCAGTTTATTTTATTATTGTTGTTCAACGGAAAAAAACCCACAGTTTGTCGAATGTATCCCGAAGAAATTATGCCTTGCTGCGGTAGGTGTTTCCAGCTCTTATCGCAATTCTTTAATTGACGTCACACAGAGGTGGAGAAAGATTTGTTTGACGGACATTTTCCTTAAAATGTTCTCCTCGCCAATGGCACGTATTTTGAATTTTTTTTCGTGTTTATAATTTTGGCGAAAATTTGTTATGGACACATGTTTTAAAGAGGCACGAAAATTTTCACTTGGGATTTTTCCAGCACTTGATCGATTGTAATTTCAATCCAAAAGAGTGTTATTTACTTCAATAATCTCTTTTCGTGATTCCAAGCATATTCTTTAGTACTGAAATTTACCGCCTAGATCTATGACATGCGTCTCCAAAATAGATACTTGAAATATTTCTTGAAAGAGTCATAAAACAATGTTTCGTGCATAGCAAATTTGACAGTCCAAAATTTCAGCAAAAACTAGGGGTTGTATGTAAATGCTGATGGCTTTATTAATAAGTAAATTTTGAATTGACGCTCTCTGTATTGTCTGATGATTAGTAAAACGCAGTGACTTATCAAAATGATCTACTTTTCTAGAATTATTGATGGAATTCACGAAAAATTGACAGTTTTTGTTAGCGAAAATCATTTTAACCATTGTAAAACAAAAACACTGAAATTCACTATGTAAGTTTTTTAAGAGATTTGATTGAACTTTTTTGTATTACAAGATTTTTTTAGTATTACAAGAAAATATGACGTAGTTTCAAATTTCTGCGAGAAAGTTGTCGGTGTCAAATGGAAAATTTCTTCAGTTGCTTAAATCTGGAGGAAAATTATATGCTGTAACTACGTAATATGTGATTAGGGGAATGCTGTGGGGATCCCCGCCCTCAAGAATTTCCAGCCTTGTGGCGCTCTTCCCAAAATTTGCTTCTCTTTTTAGAGAAAATACTGAAATATACCATTTTTCCGCACTTAACATGCCAAAAATTTAAATTTTATGATTTTTAGACAGTAATTATTATTTTTTAAATATTTTACAAGTTTTCGAAATTTTTTTTCAATAGTTCCTTCTCTAAATTCTGGGGAAGTGGCAACTCTATGCATCAAAAGACTCGGCGTATCCCCCTGACCTCTGAGCTCAAAAGTAGTAGGCTGTTGCATACATGTAACGGTTCCTGAGGTCTGGGGGTCAGGCGATTTTTTTTGGGGCCGGGGGTCACTGACTACCAAAATTTTAGAGGGAGGGGTCTCTGAAGAGAAAAAATTCATTTTTTCACAAAAAAGGCCGAAAAACAGTTGAAAAAATAGTTACTTTTGTCTTTACAGTAAAAAATGTATTCATGTCGCGGAGCGCTGAGAAAATCAACATTTTTCAGTATTTTTCCAACCAAAAGTATAGGGGTCCCTATGACCACCATAGGTCTAGCCATAGGATTGGAAAATCTGGGGGGGTTGCCCAATGGCTAGCCGGTCGACTTTTTCTGGTGGGGGGGTCCCATAGCACTTCCCGCCCCCAAATACACGTATGAGCTGTTGTATATATTCGAATGAAGCAATCAAATTTAATCACGATTATTCCGCCTTATATCTGACTGATCCATTCCATATTCCCCCCCCCCCCCGAAGCGGAACCGCCGCTTGCCTCAAATTAGGCCTTTACTTTTTTCTAAAAATATCCGTTTTATCTTGTAAACACATACAAACCCGACCATCCCAAATTTCTATAAATAGCTCTTTGTGTTCTATTTTTAGCATTACTAACGTCCACTTTATCTTCCGCGGCACGCCAATGCGTCACCGATCAAGACGACGCGTTGCTCGCCGCCGGTCGAAAAACGCCGACGGCAACAGCGTCGTCGTCTTTGCCGTCGTCGTTGGCGACGCCGCCGCCGTCGCCGCCCCAGCAACAACAACAAACGCAACTTGGTCTGGTCAGAGGCGAATTGGATACGAAAATCGCCCAAGTCGTCGACGACGTCAAATCGCACTTATTGAACGCCGTACGGTCGGAAGTCGAAACGTTGAAGCAACAAATTTTCAAATTGGAACGTAAAGTTTCCGATCTATTGTACGAAAATAAAATCTTACGCCAATACGTGCCCGACGACGTTCTGTCGCAACTGCCGCCGCCGCAATCGCCGGCGCCCGACGATCGCCGTTGTTCGCCGCCGTTGCCGTCGTTGCAATGCGTTTTTTGAGCCGAATGGGTGAAAAATGAGAAGCAAGTTTTTCTTCGTATGTTTTGGGGTCGGTTTGCGGCTAAATTTACGATTTTTACGTCGAAAATCGCAATTTTTCTCGATGCGAAGCTGATTTTCGGCTTTTGGATCGATGTTTGAGCGAATTTTTTTGTTAAGGCACCATGGATGTGTGAAAATTCAAATAATTTTCAAATCGAAGAATTTTCCAGTCCAAAATTCGTGCTTTTGGAGCCCTATACACTCCAACTTTTTAAAAAGTCGTTTTCTTGCAGAATCTTGAACAATTTACGCGGAAATTTTTATAAACCTTCATGACTTCTTATTTCATATCAGGGAGTGCCTTAAACTGAAAAAATCATCAGGCATCATTTCAAAGTGCATGCTAATTCGCTTTTTTCGCGAGATTTTTCTTATACATATAGTCGATTTTCGCGGTTTGTTTTGTTATATATAATTGTATAATATTTTATACTAACGTTTTTTTCTCTTTTTCTCAACTTTTAGGTACGCGTGCACTTTTTTATTTTTTTTCGTCGATTAATTATCCAACATGTTTTTTTCGGGGAAAAACGCGTCCATATTTTGCCGGTTCAAAAATTGTGTAAATTTGTAAAAAAAATTTCAAAATGTAGCTCATGTAGAAAAATGTTTCCTCTTTTTCGTGAACCCTTCGTTTTTTATGCTTCATTTATGCGATATTAAAAAGTGTGTAGTTTGTAGAAAAATGTAAACTTGGATTTTGGAAATCCGATTTTGGCCCGTTTTGTTCATTGGATACATATAGATTCTTCTCTTTTGCGATATTTCTAATTTTTCGCTGTTTTTTCTCCACTCTTTTGTACAATGTACAATATTGTGTATAACGCGCTCTGTAGATGGAGGAAAAAACCGTTGTTGACCTTTGTCGCTCAGTAACTTTGTCATACGGATATTAAAATGAAAAATTTATCAAAATTTGTCGTCCTGCCAACGGAAGAAAAGGTTTTTTCTCGCAAAGAAGATTCTTTTTTGAAAAACGTGAAAGATATGTTGGCAAAAGTTCCGTTTCTCCTGCTAAGCTATAATTTTATTTCTATCGAAAGCACAAGCACGTGCTTCTAGCTCTTCCGGAAAAATCTCCATAGAACTGGAATTGTGAGGTTTTCCTTCATATAACGTTCTGATAGCCATAGCAGATATTGATTTCCTAATGCATATTGCAAAACACAGGATTAGAATGCCAAAAAATATCAAGTCCTTTTAATATCTTGATCCCTGCGAATCACGCAGAAAACGATATAACAAATCAAACGGATGAGATAAAGGAAGGCAACAGAAATCCTCATTTCTTACTCGAAATTTTCTGTAATCACATATTGATTTCGAGTAATATTTACTACAGTAAAACCGGTAGCATTCTATGGAATGATTGTTATTTTCGGTATATAATCTTCAATAGAGCTACAGTAAACTCACTTTGCTGACAAACAAAAAAGTTTGTCTCTTGGAAAAAATAGTCAAGGCGTCTGGGAAACTAGTCATGGTAGGAAAAAAAGACAATTTATTTTGCCCATTTGATGCTATCATGAGCCAAAATTGACATAAGTTTTTTTCTTTTTTAGGCTTTTCCAGCCCGAAGAGGCACAACAACTTTTTCTTCCTTCCACACGTATCACATTTTCTCAAATTTTTTTGTTTTATTTCTGGGAATTTCATTACGTCAAAACGGACGAAGTTGGTTTTATGTTTGTTTGCAATCCTCCAACATTGCACTAGAGAGAAAAGGCTAAAATGCGTTTATTCGATAACAGCAAGTGAATAATGACGCCTGCTCTTTTCTTTTTTTCATTCTTTCTTGTTTTCTGTTTCGTTCTCTTTGTTAAGTTTTTTGTTCATACATTTTTTCGTAAAATTCTAAGTACGAATAATAAATTCGCAATGAAAGACGCATGCCGCACCGTAGAACATGGGCCGGTTTCATTAAAGAGACTTGAGCTCTAGCTCAGCTGCAGCTTAAGCTGTACCTCAACTCTATATTTTATATCATTGCCATTAAGCTGCAGCTCAACTGTAGCTTAACTCATGCACATAAAACATATCTACAAAGTTAAGCTGCAGCTGAGTTGTAGCTTAACTCTGACTGCCATAACATTGTCGTTCAGGTGCAGCTCAGCTGGAGCTTAAGTCTCTTTGATGAAACCGGCCCCAGTATTCTTATAGGTATCTGATATGTGACTTTTCTCAATAGACAAAAATATTCTGTAATCGCTACATTGCTGTAAAACTCACACAATGTGCTAGAAATTGAATTAGCAGCGTAGATCATACGGTTACCCAGCAATGTCAATAATATAATGTGATGAAATTGTTTGCGATGATATTGAATAAAATGATTTTGATATACAAGTTACGGTAGCATTCGAATGGCCGCGATGGCGCATCCCGAACCCGTCTATTTAAAACTTTCGCGCATTTGTGACTTTCATTGGCTGATTGCATAAATATTGACTGAAATGACAGAAAACGAAACACCTGCGTCTATTTCATCTCAGGTTAGCAACGAATGGCGTCAAAATTGGCTCTTCGGGAAACTAACCTTGTTTGCAGCGCTTTTAAAGTTGCGTTTACGAAAATCGCCGTCTGAATTGTGGTCTATTACTTTTAAAACAGTGACGAGTAAGTTATTGTAGTGATGCTGATTGAAGATTACTTTGGGATGTGTAGCATATGCAACCGTCGGGATCAGCGTTTTTTTTTGTACACGGACATTTGTGCCAATTAGCACAAGAGGCCAAAAAAATTTGTGCCAATGGCACAAAAAAATTTTTTCTACTAGAAACATACTGAAAGCTGCGGAAAAGTTTTAGGCCAAAAGAGTTAACGTTTAATGCACTAAATTTGTGTAGAAACCGTGCCCAATCTATTTTTCAGCTGAACGATGTCAGTGAGATAAGAAAAAACTGTAAGAAAATAGTTCACGATCACTACTAAAGAAATCGAATGCTGACAGTATTTGAATAACTCTAGAATTCGGAATTTTTGCAGAGTACGGTGGCGGTGGTCCTAGCACTTGCAAAGTGGATTTTCGGTGTTTTTATGGTACCGGCAACAAACTGCAACCAAAAAAACCAGGTGCTCAAAGACAGGGAGGGAGATAGACTAATTTGCATAATTCATATGCAAATTAAGTAAAATGGGCAAAAATATGGAGTTTTTGGAAAGCAGAAGTTGCATTTTTGGCACCTGGTATTATGATTGCTGTTAGTATAGCCATAGCCCCATAAAAACCCCCAAACTCCACTTTGCAAGTGCCAGGGCCACCAAAATTGGCCTAAGCCTAAGCCTAAGCCTAAGCCTAGGTACGTACTTATACAACAAAGGACGCAGTTTACTGTAGGGTATAAAAAAATCACTGTTCTTCGCATTGGCCCCAGCCGCCGCTGCTCGTTTTTGCGCACCGCTTCGCTTCGTCTGCAGCCATCGGTAGTGACGAGCGCCCCCTAAAGTAAAAAAATTATGAATGTGGCGGTTCCGTTGTAGGTAAAATGCTGAGTGCGGTGGCGGCCGAAGGCCGCCACCGCACTCAGCATTTTAGCCTAGAATTCTTCAGGAAGTTCAAATTGATTCAATTTTTGACTACGAATATGCATACCTGTAAGACCTCCGACCAGTTGGGGGCATACCTGTACTTGGGGGGGGTTGGGGGGCACCCCCCCAACTTGGCCAACCCAGTACCCAAAATCATTTACCCCCCAACCCCCCCCCCTCCCAGTTGGGAAAAATTTAAAAAAATTTGCCAAAAAGTGTATGTTTTTTGGCCTTTTTTGGGAAAAATTTCGACTTTTTCCTACCCCCCCCCCCCCCCAACTGGTCGGAGGTCTTACACGTATAGTTGGGGGGGGGGGGGTAGAAAAAGTCGAAATTTTTCCCAAAAAAGGCCAAAAAACATACACTTTTTGCCAAATTTTTTTAATTTTTTCCCAACTGGGGGGGGGGGGTTGGGGGTAAATGATTTTGGCTACAGGGTTGGCCAAGTTGGGGGGGGGGTTCCCCCCCCAACCCCCCCCCCCCAAGTACAGGTGTGCGAATATGAATTATCTAACATTTAACAATGTAAAGACTAGAAAGTCGAACATTGCACCATCACGATCATCAACGATATCGATTTTCCTATTTGAATCAATCAAACACAAAAAGCAAGAATTTCAGTTTTGAATCCGAATCAAACTGAATATCCAGAATTTCTTTTCATTCATCAGTCATTAGTTTGCTGCAACGATACCATTATCCAAGATTATCGAAAAAGGGGAGAGTTTTCCAAATTTTTTTAGAATTTACTGAATAAAAAGAAAATCATTTTTGCAGTAAAGACGACCTATTTTCAGTTAGTTTATGTCCGCTTAGATTAGTGGCTAAATTCTATGTTTGACGAAAAATATATAAATATAATAATTTAATTTGGCAATTGTGATGTATAAGTACAATATAATATTGCTGGAAATTTTATTCTAAAAAAATTTAGGGGGGAGGGAATTCCGCCCTCTAAATACGGGTCTGAACGGTACTAATACACTGTTTGAAGAGAAATCGTTCGCGTTCAGGTCAAATATACGAATAGGAAATATTATATTCATTGAAAAAAATTTTGCATTTTCAGCCTCTAAAACGTCTATAAATCAAGGAAGTTTAATGTTTGCCCAGCGAAAAATTTTGTGCCAATTGGCACAAACGCTCAAATTTTTTTGTGCCATCCCAAATTTTTTTGTGCCAAAAACCATGTTTTGGCACAAAAAAAAACACTGATCCGGGATCGAGTGGATATCTGTTAGCGGTTCGACCAGTTACGCGATAAAAGCCATTTTTAAAGAGAGGGGGTTGTCAACACAACTCACTGTTTTTTCGCCTAAAGTTTTTGACGGAAAAATCTGGAAATTCGAAAAAAATTTAGGCTTTTCTGCACTGTTTTTTCTCCAAACTTTTTTTTCTTTTTGGAAAAAAATCGAAAAAGAGAAAAAATTTTGGGTTCCTTCTTCATTTGGCATACCTGTAATCGAGGGGGGTAGCCCTGTACCCAACACCGTTTTTTTCTTCGAATATTTTTTTCACATGAGAACCATACCCAAAATTTTTTTCCTCATTTTCCAAAAATATTTCATGCATGAATATTTCATCATCCTGTAAGCAAGTAATCAGATCACTCCGAGCCATATCTTGGTGCACTGCATGGAGAAATTTTTTGCACACACTTAGCAGACACCCTAATATATCCACTTTATGGGGAAATTGTGGGTGCTTTTGGCTTAAGCAGTGCATATAGTCATTTTTGTCTAGAGAAACCTGCATTTTCACCATTTTTACGGTCTGATTTTTGATATTTAAAACTTCATAAAAAGTGTAAAATGCACAATTCGGAAAAAATTTTCACATAAAGTTATAGAGCATTGTACTCTGTATCAGTTGTACAATCAATAACAAAATTTCTACATGCCTAGACCGGTATCACAAGTCTCGTAAATAGACAGAAAAATGCTAAAAAATGTGAAAATTCCAAACCTTGGGATACTGTAGCACAGCGAATTTTATTTTTCTATGAGTTTGAGTATCATATTAATATTCACCATACGAAACTTGTATTACTGTCTCATTTTAAAAATAAATGAAGCGCTAGTAGTTCTACAGTGGAGGTCGGAACTTCCAGAAAATACAATTATAAGATAGAATTCAAACTTCAGGTTGTGCAACCCTCTAGCAGTACATGAATTTCCGTAATTTTTTGTCAGCACGTGGAAGTCATCGTAAGCTATCTACTGTATAGGGAATTTTTTGGTCCTGCTGAGCGTTAGCAGTATATATATATATATATATGATGATTTTTGTGAAAAAATGACAATTTTTGCTCTGAAAATTTTATGTTTCAAGCACCACTGTATTCCTAATAAGCACTTAACACTAATGAATCCTACAGTAAATTGTTGCCCATCCATAGGCCTAATATTGGGTGAATTTTCAGAACACGATGTCTGACGTGTACATAAACTTACAAAAGTTAAAAGAAGTGTATGTCAAAAATCGAAAAAATCGAAAATTTTCAACATTCGTCTTACTCTAGCTATGCGAGTTTTGATTTTCAGACAAAATGAATATCATTTTCGTTCCTAGCGCATCAAGTTACACCGAATATGTGATTTTCAGGTAGGGTTAATTTTTTACTTATCACAACAAAGCTGAATCCTCTCAGAAATCATGTCTTAATATTTCTGTGGTTCCAATTAGGATTATCCAATTTTATTTAATATTTGTCCCCGCGCGGAGCGCGTAAAAATTTTTTGGATTTTCACTTTCTGAAACGCTGGAAATTGAGCCTTCACAACGTTGGAAAATAAATTAAAATCCCACCGATTAAGTTTAATTTGTTCCCCATTCCGGCGCGAAACGCCGGAAAAATTTTTTATTTTTTATATTCTAAAACGCTGGAAATTCAATCTCTCCAATGGATATTCATGAATTTGTGAATAGAAGTTCTAAAATCACAGTCTAGAATGATGTCTTCAATTTCCATTGTCAATAAATCCAAAAGTTCATGTCGAAAATGTTACAAAAATTCCAAGCATCGAGAGAAAAAATTGAGAGGATTGATGAAAAATTTTTTTTTTCAGCGAAACACTGACTGTTAACAATTAGAAAATGAGATGAGCTAACTTGATTGATAGAAACTGTTGATAATTAATTAGTAAGTGAAAGTAGATATGCTAACGGTCGTGCCTGATAGAAAATAATGATTATTATACCCCTGACCGGCGCGCGCCGGAAAATTGTGAGATTTTGACCTTTTAAAGTTCACCAAAACGCATCTTTTCGATTTTGATTTCCCCAAGTTTTTTTCACAATGAGAACCATACCCAAAATTTGTTTCCTTATTTCGAAATTTTTTCTCAAAAGATCCTATTTGAGGAAAAAACGGTGGTACCCAACCCCCCAACCACCCCAGATTTGGAAAAATAAGAAAAAATTGACAAAAGACTGCCTTTTTTGATCTTTTTGGAAAGAATTTCGACTTTTTCCGACCCCTCCAAAAAAAATTTCGGGTTTACCCCCCCCCCCCCAACTGGTCGGATCTCTTACAGGTATGCCATTTGGGGAAGAATTTTGGGGGTCGGATACAGAAAAGATGCGTTTTTTGCACTTCAGAAGGTCATAATCTAAAAACTTAAATCATCATAGCTCTGGCTCATCTTTTAGCATGTCTACCTTCATTTATCACTTACTTGATCTATAATTGTTTCCATCATCTTAAACGTATTATCTCATGTTTTAATTGGTGATCTTCAATATTTTATCATGGTATTTAATGAAGATTCACATTTTTTCCTTTATCACAGTTTTTGAGAAACGTCAAGTCTCTAAGCTTTTTGATGCGATTATTTCTTTCTTAACGTAAAATCAATTCAAAAGCTTCATGGAAGTAGTTTTCGGAAATTTATACTCTTCTTACTTGTATCTTTTCGACCAAGTTCATGAGGGTTTACAAATAACTGGTTTTAAAATTTTTCAAATAAAATTAAAGAAATTACGACTTTTGAACACAAAATGCGAATTTAATTCTTGGAATGAATGTTCGGAAAATTGATTTTCCAGCGTCGCAGAATGTCAATTACCCAAAAAAATTTCTGTGGTCTCTCACTTGTCATCATAGACCACTCAACCGTCAATTTCTCGTGTAATTCAAAGTCATTATGCTCTTGGATAGTTTGCTAGAAAATTTGCTCCACAATGCTTGTAGATTAGACTTCAAACTCGAAAATTTCAATTTTTCCCTTTATTTTAATGAATTAACGGCTCTAAAAACACCAGAAGGCTCGAAAGGTTAAAAAGCCCTTAAATAAAGCGTCTATGAGCATTTTTAAGCGAAAAAACAAGTTCGGGAAAAGGTGGGAGAATTTTTGACCCCTTTTCCCATTTGGAGAAAATGCCCCGGGGGAAAAACGGTGCTCCTCTGCCCAATGGCGAAAAAGATTCAAGTCGGAATGATGTGTCCTGGTGCACTTCAGTAGGTCAAAACCCCAAAATTTTCGGTTAGGATTACTTTGATCTTTGCGCATCTCTACATTACCTGAGTCAACATTCAGTAGTTGTTACCACTTAGAATGTCTCATGTCGTGGTTTAGTCAGTTTATCTTCGCTTGTGTTTGGCGATCCCGTAAACGGTTGAAGGCATACATGCAATCGGAGAGGTAAGACCCCTCCAGCATGCCTGTAATTGGGAGGGTTGGGGGACCCTCATCCGACCTTTTTCGATTCACCGCCCGCCCCCCAAATTTCGGGTTTGCCGCCACCCTCCGAACTGGTTCGACCTCTTACAGGCATGTCCTCCAGAAATCGTCGGCCATATGGCTAGCCAAGCCAATGGTCGACCCCCCGTATTTTCCAATCCTATGGCTAGCCATATGGTAGTAATAGGGACTTGGACGGAAAAATAATGAAAAAATTTTTTGATCTCAACAAGCATGTTTATCATATGTACACAATATGCTGCAAATAATCGAAAAATTTCACTTTTTGACGTTTTTTTCCGACTAGGAGGGTGTCCTGGGTCTCAGATAGGAGGGTTTACCCTCTACCATACATGTAATTGGGGGGAAGTGCTATGGGAACCCCCCCCCCCCCGCCAGAAATCGTCGACCATATGGCTAGCCATTGGGCCACCGCCCACCCCCAAGATTTTCCAATCCTATGGCTAGCCATATGGTAGCCGTAGGAACCGCCATACTTTTTGTTGGGAAAATACTGGAAAATGCAAATTTTTTGATGAAAAATGTCAATTTTTGAAAAAATGGTCTAAAATGTTAGTTTTCTGGGCGCTTCGCGCCATGAATGCATTTTTTTCAATCTTTTTTTGTGAAAAGTTACTATTTTTTAAACTATTTTTCGGACTTTTCTCGTGAAAAAAAATCGATTTTTTTTTGCGTGAGAGGCCCCTTCCCCCAAAATTTTAGGAATTACTGACCCCCAGCCCAAAAAAAGTCGTCCAAACCCCCCCCCCCGGACCTCAGGGCTCCGTTACATGTATGCGCCCGACCCCCCCCCCAGACCTCGGGGCCCCGTTACATGTATGCCCTCCTCTACCTTATGCGGATGTATGAATACAATCTATTACTGTTGGCCTATGATCACAAAAATATCAGCCGAGCTTTTTTCGAAATACCGAATTTGTTCTATTTTTCTCATGAGCACCCGATTTGAACCCAAAACTTTCAAATTTTTCTTCATTTTGGGTAAAGTATTACTCAAGTCAAGATCAGAATGCTCATATGACCTCTTTAAGTTTCGTTTTTAAGCCAAAAACGACCAAAGAAATGTCGAAATGTGGAATACAATGCCTCGCAAGCACATGAAAAATGGTTAACAATTGAAAATATAAAACCTAAAGATGTTTTTAGTCTTGGGTGTCATATGGTCGCATCTTTATTTTATTGTCGATACTAATTTCTGTTCTTTATTCAACTGTAGCAGATGGAAAGAAAAATCAGCTTCCAGTCGACTTTTCCTTGTTCGACGATGTGGATGTCGAAAAATTGATCTCAAAATGTGAGAGCATCTTCGTGTGGCTCAAAGACGAATTGGGCGAACTTTCTGACAATATCGCCACGTCAGAAGGCTACATTCGTGTAGATTTCACCCGTAAGTTTTCTTCTAGTACTACGATATAAGTTTTATGCTCCCCCATTTTCGTTTCAAAAAACGTGGTTTCGTTGCCTGCTTTCGACTCTTACCAAACAATGCATTCGATTCCAGTCATTTTTTTATGGGAAAATAATTTATTTTTAGCTGATGGTTTGACCAAGCCGAACGATGTTCAAGCGATAGCGGCGCCGAAACGCGTTCCATCGAAATGTGATCTATCCATATTCAAAGATGATCAATCTTTGACCACTCTTTTCGAAAGATTGTTCAGCGTTCTAGACGCCATGCGAATTTTCGCTCAATACGACCCTTTGAAGGAATCGTGCGTTTCGGAATGGGCGGAAAATTTACAAATTACGTACAAAATTTCGAAACTAATTTCTGATACGGAAAAGTCGAAAATTTTTGAACAGAAAGTCAAATCGTTATGTGAAAGTCTGAATATTGACGCCGAAAACGAAAATTGTGAATTCAAGTTTGAAAAGTTTAAAAGCGATGATGAATTGTACATCTTACGCAACGGCCTACCTGGTTATCAAGGTGCGTTGGACAAAATTTTGAGTTCAATCGGCGGTCACGAGTGGAATACGAAAGTTTTGGATGTTTTGGAACAAAGAGCGAATATGATTGATAATTTTGATCAGGTGATAAGCTTGCAAAAGTTTTTGTGCTTGACATTGGAGGAGCATCATTTAGCGAAAATTTGCATGCGTATGTGAAAAGTCTCCTTTTATTCATGTTAACCATTTCATTTCAGATGAAACTTTTGGTCGATGTTTTGCATTCCGCTAGTGTTATGATCGACATGCGAATTCAAAGCTCATTGTACAGTATTTTTAAAGTTGCATTTCACAATCAAAGTAAGAATGTTAGAAACTGCAATAAATTGTTTTAGGATTTATGGAAACTTGAAATTTTTATAGAATTCTCCTTACGAAAAGAAGTCATGAATTACTATTACCAAAAATATCAATTATGGAATTCGTCAGAATCCGACCCGCAATACGGAACCGAATTAAATTCTATCATCAATAGCTTAGCCGAGCGTAAAATTGAATCACGTCAGTCCCAATTTATATAAATTCAAATATTTTTTAGACTCTAGCAAAGGCACCCTGAGACAGTTAGCGGTTCGTTTATCCTGGCATTTTATGCTTTCCGCTAAAAATTGTTGGTGGCGACTATTGAACGCCATTATTTCTATGCCCAAATTGACTCAGGCGCTCGTCGATGTAAGAAATTAATATTCGTGGGTCAAAAACTCTAATGGAGAAAATTTCATACCTATGGTTACAAAAAGGATTGGTTTTTTAATCATAGTCTGATTTCCGTTTTTATTTTTCAGATTTTGAAACATTTACCGGTCGTTTCGAGTCTCAAAATTCCCGAAACCGGTGAACGTTTACTTTTTGCCGGTCTCAAACGTCTATTGGAACAAAATTGCCTAAAAAACGAAGACAACGAAACGGCCTGGGCCAATTTTTGTGTAAATTTGTGTAACGGAGCGCCCAAAAAACCAGTCTACGAGCCGGCCTTTATAATCAACGAATTTCTATTGCCGTTATTGCCCAGTTATCCCTGGATTTTGTTGCCTTGCTTTTATAAATTGCTGAACGATAAAACGGCGGTCGTACACTTTCGTTACCCGCTGATTGTTGTGAAAAAATTCATTGTGCCAAAGACAGAAAATGATGAAGAAAAAACTGACGAGGTAAGATATTTTTAACGAAGATAAAATAAAGTCATTTAATGAAGTTTGGAAATACAGAGATCAGAATTCGAGATCTTTTCCCATTATATGTCTTGGGAAAAGATTTTACATTGTTTGTAAAACTATTGGAAGGTATGTCGAATAATTTAAAATTCTTGATTGTTTGCTCTAATTTCAGATTTCGACTTCAGAAACGGCAAGTTCGAAGGACGTCCTCGTTGTGCAAAAAGAAGTGATTGCCGAGAAAAATGGTGAGAATTGTGTGTACATAAAATCAATGTCATTACAACATGCTTTTCGTAAATGAGGATAAATTAAAACTTATTTTCGCTTTAGCAACTATGAATTTGTTCCTTATTACAAAAAAAGTTTCTTCGTTTTTGAATGTATTTTTTCTCTTGTCGTCATGCGTCTGCTTATTGAATCAAAAGTTGTATTGTGCCATATTTTTCGACGTGAAATATCTGTATCAAGAAGCTTGAATTTTCAAATCAGCTTCTTTAATTATCCCCCTAATCTGATACTTAATTTCGTTTTAAGGCCAAAATAGCGACATAGCTGTAGCCGGAAATAATGATGAAAATTCGAATAAAACGACGGTCGAAATGTCCGTGTCGTCAGCGGTGTTGGAAACAATGATCGACGAAAATGTTGAGCTCGTTGATCCGTTGATGCTTTTCGGCAAATTTCTCGAAATATACGTTCGCGCCACGCGCGATGGTCATTCGGAAACTGCTCAAAATCTTAAAGTTAGCTACAACGGGAAAAAGATTTGTCTACAGAATTTTTCGGAAAAACTGAATTAACACTTCTCCTTCTGTACCATCTCTCCTATTTGTAGTACATACAATATGAAATTCTTTCTTCAAGGTTCGCTTAATGTGCCTAAACTTATTCTCAACATCGACTAATATTTGGCGAAAAACTGCCGAAAAAGAAAGTCGACCGTTTCTTTTGGATTCTAAACGCATCGACGAGTTATTTAACGAATATTCCGCTTTGCCCTGGGCCAAACGATTCTATTTGCGTCACATTTTGCGGGATTTCCGACAAAGTATGGAAGCTTATTTCTTATTTGTGTATTTGAAGATTTTTTTGACTTTCCCGAAAATAGTACGGTGATCGTACACATGCACATAGGGCAGACTACCCCTTAGAGAGGGAGGGGTATGAGGGAGGTATTACCCCTGCCTAAAGTTCTAAAAATTGATCACTGTTAGCTACATTACCCCCGTAAATTTTTTACTTGACCCCTACCTGAAGAATCTGACCTTGGGGACCTCTAACATAGGGGGTAGGGGTATTTTTTTCAACTTGACCCATACCTGAGACCCTGGGCACCCCTCTGGCCGGAAAATATCGTCAAACACCCCCTAAACCTTTTCCAAGACAGCTTTTTTGATGATTTTTATGCGTATTTTGTATGAAAAAACATGCCTGTAGTGTGGAGTTCCCTTTTTTGCTCGCTCATCGCC
This sequence comes from Romanomermis culicivorax, assembly GCA_963922205.1. Lineage (NCBI taxonomy): Eukaryota > Metazoa > Nematoda > Enoplea > Mermithida > Mermithidae > Romanomermis > Romanomermis culicivorax. The sequence goes on along the minus strand of CAWUHX010000135.1, from coordinate 646,253 downwards.
AACCCCCCTCGATTAAAGGTTGACCCTCGCCTGTAAAATTCTTGCCCTGCATGTCTGCCTATGATTATGTACGATATGGCTGGCCATATGATTGAAAAATTCTTTTTGCGGTTCCGATAGCAATTCCCTCAATTACAAGCTGAAAAGGCATAAAATTAGTTGAAACGAAGATTTTTCCAACCTTTATTAAATCAGTAGTTCCTCAACTCTTGCTGCTCTTCGAGTTTTTCAGAAAAAAAAATTCAAAACGTGAAGTCTGTCGTTAAATCATAACAGATTTTAAATTATATAAAGATTATTTTAGCATAAGAAATTTCAATTTTGCAAGTTGATATCCTTTTTTCGATTACGATATACCATTCTTGATATCTTATCGATATTTAACCGAAATGTTTCAGTTCCCGACGATTCTGCGCCCAAAATGTCGGCTCTAATTAACATTCCCGGTTGCTTATTCGACAAGTTAGATTTGCCGGCGACGATTTACGCGCGGGACGATTGTTGCGAAATGGACCAATCGGATCCGTTGACGGCTATGAAAATGCATCCTGCCGTTTGCGCACTTAAATCTTTGATCGAAAGCGCCCTCGTTTCGCCGGATCTTTGTAAAGAATTGTTGAACGGCGCGGCCGATTTCGCTTATTTTAGAAGTATGTATTCTTAGCAAAGAAAAATTTCCCCATTTTTCCCTTTTTATCTAAATATACAGAACTACCAAGCGACGATTTTCGTAAATTTTTGAGCCGGGCAATTTACGAGCAGCTAAACGGCAAAGGCGTGGAAGATTTTCGTGCCGGCATCGCTTGTTTGAAGGAAATTTTCGACCGTATGGAAATGGAAAAATGTAAAAACGGCGTATCGTACGACGATCCGTTTGTGGAAGGCTTGGTGAAAGGCTTGAAATATTCGGCACCAGTGAGTTTTTACTATATGGCTGATATAGGCTCGCAATGAGAACCCCATTCTTTGGGTCGAAAAAACCTTGATCCTGAATAATTTTGATAGAGTATGAAAATTATTTGGGATTGCTCAACTCTTCCCATTGTGGAGAAATTGTGTGCATTTAATGTCTACTATTTCGGACTTTTCTTGGTTCTAGTTTTTTAAATTCATTAAAGTAATAATTTTTCAAATCTTATTCGAATTTACGCTATAAAATTGAAGTTGTGGACATTCTAAGAATTTCGGCTCATTCTGAAATTAAGTAAACTTTTTAACTCAAATTAATTTACCAAAAAAAGCAAAATTTGCTGGGTATTACGTTTCTTCAACCTTGTCCACTATTCATTGACTCACGAGAGAATGTCGTCAGGTGTAAATTTTGAAATAAAGCATGCTAACTGTACTCGACAGCTCATGTAAAAACCTAAATAATGTTACACTAGTATTTTTTTCGTTAAGTCTTGTTCACACTAAATTTGCGTAAATGTGGTTAACAATGGAAAGTTTGCCTATACCCTCTTTCAGTTGGCACTGAAATATGTTTTGATGGCGAAATATACACTTCAACATACATGTAATTGGGGGGAAGTGCTATGGGAATCCCCCATACATGCACATAGGGGAGGGTCAGGGGGAGGTAAGGCCATCCTACCTCAGACCCTGAACATCCCTCCCTGGCCTGAAAAAAATCGTTAAACACCCCTCCCTGAACTTTTTCGAAGATAGTTTTTTGATATTTTTGATGCATATTTTGTATGAAAAGAATGCTTGTGGAACTGTTTTTAGTTTTTTTGCTCACCCACCCCTATCCCCCGTCGATGAAAAGTCCGCGAACCCTCCCTCCTGGAAAATTCTTGCCGTGCGTGTCTGGACCCCCCCCCCCAAGGAATCGTCGACGATATGGCTATCATTGGGCGACCCTCTCCCCAGGATTTTCCAATCCTATGGCTAGCCATATGGTAGCCGTAGGGACCCGCATATTTTTGGTCGGAAAGATACTGAAAAATATCAATTTTTTGATGAAAAATGTCAATTTTTAAACAAAAAATTGTCAAAAACGTCAATTTTATGAGCGCTTCGCGCCATAAATACATTTTTCAGTCTTTTTAGAAAAAAATTACTATTTTTTAACCTATTTTTCGGATTTTTCTCGTGCGAAAATCGATGTTTTTCGCTTCAGAGACCCCTCCCCAAAAATTTTGGGAATTACTGACCCACGGCTTAAAAAAGTGGCCCGACTGCCCCTCCTAGACCTCGGGGCCCCGTTACATGTATCCACTTGAATAATGCTCACTCCATTTTCTAAAGTGATCGATGCAACGACTTCATAAAAGACTGGTCAAGTTTATTACTGTAATAAAAAAAGAAAATTTTTCTTCCTGAGCGGTGAATAGAACAGTTGAAAAAGTAACATTCAACTGTCGTATATAGTTACATCCAAATGAAAAGTGGATTAACATAATATTTTTTCAAGGATTTTAGCTTTCTTATTGTCGTAGAGGAATTTAGTTTTTTATAGCGTTTTTCACTGTATAAAGGAAAATTGCGTATGAAATTGACTATGCTTTTTTGTCGTCGCTGCGTCTATCATTTCAATGTAAATGACTACGATGAATCTGAGTTTCGGTGAAGTTTCAAAGGTTATGAACTTGTAGTAGTGTAAAGTGAATCTTTTATCACGTGGGTACTTCAATGATCACATAGTTAATTTACTTTGACGTGACAGTATCAGCAAGATCGAAAAAAGCTGGTTCAATTTGATATATAATTTTCACAGAGTGGAAACCTATATACTGTAGAAAAACGTTAAATTCCTCTCTGACAATAAAAACGCCAAAATCTTGGAAATACTAAACTGCTTACTCCCCTTTAGATTTGGATAGAAGTGCATCCACACCACCATTTTTTCCTCAAATAGAGTCTTTTGAGGAAAAAAATTTTGGGTATGGTGGTTCTCATTGTGGAAAAAATTTAGGGAATTCAAACCGAGAAAATGTGTTTTAGTGGACTTAGAAAAGGTCAAAATCTCAAAAAAATTTCAGCGCTCCGCGCCCGTCATGGGTATAATAATCACTATCAGGCGCTAATGTTAGCGTATCTACTTCCATTTATCAATTAATAGTCAACAGTTTTTATCAATCAAGTTAGCTTGTCTCATTTTCTAATCATTAACAGTCAGAATTTCGCCGAAAATAGAGGTTTTTCATCAATTCTCGCAATTTGTTCTCTCGATGCTTGGAATTTTTCAAACGTTTGCAACATAAACTTTTTCGTTTATTGAAGATGGAAATTGAAAACATCATTCTAGACTGTGATTTTAGAACTTCTGTTCACGAAGAGATTTATTTTAGAGAGATTTATTTTCGAGCGTTTTAGAATATAAAAACTCAGAAATTTTTCTGGCGTGACGGAATGCAGAACAAATAACACTTCATCAGTTTGATTTTAATTTATTTCTCATCGTTGTGAAGGTTCATTTTCCAACGTTATAGAAAGTCAAAATCCAAAAATAACGTAAATTTCTGAGCGAGGTGCCAGAAAATTTTAATCTCGACAAAATGTATTTCTACCGTCTACAAACATACCACAAAAATCTTTGTATGGAGTCGAGACTGTTTGTCTCCTACAAAAACCAGTGGTATTTTTCCCATACTGACCACGCACGCTTAACAAATAGCCAATAGCAGTTCTTCTAAAAGTGCCCACTTACCAAATTGGATTATTCATTATGACACTTTCTAAAAATTTGCGTACCCGTAAGTCATTTTTGTCCCATTTTACTCGACCAGTAAGTCATTATTTCCGGGGTGGTAAATTAAGTTCTAAACCCAAGACCGGACTAAAACCACCATCCTTACCCCCTTATGGAGTGCCCTGGACTGAAAATTTGTGAACATAGAGTAACCTTTATCAATTTTTGCGACCAAAAAATTATCTCGAAAACCTTGCGAATATGGTGTCGACGACTGCTAATTTTTGCCATTTTTTGATTTACAAGCTTAGTATGAAAAACAGAATATAATATTTTCATTTCTTACGTCAATTTCCGTCCGATTTCGATTATTTTTTCAGTTGAGCATTTATTGCGACGTGGCTATAATCCTTATATCCCAATGCAAAAAATCGGCCGACGAAACTCCTAAACTCAAGCAGTGGTTATTATGCTTGTGTACAGTAATCAACGAATCTTGTACGCGATTAGCTTCGTGTCAAGATCAAATGACGACTTTCGCCGCCATGCGGCAACTTTTGTCCAATGCAGCCAACGTTTTTTGTGATTTTTGTTCGGCGTCCTTACCATCGAGCGGCGACCGTTTGCGACAAAAAATGGAACTTTTGTTCATGAATTTGTACGAAAATTTCCGTCGCGCCGATTTTCGTTGCGACAAAAGTCTTTTGGAGCCGATTTTGCCGCATTTGAGTCCAAATATGTCCGATACTTTTCAAAGGAAATTAGCTCAACAAGACGCGGACGAAGTTAAACGTTGATTTTGTCGCTCGCATGGATTACTGTACTCTTTTCTCCTCGTGTATACTGTAACTTTTCTCGGCTCAAATATCTTTGTTATAATTTTCTTTTTTTTGGAAGATAGTAAATGAACAAAGTAATATGCAACTAAAATTGGTAAGTCTGAGCTTGACTCGAAAAATTGACGTGTTTTACTCTGGTGGAAACAGCAAGTTTCCTCTGTACATTTGTGTAAAATTACGCCTTATTTTCTTGGGGGTGTACCAATAAGGGGCGAGACCCAAAATGGCGCTTTTCAGTGAACGAATTTAATTAAAAATGTACGGGTTGTCCAAAAAGGGAAAATTTTACGCAACTCCAACGGTGCAAGTATTTTGGATGCGGTTTGCTGCCTGCCTATACGGACCGAATTTTGTCAGGGATGGTGTCACGTGATTGATATATGACATCCAAGTTTGATAAATCAATGTGTTTTGGTATCAAAAATGATTATCATGATCACGAATCAATATCAAATTAACTGCCGGAATATCAAAAATCGGTTTTTGATGATTTAGTATCACGCTGATTTTCTCGGCTTCATTATGACGTATATTCATTTTTGATGTCCATTCGTCATACTTGCAAATTATTTTCTCGTTGAAAAGTTATATTTTCACTTGTTGAATTTGTGAACATGCCTCAGAAATTTGTGGCTGAGCCGATTGTATTTCAGTTTTACAAGTGTTCTGTATATTTTGGAATTTGTTGGTTATGTTTGTTGTGCAATCTGATATTTTCATGCCTTTTTTGTTCTGTTTTCTACAATTATTTTATTTTTTATTCGTTTCATTTTTTTCTCTTTCCTGTGTTTCTTTTTATCACATTCCTTTTCTCATTCGTTTTTTCTTTTTGCTCTTATCTTCTGTCTATTTCTTTTCTAAAATTATGTTTTCATCAGGATCATAAGGAGACGACTGGGACATTCTGGTTAGCGAACTTTCAGGATTAGAAAAACAGGTGATGCAATAAAACGAGATAGTATAAACAAGTGCAGAAAAAAGAAAATAATGGATAAGTAAAATAGAAAACAAAAGTAGAGGCAGGGAAGAAGAAAAGTTCGAAGAAGCATTTACACTTGACGAAAGGAAAAGCAGGCTAGGGCTTAGTGGTGGGCTAACTATCTCGCTGTTTAGCCCGCAATTTAGCCTTCGATTTGCCTCGAGAGTTGGCCCACCCATTGACGCCAGATTTGCCCCAGACTTTAGTCTCCGATTTGTCCCACGATTTAGACCAGCATTTGCCCCTCGATTTATCTCGCCATTTTGCCCAGCATCAATGGTTCAAAGAAATGCAAACGCTTTAATTGGCGGTCGGTCTATAAGCTGTAATACTGTCGATTCCCAATTTTAGCAAAAGTTTGAACAGCTCAGTGGGGACACATGTAATTTCTAGAAAAAAGACGACGGTCTTGATTCGAACGTTCCACTTTATCGAAAAACGTTTCCTGTCTGGCAGCAACAGTCCTTGAGGACATGCTGGTATAACCTGTTCCACGGCTCATTTGTTGTGAACATCCGCACCGCATACCAAATCATCATCGGAGGATGGAAAATATAACAGTCTAACAGATATTACAGCTATTTATAATTTCATGGCATCAAGTGCAAATGGCAACTCCAGAAGCATCAGATCTGGGACGGTTCTAGGGCTGGCCTCCATCAACATGTACATGAACCAAGCCCTAAATTCTAGAAAAATCTGTAAAAATTTCTACGTTTTGGTTATGTTAGCACTGATAACTGCATGTCTGCAAGGATGGAGTCTAAAATTCTGTTATTTCGGAATTTTTTTCAAGTCGCCTTGTTTTTTCTTAATGTAGCTACAAAAACAACTTAATGGCATAAACAAGTACGATTGCATTATGCGAAAATTGCTTTCTACTATTGTAGCTATTTACTCACCATACAAGTAATTTAGAAAAGAACTATAGAAATTCAAACAAAAATATGAAAAAACATATATGTACGAAAATCATAAGAATTATGATTGATTGTCAAAATGAGAAAAATCCGCCGACGAAAGCCATTCTTGTTCAATTTTAAAATTGGGTACTTCTTGACGACCTATAAAAGAAAAGGAAACTTAAAAAATATGTAAATGTTGTAGGTTTTACAGTAAACTTTGGACTGAGAATTAGAATTTCCAAAAAAACAACAGAAAGTCGATTTTAATCCAGTTACAAAAATAGACTTGAGAATTTGTTCTTCAATTTTTTTGTCGAGAACTACAAAATTTACCATTGCAACCATTATCCGGGGGCGGAAAACTTTGCCCGGATACGCTACTGGAGAAAGCGAAATCTCCGTAAACGCATGGCGGCAATTCAGGGTACAATTTTTCGTTTTTCGGTACAAAATGGCACGGCGTTTCGGTGCAATCGATGAGCTAAAAAAGTAAGCTCGGCGTCAGCAAGAAATTTCTGGAAAGTTCGACCTTGCATTACATTGACCTATCATAAGTTGAAAATTAATATTGCCTGAAAATGAGAAGTATTGTGGAATTTCATGCACTGAGTAATATGGTGATGTTCATTTTTGACGTCATGAAAACCGAAATCGGCATAGCTATGGTACATAAAAATTGGAAATTTTTCTGATTTTCAACATGTTTCGGTATGTAAATGATAGGGATGCAACGGGTAGTGAATTTCCATTTATTCGAGTAGTCCTATTTGATTTATTTGGATTTGGGTTCGGGTATTGATCCTAAATTTACTCAGGTTCAGGTTTGGGTAATTCAATAAACATAGGTGAACTTTTCTCTTGTATTACTGCATTACAGTATGCAAACTTGTACATGAGTTATGTTCATTGTGTTAATGCTTCTCATATAATAAAATATCGGCAAAAGTGACGATAAAATATCGTCACTTTTGTTGAGACGATTTGTGAAGGTATGGAAAAACGATTTGGGAACATGAACAGAATGAGTAAGAAAAAATTACAGCAGATTGAATAGTTGAGCACAAGTTTAAAGGAGTAATAACATTTCAGAATGCACATTGTCACAACATTCCTTTGTTCATGTTACAAGGATAAATTTTTTTCCAAAAATACTCAACAAGCCAGTACACTTATGCTTAATATGGTAATCTTGAACATGCTCCCTCAATCATATATACTTCAATATAGCTTTTTCAGGAAATTGAAAATTACGAAAAGAAGAAATGACTTCGAACTCATGAAGATCCTTTGAATTGGTGGCCATTAAATCAAAAAACCTTTCCGATTTTGGCGCATGTTGTAAGAAAATATTTGGCACCACCGTCAACACATCAGTGCCCTCAGAAAGATTGTTTAACCATGTAAGTTTAATTTATGAACCAAGTCGAAACAGAATGAAAGATGAAACTGCTGAAAAATTATTTGTTAAAATCAATTTGGTAAAATTCAATTGCAAATATTGACAAGTAAATATTGCTGTTGATGAATGAATTTTCCAGAATATAGGTGCTCTGTAGTCTCCTATAAACCCGAATAAAACCCAAAAAATTTTCAAAACTATTCGGGTTTGGTTCGGGTTCCGGTATCTGAAAAGCGTTTATTTGGGTTTTTTGAGGTTCAGCTAGCTGAAAATAGCTCGGATACACGATATTCGGGTTCGGTTTCGGGTATCCGTTGCATCCCTACATCAGCATAACTTGTGTCATTTTCTCATACGAAGCCAAAGTAACCATTGAGTTCAAGTGACTTTGATAAAAATTTCGAATTTTTCTATGGTCATTTGAAGTAGCCCATTGACCAACCAATGAGACTAGGCTGTTGAAATTTTTTGAGTATTTCGACTCATGTGTTTACCTCATGTTTGTCTTTTTGGGATGCATTGACACCTCACAGGTAGCAAAGTGCATTAATTAACATTTTTCTTCCTGTTTTTTATACTTCACAGTTTCGTAAAAAGTGTAGAATACGTGCATTCGAAACCTTCTTAACATTAAATTAAGCAGTATAGTCTTCCGAACATAACGAATATTCAACTGAGAAGCAGTGGTCGACCGGAACGCCCGTCCCAGACTGGTCCCCGGCCCGGACTGGCTGTTCCAGTCCCGATCCCAGTAAAAAATGTGCCAGGACAAGCTGGGAAAAATTGACGATTTTGTGAAATACGAACTGGAGAATAAACATTTACACATACTTTGTGGCTTTTGATAAATATACTGTAGCTTATTTTTCCAAGTGAATTAACCCGATTATTTTTTCAATTTTGCTTGGGTATTGTATAAGTACCTTTCTCTGTTAATTTTCGTGAAAATTGTCAAGTTGAGTCTGCAAGATTGGAAGGCTTTGAATTTATGCGAACTGTTGCACAAACCGAAATCACAAGATATTTTTCAATGGTAATTATTGACCTAGACACCAATCCAATGGATTTTTATAGAGTGCACCAGAATGAATTGTCTGAGGTTTGTGCTGGCAATGAAATTTTTATGCCCACTATGCAGCAATATTGCTAGTGAATGGGAATTTATCACAGCTAGTGATATTGCCAATTTTGAGCATAATCAATTGAATCCAGAAAATGTTGATAACTTGATGTTTTTGAAATATAATTTGCATGCTATTGGATACAATACTATTAATTCAAAGCGATTTTATTTTTTTGAAATGTGAATAAACTTTCTCTATTCATATTGTTCTCATCGAATAATTTTGTGCTTCAAATTAATCAATATACTTAACATGTTAAATTTCAGGGTGCACTTGTCCCGGTCCCGTCTGCATTCTGGCAACTTTGTCCCAGTCCCGGTAAAATTTTTGTCCCCGTAGATCACTGTTGAGGAGTGATGTGTTTTCGGGCCTCAGATATTATAGATCCCTTGCACAGATAAAAAAAATGCTTAAATATTAAAAAATTTGAGATTTTGGGTTACTGTAACTATGCCAATTTTCACTTTCGCGAGAAATGAATTCCGCTCTGATGCTGAATGTATAAACTATTCCAAAAGTCTGCGTTTTAGACTTGACTTATCATAGATACTCATGAAGTGTACATAATTAATCTTACATGTTCGTGGAATTGGTGAGAATCGCCGTTATTGCAGCAAATTATAAATTTTTCGCCAGAATCGCGTTTATTTTTATAACCTCTTCGCCTCCTTTTCAACGTAGAATCTTCGAACATGCAAGCGTAATCGGGACTTAAAGTCCAAAAATGACCTTTTCCCCGACCTATCGACGATGTTTCACTCTTTTTAGGCAATTTGACGAAACAATCGTTCAACGATAAATTGTGGCGAATGGAATTTTTCCAGCCTAAAAGAAAAAAGAGAAAAAATGAGAAGTTAACGAAAAAAGCGTAGAAAACCTAAAAATTAGAAAATTAAGAGAAAAGGAAATGAAACACAGGGGCAAACAAAAAAGTAAGGTTGGAAAAAGTGAAGTAAAGCGCCGGAGCAAACAGAAAAGTTTAGAAAAACAGAAAAAAATTAAATAGAAAGAATTTGCAAAACGGGAGATATATGATAAAAGAAAAAAAATTGAGAAAAAAGGCAAAAGACATGCAAAAAAAGACGAATGAGAAAAGTTTATAAAACTGAAAAAAAACAGAAAAAGACATGAAACACAACTGTGAAAAAATTAGAAAAACAATAAAAAGCAAATGAAAAAGTGTACAGGACTCGAAATATTGAAAAACTAGAGGCAAAATAAACTACAAAAAAGGTTCAGAAAAATGCAAAAAATCAATTGGTGTAGAAAACTGGAATGACAACAAGAAAAAATTAGAAGATGACACCTAAAGAGAGTCTAAAAATTTCAGAAAAATGGAAATGCCGCAAGATCGTAAAAAAGAAAGAGAAAGAAATAAAACAGAACAGAATAGTAAAAAAATCCAGAAAATGTCAAAAAAACAAAAAATAAAAGCGTAAAAATCTCGGAAGATAAAGTTAAATGAAAACGGAAAAAATGAAAACCAAGTAAAAAAATCCGAAAAATACAAGCAAAAATGAAAAATCGTAGAAAAAACGAAAGATTATAAAATGAAGAAAATCGTAAGATAAGCCAAAATTTAACATAGGAGAGACAAATTTTAAAAACGGACAAAAAATGGAAACAGGAAAATAAACCACAGAAAAACTAAAAAGAAAGAAGAATTATTGCGCATTTAAAGGAAAGAAACGCAAAAAGACGAAACAAAAAGGCAAGAACAAAAAGCGAATTGAAGAGAAAACATGAAAAAATTCTCGAAAACAGAAACATAAAACCACAAAAACCAAAAGAAAAAAACCCATAAAAATTGTGGAAAAAATAGAAAGATAGATACGAAAAAGAAAAAGGCGTAAAAATCTCGGAAGATATAGCAAAAATTAAATAAAAAACCAAGTAAAAAAATATCCGAAAAATACAAGCAAAAATGAAAAATTGCAGAAAAACGAAAGATTATAAAATGAAGAACATTGTGAGATAAGTCAAAATTTAACACAGAAAAGAAGAATTAGAAAAATTAATAAAAAACGAACAAAAAATGGAAACAGGAAAATAAAGCACAAAAAACTAAAAAGGAAGGAAGAATTATTGTACATTTAAAGGAAAGAAAGGCAAAAAGACGAAACAAAAAGAGAATTGAAGGAAAAACATAAACAAATTCCCGAAAACAGGAACAGAGAACCACAAAAACCAAAAGAAAAAAAAAACAGAAAATTGTAGCAAAAAACAGACAGATAGATATAAAAAAGAAAAATACAAAAGTAATTAACATGTAGAATTGAAAAAATCATGAGAACTATCCAACAGGTTTCACCCCTATTCAGCGAAACACACAACAGCGGCACTCAAAATAGCGAGACTCAAAACAGCGATTCTCAATACAGCGAAGTCTCAAAACAGCGATTCTCATTACAGTGAAGTCTCAGTACAGCGAAGTCCCAATACAGCGATTCTCAAAACAGCAAAGTCTCGGAACAAATTCCCAAAATGGCAAATTTTCAAAAAAGTTATCTTTAGAATGGAAGAATGGTGATTGGGTGGGGTAGTCGGTTCGGTGCATGGCCTAATTGGTCCTCCACTTCGATGTGATGGATGCTGGTTGTCACACATTTTGGCACGAATCACCAGATTTCTCACATTACGGCTCTATAGCATGTGTTTTCACCACACTACAGCTTTTTATTCTGGTTTGTTTACTATTAACATATCTACATGCATGTTTTTTGTTTCTTTTTCCCCTTATTGACTTATTTCTTTTCATATTCTTCTGATTTTGAGTCACTTTTTTGAGCCACACTGTACTTTTGTTCTATTCTTTACCTACCTTTCACTACAATATTTTACTTTTCGTTTCTTGATTATTTGTTTTTTGTTCTGCCTTTACTGCTTAATTATTTTATTCATTTCATCTTATATGGTTATTTCATTTTGCTTTATTTATTTTATTAATTGAATTTTTTGCAATTATGTTCCATTCAAAACAACCAATCGGAAATTCTTATGATAATTTGTTTTCGTTTTTTTCAAACGTTACGCAAAAATGTTTATCTGCCAAATTTTTTTGTGATTTTGGATGGTCCGTTCCTGCATACCTACTGCAACTGCAGCACAAAAGCATGTGAAACTTTGATGGCCAAATGCAACTAAAAATAGACTCTCAGCTAGCAAAAACGATTTTAATATACCTAATTTGCATAATTATTATAAAAATGGTGTGTGCGTTTATTCTAATGCAACTTTTTACTATTCGCTGTACTGAGATTCGCTATTTTGAGAATCGCTGTTTTGAGACTTCGCTGCTTTTGAGAAACGATGTTTTGAGTCTCGCTATTTTGAGTTTCACTGTTGTGGGTTTTGCTGTATTAGGGATACGCCACCCAACAATGCAGAAGCTTATGTCTCTATGTTCATGTCGTTGATGAGCGAGTAGAATTTTCATGCAATTTTCACGCTTACTGTAGCCTTTGAAATACATCATGCTTATTGCAATTTTCGTCTGATTTTCTACTCGAAAACGTCGATGATATAAACGAAACAACCTCCAAAAATTGTTCATACCTACATTAAAACTACAGTAAACCTTACCTTGGTAAGCACCGCGGAAAAAATCGAACCGACTTTTCAAATAATCGTAAATATCGGTCAAAGTACAACGCCGATCGGGCGAATTTTCCAAAGCCATAACGATCAACGATATGTAGGAAAAGGGCGGTTTATCTTCATTTTTAGTCCTCTTTCTCGTTTGCGTTTTCCTTTCCGCTTCATCCTCGTCGTTGGTCGGTAAAGTGGCATCAAAACTTTGTACGAAATTATGCAAATTTAAAATGTTATTCGAATTCGCAGGATAAAAGGTTTCCGATTGCGCAAAATGTTGATAGTTTCCATAATACGATCTGGAATAAATATTTACGGAATCGTAAAAATAATTATTGTTCATCATAACAACGATGATTAAAGGAAAATAAATAAAGCAATAGTTTGGACGTGGAAAAATGTTCATCAGAAAATAGAAGCCTAAAATCCAGGCGGGATTACTGTAGGTCTAAATTTACATAATTTTCTTTGGCATAATCCTCCGAGCAACTGTTGTTCTTCGATATTCGTTTGAGCCTCCGAAAATCCCTAATTTTTGACATATGCAAATGGGCCACATTTTCTTTTTTTCAAGAAATTTGATACCCAAAAGCCAGGAGGCGAATTAGTTAATGGTCAAGTGCATTTTGTGCTAGAAAATTTTGGGAAAACTTGAGTTTTTCGACAGAAGGAGCAGTGTTGCCAAGTTAGGGGTTTTTCCCCAAATCTAGGGGTTTTTTGAGGGCGTTGAGGTTTTTCTAGGGGTTTTTTATTTCAGGGGTTTTTTAGGGGTTTTTTATTTTTATTTTTGAGGTTTTAGGGGTTTTTCAACGAATTGGCTTGTTTGAATTTTGTGTGCTTGATGGAGAATTACTTTATAAAAAAAAGAAAAAAAGCGTGATGAAATTGAAAAAATGAAAACTGAAATGAATATTGATTGAATAGTGTGGCCAGTTTGTGTAATTTACAACTGAGTTGGCATGTTTTTGGCTTAATTACCAAATTTTGGCTTTTGGAGCAGTGTGTTTTTTCTAAAAAATTTCCTTAAAGTAATAATAATATTGAATGAATTTAGGGTAAGGTTTAGTGGAGTGACTTTGATCAGGGGCGACTTTGATCATAGTATGTCATTTGATAACTATTTGAGATCAGCAGGTCAGTTTTGCTGTGTAGACAACCTCATAGTATTGATCATTATCATCAAACTCAGCCGAGATTTCACGTTGGGATTGAAGTCTACCTTTTAGCCTTCAACTAAGCAGGCTTATTATAAGTATGGACAGGGTTTTTTTCGACACAATGCAGACTTTTTAGGCTTTGTGCAAGATTTTTTTTGTGATTTCTGCACTGGAGCAGAATTTTTAGAGTCGTGCCTTTGATCACATATATTCTTCTATAATGTGTCAGTCATTGATTCTGAACCTTTAAAATCAATTATTTTTCTTATTTTGAGATTTTGATGATCATGATGATGATGATGATGATTACTAGTTGAAGACAAAAGGAAGCAAATATTAAAAATCCATAGAGTATTACGGTGAAACACTAAAAACATTTTTAAGATCGAACTAATGTAAAAAGAAAATACACAAAGATAGCGAGAAAAAAAATATCTAGAAATTAGACAAGGTTAAAAAATGGAAATAAAACAGAACAAAAGTTTCAACGTAATGTAAAATCGGAATGCACAAACTACTGTAAAGACAAGTTCGATTAGTCTAGGAAGCGCAGGTTACAAAGTGTAACGAACTAACGTGCTCCCCCATAGAATTTGGAAAAATCGATCTTCATAATTTTGTTCTTAAAACATTGCAGACTGGAAGAATTGATAGCTTCTGAAGGAAGATTATTCCATATATTGATATACCTGTTACAAAAATCATATAATCTCAAATTGGTTTTAGCTTTGCCAGTAATGAGCTTGAAATCATGTTAGCGACGAGTGTTGTCATTAGAGTTTAGCGTAAAGAAATCATTTTTGACAATACAGGTGTGATCTCTGATAATTTTGTACATTAAAGAAAGAGCAGCTATTAATCTGCAGGTTTCAAGTCGTTCTTGAAAAAGAGCTTTTAGACGTTCTTCGTAAGAAAGGCTAGAGTTTTTACCAAATAATCTCTTGGTAAACTTCCGTTGTATATTTTCGATCAGCAGAATTTCATTCTTGTGAAAAGAATTCCACATGGTGGAGCAGTACTCAAGTATAGGTCTGACATATGTATTGAAGGCTTTAATTAGAACTGATTTATTTCTCGAAGTAAAAGCTTTCAAGATCAAGGAATTCTGTTGGTGAGCTCTGTTCACAATTAAGTTGATATGATTTTTGAAAGATATATTGTGAGAAATAAGCACACCGAGATCTTTCACAGTTTGCTCTTCATGGGTTAAATATCGGCTATCATACCGATAACAATGTATAGGATTAGAATAACCAAGGTGGAGTACTTTACTTTTATCAGGAGAGATATCAAGCTGCCAGAGAGCAGACCAGACGTAAATTCTATCAAGATCCGCTTGGAGAATATGATTATTAGTAGAGGAGTTAAAAATTTTTACATCATCAGCAAACAAAAACATATTGGACTTGATGTTGTCAGAAAGAGCATTTATATACAACAGGAATAGTGTTGGTCCTAAAACGCTGCCTTGGGGAACACCACTTGTGACAGAAGAGAATTCAGAGAAATTAGTTTCTATATTAATTCATTGGTAGCGTTGGTAGCGTTTTAACAGAAAAGCAGAAATCCAACTTTTTAGGGAATCAGATATACCATAACCTGCTAGTTTAAGTAATAATTTAGAGTGAGATACAGAATCAAAGGCTTTCTGAAAATCTATGTAGACACAATCCAAAGAAATACCATAACCAATATTTCTTGTCCATTCATTTTTACATTTTAGAAGCTGTAGTTCACAAGATTTACTGGGCAAGAAACCATATTGGTGTTGAGTCAAAAGAGAATTACATTTCAGATAGCTGATCAGAGAATTGTTCACAATAGATTCCATAATTTTACAACTAACACAGCAGAGGTATATAGGCCTGTAATCTCCTTTATTGAAGATTGGTATTAGATTTGCTTGATTCCAAAAACTAAGAATTGGAGAAGTTTGGAAGGAAACTTCAAAAATACTGGTTAATGGAATGGCTAGGTGGTGTGCCAGTTTTTTGTAGAAATGTGCACATAAACCGTCAGGTCCAAGAGCATAGGAGGAATTCATTTTTTTAATTTCAGTAGTGACTAGTTCAACAGAGAATCACACAGATGTAAGTTTTGACTTGTTTGTTAAGGGAAAATCAGGAATAGAACAGTCATCAATCTTAAAGACTGATAAGAAATAATCGTTGAATAATCCACTGATTTCTTTTGGATCATTAACAACAGTATGGGCATCTTTTCGTATGGGAGGAACTTGACTACTGGCTCTCAATTTAGAGTTTACAAAATTATAGAAGGATTTAGGGTTATTTTAGCGAATTATTTTCTCTTCAGTAGAAGCCTGATGAGTAGAGATTAATTTCTTCAAGTGTAAAGAATGAGACTTGTATTTCAGTTTATCTGCAATAGTTCTAGATGATTTGTACCTTCTCCATAGAGTCAACGTTTTAGAGAATGCCTTCCTAATATTTTTGGGATAGCATATTTTATTTGATCAGGTTTTAAAATGTCTAGTAAAAAAACTATAAATTCGTTCAAATTTAACATTGCATTACACATTTAATTTGCATTTTCACTACATATATTCTATTATTCTATTGTAGCAGGCAGTGCTTTTCCCCCTAATCGTTCTTTTTTTGGGAAAAAAATTTAGAAAAAGAAAAAAATTTTGGGCTCTTTCCTCATTTGGGGAAGAAAATTTTGGGGATGTGATACACAAAAGATGCATTTTGGTTAATTTTAGAAGATCATAATCTCCAAATTTTCCGGCGCTTCGTGCCCGTTATAACTTCAATAATCATTATTATGTATTACCTAGCTCAAGCGCAGCTTTTAGCACGTCTTGCCTTCACTTATCACTTTATCTATATAATAGTTGTCATCATATTAAACGTATTATCTTATGTTTGTTTCAATTGGTAATCTTCAATATTTTATCTTGATATTTAACGAAGATTCGCATTTTTTCCTTGGCACATTTTTTGAGAAAGATCGATACATCAAGTCTCTAAATTTTGTGAAGCGACTATTCTTTTCTAAACGTGAAATCAATTCAAAAGCTTCATGGAAGTAGTTTTCGGAAATTTCTACTCTTCTTACTCATTTCTTTTCGACCAAGTTCATGAGAGTTTATGAATAAATTACTGGTTTTGAAATTTTTCAAATAATAAAATTCTAGAAATTACAACTTTTGAGCACAAAATTCGAATCTATTTCTTGAAATAAATTTTCGGAAAATTGATTTTCCAGTGTCACAGAATGTCAATGCCCAAAAAATTTTTCTGGCGCTTAGCGCCGGAAAAATTAGTATCTTTTTTCAGGCTCTCACTTGACATCATAGAGGACTTAAGCATCGATTTCTCATGTAATTCAAAGTCAGTATGCTCTTGGATAGTTTGCTGGAAAATTTGTTCCACAATGCTTGTAGATTGGACCTCGATCAAACTCAAAAATTTCAATTTTTCCCTCAATTTGATAAATTAACGGCACTAAAAACACCAGAAAGTTTGAAAAAGTTCAAAAACACATACATAAATAAGGAATCTGTAAGCATTTTTAAGCGAAAAAAACGACTTCGGGAAATATGAAAAAAAAATTGCTGGATGCAGAAAAAACACTGAGTATGGATTAGAATTAGGATTAGGAGGCTTAGAAGTTAGAGATTTTGTGTTGTATTTGTTCAAGCACTGCAAGCTGAGGCTTAGGCATCGTTTAAGAAGCTTCTAACTGAATTGCTGAATCTTTTCAAAATTAAAACATACAGGTTTAATTTAGTTTGATCTTTGAAGTTTGAAACCCGCAATTTTCTAACAGTATTGTTGGACAGTATTCTACGTGTGCGATATGGCTTATTTTTAAGGAATGAAAGTTGTAATTCTTTTACTGTAACAAAACCTATGTTGAAAAAATTTACTTCGGGCATGTATGATCATTCAAACAGTTTGGTGCAGCAATCGGCTGAATGTGATGATGAAGACGAAATTCTGCAGCTAGCAGCTGAATAAAGTTGTTGATTCTTAAAAAACTTATTCTTGATTTTTTTTTTCATCTATGAATTGAATTTATTCTATGTTCTCAAGAATTGGGGTTTTTCAAGGGATTTTCAAAATTTTTTGAGGTTTTTTAGGGGTTTTTGGAACGATTGAGGTTTTTTTGGGGTTTTTTGGCGAAAAAATTGGGGTTTTTGAAGGTGACTACTTGGCAACACTGAGAAGGAGCTTTTCCACGAAAATTTGACATGCACAGCTGCATAGTAAATTTGAACTTTGAACTTTGAATTAAAGTTTTCCGGTATCGAAATAATGAAATCATCTATATAAGAAAAAATATCACTTTTTTCCAAGATTGAGTGTCGATCTTTCTCGATTCCTCGAAAGTCCCGATTCTTCGAATAGTGCTTAAGATTTCATCTACAAAGCCCCGTTTTAGCGAAGGTCCCGATTATTCGAAATTTTTTTTCAAAAAATCCCGTTTCCTCGAAAATATTAAAGATACAGGTTTAAATTTATCATTTTGTAACGTGAAGGTTTTCACGACATGAAGTTTCCACGTCGCCTAAGCATAAGCATCAAAGTAGAGCACTCCAAAAATGATCAGAAATATGCACGAATGGCCATCAACAAAAAATTTCTTAATGCTGTTGGGTCTTCGTATCATCAGATATGGTAATTTTGAAATTATAGTATTTACGATCAAAGTTACAGACGTTTCAAGAAAATCGATCTGTTTGAATATGAACTTTCGATGAACTGGGATTTGTGATGCACCAATGTTCGATGAATCATAAATTTCATATTCTTTCCGCGGAACCGGGACTTTCGAGGAAATGGGGAAGCAAATTCATGATGCACTAAAGCATGTTTCGAGGAGTCGGGAATTTTATCAACTTTTCGAGGAATCGGAACTTTCGAAGAATCGGGACTTTCAAGGAAAGGGGACGTTCGACTTTCAAGGAAAAGGGACTCTAAATTTATGTTGAATTTTTTAAAACTGCTACAAAAATAGACTAATGTAAATGACAGTCAATTTACCGCGGTACAGTCCTACTTTGACGTCCGTCTTAACTTGGCGCCCTTCTTACTTTGGCGTCCATCTTAACTTGGCGCCAACATGAGATATTTGTCTAAACTTGGCGCCCGTCTTACCTTGGCGCCTATCTTAACATGGCGCCCATTGATTGCCTAATCCTTTTCAACATGTATTAACTTGGCGTCCATCTTAACTTGGCGCCAGTCTTAATTTGGCGCCCGTTCGTGGCGTCTGGTTTTGTTTGTTGGTTTTTTAACCTGCTAGAAGATGCTCTTCAAAGTCAATCCACTAGACAATTTTTTCCTGTTTATTTATCCTTGCAAGGACAACATAAATCGTGCTTCGCCAAAGTCAACCATTTCAGTTTCCAAAGAAAACCGTTTAGTTTTGTGCTTTCTAACTCGTTGATGTTTTGAAAAAGTTATGCAGATTTGCATTTGTTGTGGGCTATCAGGATGGCCGCTCTACTCATTGAGCTATTTATAGAGTTTTTCGAAATTATTTAAATGAAGGTTGGCTTTCTTTGGTACGTATAAATGCGTTTTTATTTTTTTTCTTTTAAATTTTTCCACGCAACAAAACTTCGACACGGAAATCATATTACTCGTATATTACCGAGTGATTTACGAGAATGTTACTCAAAAAAGGCAGTCTTGTTAAAGAAAAATGTAAAAAAAGAATGAAAGAAAAAGAATATAAGAGCAAAACAAAAGATAAAGAAAAATCAGGAAAAATAGTGAGATGGGCGCAAGGTCAACATACGGACGCCAAAGTAAGCCGGGCGCCAAGGTAAGACGGGCGCCAAGTTAAGACACTGCTTGGGCGCCAAAGTAAGACAAGGCGCCAAGGTAATACGGACGCCAAGTTAAGACGAACGCCAAGTTAAGATGGGCGCCAAGTTGAGGCGGGCGCTAAAGTGCGTCACAATCATTTACCGCCCGTCACTTTTCGAATACCTCAGAACTAAATCCTCAAAATAATAACGAAAAAACAGACAGAAAAGTTAAACTGAAGATGCTTTTCCGAAAAAATTTCACATACATTATATATATTTTTAAAATTATAACTCTGAATAAAACTCTGAACGATAAGCCACCGTTTTTTGGCGTTCACAAGTGTTTTAATGTGGAAACATCTCTCGTGAAAAAATTAAATTTTTTCCAAAGCTCAAAGTCTCAAGACTTTATCAAAGCTACAACAAAAATGGATTACTGTAGATGAAAAACAATTTATCGCAGATAAAAAATATATAAACACAGAAAAGAGATAGAAAACAACAAAAATAAAGCTCAAAATGTTGGAGTTACTGTAGGTACACATATTCGACTTCCGGCATCACGTTGGTGCCCAGGCGGTGGAAAAGTGGTGAAAGTTCAAAATTTACATAGATTCATGTTGCCACTGTTCCGCGTGTTTTTTGTTATTCTTCATTATGTGTTTTTGATACGATTTTATCCATCGCCCCATCGTCTTTATAAATGTATTTATTATTTTTTGTATTGGCGTCGCCCTATTGATTTACCAATACAAGCTCAGCAGGGTAACTTGTATATTGTTGTGTGAGCATAGCGGAAGTTGAATAAGAAAAGGCAAATCGGAGACGAGGGTAGGAAGTTCTTCGTCAGGAGTCATGATGTTCCGCCTGAAGGCCTATTTATCCTTCTCTCCAGGATAGCTCATTGCGAAGTGTGTGAGGAGGACTCCTCGAGGATGATTTAGAGCAAAGAGGAGAGTATGTGCTCCTCGAGGATGCTCTCCGCTTTAAGGAAATATAACAGTGTCCTCATGAATCAAACATTTCAATTACCGTAGCTCCCTGATCACATTTTTCAATTTTCTATTTCAGTAAATTTTTTGAATTCATCGATCTAGTTTTTTTTTTGTTTGTTAAAATTCTATGATTTTAAAATGGGCTGGCGTTTACGTTTAATGAGCATCTAGGATCGTAAGAAGTGGATCAGTTAGAAGAAACGGACTTTGTTAAAAATCATTTTAATTCATTTATATTTGAAAAATGGAATGAAAAATCGCTCTTACGTTTCAAAATTTAACGTGATGCGGGAAATTAAGAGTGAATTTCGTACAACTACTATTCCCGACTTGATAACCTTCGCCGAAGACAAATATTTCAGATTTTTCACATTATGCCTGCCGAATTCAAATTCTTGTTTGATTTGATTGGACATTGATTGAAGAAACCCCGAACCCATGTGATGCCCGTTTCTACTCAACGGCGGCTTGCCCTAAAAATTCAGTAACATAAATTGCAACTTTTCGGGATTGTTAATATGCCTGAGAAGGTCCGAGTGGTTGGGGATAGGGTTAACACAGTCACTTGGAGTCCACGATTTGTGTTACCTTCAAAGGGCCCAAAAATGTACTTTTGTTTTTTCCTGCCCACAAAATGCATAAAACGTTATTTTTGTGTGGTACTTCTTTTGTGTTTTTGCGCATATTTCACAGTTCTAAATCATCTCGAACAAGAAACAAAAGATTGAAAATTTTCGAAAGTTTCATGGAAATTATGAAAATTTTACCAACATACTGGAACATCAAGATTTGAAATCAAAATTTTGGAAAATTTTTTGAAACAATAATTTCACAAAAATATGTTTAATAGATTGGCAAAAGTTGTCACGTGCTCAGGCCGGTTGGGGTCCCTAAATTCTGGGTTTGTCTGGTCAATAGTCCCACCCCAATTACAGGTTTGAATATAAATGTTTCTAAAATATGCTTCTATAGAACAGGATTCTGGCATCGGGTGATTAATTTTTTACGATCGCAATGCATCACTGGCTAGGATTTTCCACAGTCCAGAAATTTTTTCATGAGACATATCGTTTAATTTGAGAACTTTTGCAACCCCATTTTCTTCTGCCGCCCACTTGTGAAATTTTCGAAAAATTGATGCACGATTTTGGAGAAATTTGGCAATTTTCCAATATCGGATCAATTGATGGAGAGCACGTCACATTAAAGGTAAACTGAATTTAGTGAGAGATCTGATCCTGAAAATCATGAAATGTCTTTTTAAATTTAGGCACCACCGAATAGTGGAAGCTTGTTTCACAATTACATAGGAGATTTTTCCATAGCTTTGCTGGCTGTAGTTGATGCGTGTTATAATTATTTACTGGTGAATTTCAGTGAAAACAATCAGACATGTTCACCAAATTTAATTTTGCGCAAAACTCGAACAAAGTAATTTAAAATTTTTACACAATTTGAGTGGCATTTGACAAATATTTCGGTGGATTTCAAGTTTTAAAGAAATTACAATACTTCTACTAAATTATTTTCTTAATTCTTATATAGACCATACATGTAATTGGAGGGGGAAGTGCTGTAGGAATCCCCCCAGAAATCGTCGGCCATATGGTAGCCATAGGAACCCCCATACTTTTGGATGGAAAAATACTGAAAAATGTCAATTTTTTAATGAAAAATGTCAAATTTGAACAAAAAATGGTAATGTTGAGGATCAGTGACCCCCCCAGACCTCAGAGTCCTGTTACGTGTATGATATAGACTTTTCGATGCCGCCTGTATTGGTAGGTGATGAAGCATTTCAATTGTGTCCGTATCTCATGCACCCTTATCCGGGCGCGGAATTAGACCAAAGCCAACGCGCATTATCCCCTGTCGAGGGCGCGATGTGTGTTAGAAAATGCATTTTGAATATTAGCTGTGAAATGACACAAATTTACAGGCCCAATTAAAATGCTGCTGAAAAATGTTGATGCTGTCAACCGAGCAGGCGTTTGCTTGCATAATTTAATCCCACGAACAACAGATGAGCAGTTTCAATAATGACAGAGCTGCCTCATGGGCCTTTACAGATTCGAGAGTTCAGCTTGGTAGAAACCGCCATTCAAAAGAAGCTATATATATAAATGTCAGAAAATTTTTTAAACTTTATTTTAACTCTGAAGTTGGTACTGTTTTATGGCAAAATAATTTTATTGAACAAGACGTAATTCGAATCTTAAAATTGAAATTGTGCCTCTTTTAATATTGCATTATAACAAATGATGATATTTCTAAACATTGTATTCTTTTTTGTATTTGTCGATTATCGCCGTGATTTCGGGGTACATGCAAATTTGTGCTTCAAATGGCAATTTCTCCATTTCTTTTGAAAATTTTCTGCCTAAAATTGTGAATTTTCAGCCTCAAATTTAATCATTCGAGTGCACACAACTAAAAACTTACACAGTGTTCCAGCAAGGTCAGTTTCCAAAGAAACAGGCTCTAATGGCTCTCTAATTGAGCTAATTTTTTCCGTTTGTTCAATTATTTGATCTGATGAGTCCATTTTCAAGCGCTTGATCGGTCGTTGGCGAACTGGCAGCGCAGGAAAGACGAGAGTTAGAGGCAGTCAAATTAGAGGAACATTAAAATTTAGCTTGCTTTTATAACTTTTAATTGGGGTAGCACACTGGGACCCACCAGTCGCACCGCACCATGTGCCCCACACCACTGTTTTTTTTTTGCTGGAGGCAAATGAAAATTTTTGGGAGCAAACGAAATGGGGGTAGTCATTTGTACATGTACAAACGGCTCTTTCCCCATTTAGGGAGGGGATAGGATACAGAAAATATGAATTTTGGTGCATTTTAGAAGTTCATAATCACAAAATTTTCCGGCGCGAAAACTTTAACAATCATTATTATGTATTACTTAGCTCAGACGCAACTTTTAGAATGTCTACCCTCACCTATCATTTAATGTATAATAGTTTTCATCATCTTAAACGTATTATCTCATGTTTTAGTTGGTAATCTTCAATATTTTATCTTGATATTTAATGGAGATTCGCAATTTTTCCTTGAAACATTTCTTGAGAAAAATCAAAGTCTCCAAACTTTTGGAAGCGATTATTCCGTTCTTAACGTAAAATAAATTCAAATGCTTCATGGAAGAAGTTTTCAGAAATTTCTACTCCTCTTGCTCATTTCTTTCCGGCTAGAGAGTTAACAAATAAATTACTGGTTTTAAAATTTTCCAATGATAAAATTCTAAAAATTACATTTTTTGAACACAAAATTCGAATGTAATTCTCGAAATAAATCTTTGGAAAATTGATTTTCCAGTGTCGCCAAATGTTAATACGGCGCTTTGCACCGGAAACATTAACATATTTTTGGGCTTTCACTTGTCATCATAGAGGACGTAACCATGGATTTATCATCTAATGCAAAGTCATTATGCTATGGAATAGTTTTCTAGAAAATTTGTTGCACAATGCTTGTAAATTAGACTTGAAACTCGAAAATTTCAATTTTTTTGTTCAATTTTAATGAATTAACGGGGTTTTTTTCGTAGTTATAAATAAAATTTGAAAATTACACTAATGTGGTTACTAATCTTTGGCCATGACGTAGAGAAAGACAAGTTACTTATTTATATCTGTTTTTGCTATGTACAAATTGTACAAATGAAATATTGGCTGCCGTTTGTACATGAGCAAATGGGTCGTGTACAAAGAAAGCCTACCCCAAACTAAATACATATTTTTGTCTACAATTCCAAAAAATTCTTGAAAATTTGGAAACGTTTCAATTTCCCCGTCCCCCTCCCGAACTGGTCAGACCTTTTACCGGTAACCCTACTTTTTAATTTCACTGAAGGTCCCGGCAATGATTCAAAACCGCCGTTTTCTGCGAATTCTGCACTAAAATTTGATGAACTTCGGCTTTCATTGCATGTCGTTTCCATGTCTAAAACAATTGTTTTCATATCACAAATTTTATCAGATTAAAAAAAATCAAGAAATTTTTTAATACTTTCAACATCGTACACTTCTGTCGAAGTTCGAATATCCTGTGACAACGTGCCTGGTATGGACAAATCATCGCTTTTCCAAATGGTGTCGTCATTTTCGGATGACCTGAAATCAAATTATATAGAAATATAGGAAATGGACGTAATTTTTTATAAACTGAACCGGCAAGACAATTTTAAAAGCATTTGATATATTCCTAAAAAAATGACGTTCTAACTCTCTAAAAGCAAATTGGTCTTTCAAAAAAGACATTTGGCGGAAAAACGCCCAATTTGAAACGCAATGTACTGCTGGTGCACCGCTTTTTTTCTTCTTCTCGATCTTATTCAATTGAATGCGATATCCGTCACGAATAGATTTCCATGTTTTCTTAAGTTCGGCTACTAAAATTGCTTAAACAATTTTTAGTTGAAATTAAAGCAAAAAAATTGATTTACCGGGAAATCTCATGGTTTCCGCTATTCGTCGCCAACAATTTTCCGTGGCGTTGGTCTTGCAATGATCGGCGTGCCGTTGGTTCCATATGCATTCTTGGTGGCGAACCAACTCGATAAGAAGTTCCTTTGTAGCGTCGGTAATTTCGGAAGGCATTCAAATTTCTAAAGTGATAACTTTACCTTTAGTTTTCAAACTTCTCAAAGTTTCAAAAATTTCAAATAAATTCCACAGTGCTTTAAAGCGATTTTAAAAATTCAGGCATTTTTACATCAAAAAATTAAGCTGACCGAAATTCAGGGGGTCCTCGAGTGTTAAGCTAATGTCAAAAATTCTTTCCAAAAAATGACCCCAAAAAATCGAGGGCTCGTTTAGAAAACTCGTAAAAATGACTGATTCTAGCGCGAAGCGCCGAAAAATTTCGACATTTTTAGTAAATTTAACGAAAAACGGACAATTTTTAACGTATAGACTATCATTAAAACCATTTTTATTTAAATTTTCGACCCGGCGGGGGAGGGGATGGGAGCTGCGGAGTGGCACAAATAAGCTAAAGATAGGATGCGGTGGACAGCGAACAGTTTTAGGGCACTTCCCCCAACTTAGCACACAAAATATACAAAGCGCACGCGAGCGGAGAGCAGAAAAATAGAACACATTCTATTTTTTCTTCCTCTCCGGATTGTACTCTAGTATCCTCGAGCAGCCTACACGCTTGTAGAAAGAGTACATTCATACTTAATTCATCCTCCAGAATATGCTCGCCAGAGTTGCTTTCATACATATACTCTGCTCGTGGAAGGAAGCTATGAAGCGTAGTACTCCTGCATTATGATTGGCTGCTTTTCATTACTCTCCTCGAGGAAGCCTCCTCGAGCGAAGTATAAAGCCGTTTCCTCAATACAGCGAAACTCAAAATTGCGAGACTCAAAACAGCGTTTCTCAAAACAGCGAATCTAGGTATATTAAAACCGTTTTTGCTAGTTGGGCGTATATTTTTAGTTGCGTTTGGCCATCTAAGTTTCACATGCTTTCTGTGCTGCAGTTGCGGTAGGTGTGCACGAACGGACCATTCCAAAATCACAAAAAAATATCTGTCAGAAGAAAACTTTAACAAAACATTTGAAAGAAAACAAATACAAAAAAAATAATCATAAGAATCCCCAATTAAATTTGTGTTGTGTGAAACTTAATTGCAGAAAAATTAAATTAACAATACAAATATAACAGAAGACAAAACAAAAAACAAATAATAAAGAAAATGAAATGTAAAATAATGTAATAAAAAGTAGGTAAACGTGAAAAATAGAATAAAAGTACACAACCTGAAAAAATTAAACAAACAGTATCTCAAAATAAGAAGAGTTTAAAAGGGAATAAGTAAATAAAGGAAAGAAGAAACAAGAAACATGCATGTACATGTAACGGAGCTCCGAGGTCTGGGGGGAGGGGTTGGAGAACTTTTTTGGGGCCGGGGGTCAGTAATTCCCAAAATTTTGGGGGGAGGGGTCCCTGAAGGAAAAAAAATTCGATTTTTTCCATGAAAAATGTCTGAAAAACGGTTTAAAAAGTAGTAATTTTCGTCTAAAAAATGATAAAATATGTACTTCTGGCGCGAAGCGCCGAGAAAATTGACGTTTTTGACCATTTTTTGTTCAAAAATTGACATTTTTCATGGAAAAAATGACATTTTTCAGTATTTTTCCGACTAAAACTATGGAGGTCCCTAGGGCTACCATATGGCTAGCCATAGGATTGGAAAATCCTGGGGGGGGGGTCGCCCAATGGCTAGCCATATGGTCGACGATTTCTGGGGGGGTTCCCATAGCACTTCCCCCCCAATTACATGTATGCTACTGTAGATATGTTAATGATAAACGAACCAGAATAAAAAGCTGTAATGTCGTGAAAACACATGCTATAGAGCCATAATGTCAGAAATCTCGCTATTCGTGCCAAAATGTGTGACAAGCAGCATCCACCAGATCGGAATGGATGACGAAATGGGCCATGCGCCAAAATGCCTACCCCGCCCAATTCCCATTTCTTCATTGTAAAGATAACATTTTTGAAAATTCGCTTAATCACTGTATTGAGACTTCGCTGTTTTGAGACATCGCTGTATTTAGCCTCGCTATTGTTGAGAGTGGCCACAGCAGCCACCTCAACTACGAATTGTTGCAAAAAGAGAGCGCCTATCCCGTTGCTCGTTTGGCTCAGTTGGTCAGAGCGTGCGGACGGTAGCCGCAAGGTCCCGGGTTCAAGTCCCGGTCCGAGCCTAACATTTACTGAAGCCCCGAGTAGCGGGAACAGGTTGCCTCAACGCTATATTGAGTTTCTCTGTTGTGTGTTTTGCTGGATAGGGGAGAAACCAGTACAAAAGTATAAACACACCTTGAGACTTGTGTTTTCTGGTGTAGTATCCGAAAGTCCGGAGAGAGTTTGGAAGTGTTTGTGTTTTTTTAGCCTGTGGTTGAAGTGTTCTAACTTCGTTTGTACTAATCCAAAGGTCAGTCTCATCTTGCCAACTCCACGGCAGCCTAACAAAAATATACTTGCAATCGATTAAAAAATTCACGCCACAATACTTAGTCATTCTTTCACTGCTCATATTGACAAAACTTCCGTCTCCGTTCAACGTGGGCGACAAGATTTTTGCAACAGGACCTGAAATTTTTAGTTGTGCATTTCTAATGACCTGTGGTTATCAACTGTGTGCTTTTGCTTTTTTGGTGTCAGAATACGATATGCTTCTATCTTACTGTAAAGGTATCTGTTGAAGAATGTTTTTCTGAAGTTTAAAATTCGCTCACATTTGTCGAATCAGGTAAGAGAATGAATGGTACTGTAGAAGAAAGTCGTGTTTTCGAATTCTTCGGAAGAAAACTGCCACAAAAATGAAAGAACTGATTAATATAGAACAGCTGCTGCCCTGTTTTTGGTGTCAAACAGAATTGATACACACAGTAATGGCGTGTCCCCAATACAGTGAAACCCACAACAGAGAAGTCTCACAACAATGATTCTCATTACATCGAAGTCCCAAAACAGCGATTCTCAATACAGCGACGTCTCAATACAGCGATTCTCAAAACAGCGATGTCTCAAAACAGCGAAGTTTCAATGCAACGGGTAGTAGAAAGTTCTATGCATTAGAGTAAACACACACATCATTTTTATAATAAATATGCAAATTAAGTATATTAAAATCGTTTTTTCTAGTTGAGATAGTCTATTTTTAGCCTCATTTGGCCATCTACGTTTCACATGCTTTCGTGCTGCAGTTGCGGTAGGTACGGACGGAACATTCCAAAATCAGAAAAAAAATTATCTGTCAGAATAACATGTTTGCAAAATAATAAAGAAACGAAAAGTAAAATAATAAAAAGTAACTAAAAAATAGAACAAAAGTACGCCTGAAAAAAATTGACAAAAAGAACAGAAAGTGGCTCAAAATAAGAAGAGTTTAAAGGGGAATAAGTCAATAAAGAAAAAAGAAACAAAAAAACATGCATATAGATATGTTAATAATACACAAAGCAGAATAAACAACTGCAATGTCAAAGCACAAGCTGTAAAGTCATAATGTCAGAAATCTGGCGATCCGTGCCAAAATTGACAACCAGAATCCACCAGGTAGAAATGGAGGACCAAATAGACCATGCACCAAACCGTCTACCCCGCCCAATCTTTATTCTAAAGATAACTCTTTTGAAAATTCTCTATTTTGGGAATTTGTTCTGAGACTTCACTGTTTTGAGAATCGCTGTTTTGAGACCTCGCTCTTTTGCGAATCGCTGTGTTGAGAATCGCTGTTTTGAGACATCGCAGTTTTGAGAATCACTGTATTGAGACTTCGCTGTAATGAGAATCGCTGTATTGGGTCTCGCTACATAGGGGTGAAACCAATATGTATATGAATAGGGGTGAAAGCAACCAGTAATAACTGTTGGCAAAATTGACTCTTTTCGAAGGTTTTGAAGTTTCTCAAATCTATTAAAGCCACTACAAAAATAGATTATTGTAGATAAGTCCATGTATACCATGTACAGACTTTCAAAAAACTTACCCTTAGCCTACAGTTCTTAGAATAACAAAATGAGGCCCAAAAGTTAATCTCTGTATACTTGAAAAATAAAAAGAAAAAACAGGATCACGTCGAACAATAAATTTTACGCTAACACAAATACGGTAAGAACATGAAAATAGGAATAGTGCCAATTTTTGGATTTTATATGTGGAAACCAAGTTCTTCGACAGGAAAACCTATAGGGAAAAATTAAAAACGAACTACAACTTCCCGACGTCAATTCCAGGGTCAAATATCAGCAGGCAGATTCCAGGCATGTCATGCTGGACCATTTTTCCAAAGCTTCAAATTCTCAATTTTAAATCAAAAGCAAATGAATTACTGCAGATAACGGCGATTCCTAATTTCCAATGAAATCCGAGGTTTACAGTCTCAAATAAATACTCGTCTGACCAGATTATCAAACGAAAAAGCCTTGAATGCATACACAAAATCCAGAAAAAAGCGAGGAAATTCAGCAACACAAAAATCACAACTTTGCATCTTACTAACAGTTTATTTACGAAAAAAATATATAAAGCAAAATTTATTTTCTTTTCAATGAAATTGTTTCTTTCTCTCCCAATCTTGCTGGAAAAATTCCTTATCGCCTGATTGTAAATTTTTCCGTTGAACGATGGCCGACGCGTAACGGGTCGATTGACGTCTTTTCAATTGTTCTTCGTAAATTTGCTCCAATTTTTGCCAATAGGGATAAAAATTCGGGTCTAATTCGTCCAAAGTGGGCGGGTCGCCTAGTCGTAAATCCCAAATCCACGACGGGTATTGATCGTCGGATTTTATTTCGATGGGTTCGGCTAAAAATAAGATTTTTTCCGGGAGCGACTATGGAAACTCGAGAAAATTGAAAAGATAGCGAAAAATCAAAAACGGAAAGAGGAAAAAGAACAACAAAAATCAAGTTAAAAAGACTTACAATTGACTAAATAATTTACGCAACAATAATTGACCAATTTTTCGCTGTCCATATCGACGAAACTTTCGTCTTCGTTCAACGTGGGTGGGACGATTTTCGCGCCAGGACCTGAAATTTTGAAAATGACACGAATATCGAATTTTATAGAAATAATAAAAAAAAATATACCCGAAGCGGCGAAATTTCTTACGTATGATGACAAAATGGGCTTTTTGATTAGTCGAACGACGGCCTTCAACATTTTTTCTGAAATGAAAATTAAAAAAAAAATTATAAAATCAGAGAATAAGAATAAAAAATTTAAAATCTAGGAAAAGGGCAAAAAACGCAAAATGAAGTATGATATCAAGATTTATTGAAAAATAATATACAGCATTCTGAAAATACACGGAAAAATTACAAACCTTCGTGATTCCAAAAAATTCATTGAATAACGATACTTCTCAAAATCACTTCATTATTCGTCACAAATGAAGTTCTTGTCGTCACATTGTACGTATTATCTTTAGTAGCCATAAAAAACTTCCAGTTAGAAAAAAAACTAGAATAATTGTCGAGTATACGTAAGTTTTTGTAAATAATGCTCAACGATCGATTGCTTTTTCGTATTTAAAAACGACGCCGAACATTGGCCCGCCCAATCTATTGGCCAACCATTGATTTTTCAATGCAGCGGCTTTTATTGTTTCGCAAACGAATTTAGCCTCAAAATTTGTGTGTATCGCTCGCCCCATACCTTCTAAAATTAATAAATCGACGTTCGTTTGCTCGATTAAACGGCAAAGTTTGGCGTCTAAGCGGCTAAAAGCATGTAGAAATGTTTAAAAAAAAGTTTTTGAGATTTAATGCATACTATATCAATGCATTAATCAAGTTCGATTTGTAAACTTTTAAAAATAATTTTTAAACGTTATTAACACTTTTGAAAGTATATTTCGCTTACCTTAAATCCAAGCAAGGCGAGCCTTGACCACTTTCTGCTACGAATAACGATTCGTTGGCTAAACTGTCTTTAATTATCGGGCACATCGTCGCTATTCGACCGGTAACGGCGTCCAATTCGTTAAAAGTTACGTCATTCAAAGCCGGTCGCGAATTGGCGCATAAAATCACCTAAAAATGGTGAATCAATGGAGCGAAAATACGGAAAATTAGCGAATAAAAGCAAAATACGTTTATCTGGTTACGAAAATTTAATTTTTGATCATCTGGCATCATTCATTCGAGTTCAGAAAAAATTATATTCTATAAATATCGAATCTCAGGTTTCTAGAAACTCTTGCCTTGGTTCCTCTTTTGAGAAGTTCTCTCGCGAAGGGAAAAACGCCCAAAATCAGATCGAAACCGCTGTTATCGACGAATATGCATGCGCAAGAATGAGGTTTATCTTTTTCCAAACGTTCAAACCAATCGTCGAAACCATCGAACATCCACGGACGATCTGAATTAGAAAAATGAACAAAATTTTGATAATAATTTTCGAGTCAATTACCCTGCAATTTGGACAAGGCGTCTTCGAAAGACAAACCATCTTTAGCTTCGAGTAAATTAACAACTTCCTGAGCGCCCCAATCGAAAACATTTCCGGCTAACAAAGATTTAACCAAAGCTAATTGCCTTTCGCGGAACGGAAGAATGTCAATTTTAGCGATTTGTTTTTCGAATAATTTCAATGCGTGTTCGTTTTCGGCGTGTTTTTGCTGCAAAAATGGATTTAATGAAATTAAATGAACTGTCGATAAATTAAAAACTCACAATGCTATACGCATCCGGAAAATAGTATTCGTTGAGCAATTGTTCATTTAAATCTAGAAGACTTCGAACGTTCAAAAAACCGTAAGTGCTAAAAAATTTGAGGAAACAATTCACAAGAAATGAGGTGAGTGTTTTATAATGAATAATTTTTGACATCAAATTTCAACTCATTCAAGAAAAATGTGAAAAAAATCGGTCTGAGAAAATTCTAAAAGCCAAGCACGATAAAATTTCACCTCACCTAGAACTTTTTGAAACTTTAGAAAAACTCGTTCTTACAAAGGTTGAGCTTTTAAAGTTCTAAGGCATTGTACGTATCTATGTTTAAAATTTGCCGCTCTTTCTTTTGCATCGGCGCTATTCGGCTGACTTTCCAACGCTTTTTTGATCGTCTAAATTCAAAAATTAATATATTTTAGATTTAAATTTTCGAAAAAATTTTTAGGCATTGAAGCCTCAACGCTCAAATTACTACTTTATCAACGCCCTGTTCGAAACATTCGAGCCAATAATCGCGAGCTTCGCCGTCTTGGGTCAAATCGACCGTATCGGGGTTGTAGTGCGTGGCGTCGGCCAATAAAGGGCACGAGGTTAAGTTCTTTTGCGAACAATCCATTTCTAGCAATTGTATCAAATTTGAATTGCTATTTTGCGATTGTTGAGGATTTTTGGCGCGGGCGACGGGATTTTTTGGTTTGAGGAGCAGACCAGTGCTGCCGGCGTAATGTTCGCTCCAAGTGTAAAAATTGGCTGCATCTGCGAAAAAAATTCAAAAAATTTATGTCAAAAAAGTGTTGGGGCGAAAAATCTTTGTAATTTTTGTGATGCTGTCCGAATTTCGCTACAGAATTCGACGAGAAATCCCAAAAAATTCGAAATTTTTTCACTGAAGACTAACCATGTCAAATTCCAACATTTAAAAACATCAGGGCTTTTTGAGACACGCTGTAGTTGAACAGTGAAAAATTCACAAGAATGATAAAAATTATCAAACCTATATTGTGTAGCTTCAATGCATCTTCTTCGGCTCCTTTTAAAAATGCGCCGATGGCTCCAAGATAGCCTTCGTGCCGTAAGAACATTGCTTGAATTTCACCCTGAAATTCCAGATTGTTATCAATTCCATTAAAACTTATGTAAAATATAAATTTGGTATGAGTTTTGAAATATGAGCAGAAAACTTCAGTTTACTCCGCTCCAATAATTTATAGCGTAAGAAATAGTCCGCATTGTAAATGGGTGACCTCGAATAAAGTATCCGCCAAAATAGATTCGTTTCAAGTTGGCGTTTTTGGCATAGAGGTACGCGATTTGACCGATACAGTTGCTAATCATCAACAATAAACTCCTGACTAAGTCTCTTTCTTGATAGTCCGGTTCTAGAAAAAAACACAAAGTTAAATTTCATCACTGTGTATAACTTCGAGGTGGGATAGATTGAAAAAACCATACTAATCTCGATTGAGAAATTGATGAAATTCATGAAAAATACCAAAAAAATTACCTATAATTCAATTTTTAAGCATGATCATCTGAGAGAATGTAAGGTATTTCATTTTTATACCTACTATTATTAGAACTATCGCCGTCTTTGTGTGATCGGACAGTTTTCCCGAAACTGCTGGCTATGACGTCGCCGTCGAGTCCCAACTTTTGATAGGCGCCCCCGTAAATATCGCGAACCAGCATATCGACGTGCCTATGATCGCCTTCTTCCGCTAAAGCCAATAAATCGTCGAAACTCTGAGAACAAAAAAGAATTGTCAAATTATGTTGTAATCAAAAGCTAAATTTAAATTATAAATTTGAACTAAAGTACCAACACTTTTGGTAACTACTTTAAATAACAGAACACTTACAACGTTATTCAATCTTGGACTTCTTCAATTTATTCAATTTAAAATTTTTTTCATCTGACTTCCAGTATTATTTTTGATTTTTCATATTTAATATTGACATTTTCCACAATTTTCGATCGAAATATGTCAAAGTTTGCTATCCAGTTCGCTATCTTTAAAATGGCTCACTTTCGAAGAACTGCTCATCAACGACCCCATACCCCAAAACGTGCCTCCTCCTAACGACGTACCACCCACTCTTTCGTAATCTCGATCACTTTCGACCTTAAAATTTGCTTTTTTTCATAAAATTTGTCATGTCTAATTAAAATACCGAATATTTACTTTGATGACGCTAACACCGGAACCGATATTAACCAAAAGATAAGGGAAAATGTGGCAAGAGTCGATATTTTGGAATTTGTAAGGATTCGGTTCGTGATGATGATAAGAGAATGATTCGTCGGGTATGTTTCGCAATAGAAAATTGCAACCTTTGATAAGGCATTCGATTTCATCTTCTTTTCCAACTCTGAACATGATAAATTGCAGAGATTAGTCCCAGTTCAGTTTTTTTGGGTTTCCTGTTTCAGATTTACTAATTTCAAAATCGCAGATTTTTACTGTTTAAGACAAAAAAACTCACACTGCAGCCATCTCAGTGAAAATCGTGTGGAAGCATCGACAAATATGAGAAATATATCGATATGCCAATCTGTCACATGGTCAAAAGCGATTACTCTGAATCATCGAGTTTTTGATAGAATGAAGGTTGACAAAAACTAACTTTTCAAAACGTTGAATTTTTGCTTGCTGTTCAAATTAGAGCAAACAGGCTCTAATTAGAACAACTCGCGTCATAAGTAGACTGTTGGAATGAATTGAAATTGTTCATTTCCCGCGAATTCTAATTGAATTTTCAGCTCGTCTGCGTGATTAGGCAGTTCTAACTATTTAAAACTGTGATCATATATCATGTGTGGTCACGCTTGGAAATTTAACCTATTGGAGAAATAATTCTATTGGAAAAGTTCAGAGAAGAAACCTTTGCAAATGTAAACAGCTTTACTCTCAAGTTTTAACAGTTTTTGAGTATCGAGATTTTTGTTACAATTTGAGTCAAACAATGCCTGAGTTCAGACATCAGAGAATACGAAAGGGTCCATATAAACAAATATCAACAGACTAAATTCCAAGTCATTCCAATCAACTATCGAAAACTTTTATAATATTCCCTCCTGGAAATATTAATCTCTGTTTTTTGAAAAAATGCTTGTACATGAAAAAACTGTTCAATGATGACACACAAAAAATGGAAATCGGTGTGTTTAACCTCACCATTCTGTTGCAATATATTTCAGATGAAAATAAGATTTGTTCAGCCAAGAGTTTTGTGAGTAGTCGGCTCAGAAAGATTAGGGAAGAAAAAATCTGGAATTTCTAAACGTAATTTTACGTAATTTTTAAATATAATCATACTTTGGTTTGAATCGAATTTTGACTGAACACGCAATAATTTGTCATATGAAGTTATATTTTTTGAAATATACTTACAATAACACAGCGTCTAAAACTTGTGAAAACAAGGAAAAAATTTAAAAAAGTCTCTTTCCGGTTGACCGGAAAATCCCTAATGAATTGGGCAACATTCTACATTATTAATCCGGTAAATTTTAATCATAAAAATATGATTTTTCTAATACTAGTATCAGAGGTCCCCAAGGTCGAAAATTTAGGTAGGGGTAAAATCGTAAATTGTCAGGATAGTACTTGAAATATGCCGTGACCTTTTTTTTGCTGCTAACTTTTTTTCCGAGGAGGGGGGTGATGTAGTACCCTCACCACATACAACTTACAAAAATGAATAATGCCCCTACTTTATGCTTTTTACAGTCAAAAGCATTTCCTATTTCAACTCCATTTTCCAGCTCCCAATCATGCAACTTGAATGCACTAATTATACGTACAGAATAGTCACACTTTGAAGACAGTCGTGTCAACTGATTCCTGCACATTTCAAGAATCGGGCACAACATACGTTTGGAAACATTATTTGAACCAGCATCTTCAGCAGTATGGGCTTATTCCATCACTGATAAGGCTTGGAACAGTGCTTCCAATCGAAAGTCCTGATGCTGAATGTGGCTATAGTATTATTAATCCCATTAGATTATGAACTACGAGTTTGAAACCAAGTACCACTCCTGATCCACGTCAACAGACCTCACATGTCTCAACTCATAGCAGGAAGGTATGCCACAGCTTGCGTAACCATATGCGCACAGGAGACCCAATGCAGAAGCGGGGAAAAGGAAAGGAGAGCATGAAGAGGAGGAATTTTATGAACATAATGTTTTTCTTCCCAAGGGGCGATTTTTTGATTAATCACATATACATAAGTCATTATTTCATCTCCCAATCATAAATTCAATGATTTCCTACAAGTAGTATAGATTAATGTGCTGATATCCTTTCCTAAAATCGCTATATGGCAGAAGTTGCATACTTTCCCATTATCATTTGCTCAATAAATCTGTCAAAAAGAGCAGTGAGTAATTCCTCACAATCACACATTGTGCAATTTTTCTCGAATTACTATAACCTACAGGGGAGAGGATGAGGTCTACCAAAATTTTTTGCTATAGTGAGCTGTTTTTATGGGGGTAGTAAATGAATTTCCAAATCTAAGACGGGGGTAATACCCCCCATGGGGTACTCTGACTAGTATATAGTGCTTCAAGTGTCGAGTTCTGGAACCAATCTTAACTTACGTCAACTTCAACTTTTCCGAAATAAGATCGTAATATTTATGGGCTCCACCGCCGGTCGCTTTAATAACTTTCGAAACATCCGACGAACCGTTTGAATTTCCACCATCCTGACCGCCGACGGACATTTTTTCGCGAATAAAATCCATGCAACTTTCCATATATTTAGTTTCGAATTTTATAAAATGTAATCTAATACCTTCGACGTTCGCCTCGGAAACGCCGTATAGGCGATTCTGAAAAAAAGGAAAAATATAAATTAGAATAACACGCGAAATTCTGAATTTAGCGAATTTCGAAGAAAATTCTACAATAGCTCGTTCTTACTAAACCATTAGCCGTTGGCGGTGTGACCAGAGTAGTTTTCTTGAAAACAGTCGAACAATATGCTAATTTCACCAAAGAACCGCCTAAAAGTTTATCAAAATTTCAATTACATGATAAGTACATAATTGTCAGTTTTCTTACCGATATCAACGGCGAAACGCTTGGCGTTGCGCAAGTTGCGAAAAACTTGATCAAATGGTAACAATATACTTTTTGCGTAATCGCCGTGTGGAATCCGATCCATTTGTTCACAATCGATCATAACAATGAAATTCTTAGAAAAAAAGAGTGATAACGTCAGCGGTGAAAGATCGACTTAGACAATCCATTTTTTCAAGTTTATAATTTTTTTCTCACATAATTTGATCTGTGAAATTTAACGTAACAAAAACTTGATCATCATCCCGTCCCGTCATGGGTTAGTAAGAGCTGCCTAATAAGTGATTTAACTAGCGTGGTGTCTCGATTGTCCGACACCCTTATATTATGTTGATCAGCAAAAAAATCTTCGGTTACAACGGTAAATTAGAGCATTGTCCACCCACAATTCTTAAACGTTAGTACATTTTTCACCAATGGACAAAAAGGTCCGAGCGAATGTGAAAAAAACAGCAGAGGTCATCCGGTGCAATGCGGAGGACGGAAATATTTTGCGATTTTGATCTTCCAAAATAATACATCCGCAAGCAGATAAAAGTTTTGGTTTCGACCCCGAATTTCCCTTCCACTCGTGGAAAAAATATCTTGATTGTGCAAGGAAATTTTTGCATGCACACACTAGAATTGGTTAATTTGCTTAATTTTATCAGTAAAAGGACTCGAAAGTTATTTTCTTTTATTTAACTCGAATTTTGCCGCTTTTCAACTTTTTAGAACTGAATTTCAGAAGAAATATAATTTGAAGTATACTACTAAGACTGGTTTCCCCAAATCGTGATTTTTAGGGGTTTGACATAGAAACGGTGCATTTTGGTACGTGCGGCTCTTTCCGCACGTCTATATTTACGCTTCAATTAATCGTTGATAGTTTTCAATATCTAAAACGCATACATGTAATTAGGAGCGGCAGTGCTATAGGAACCCCAAAAATCGTCAGCCATATGACTAGCCATTAGATGACCCCTAGGATTTCCCAATCATGTGGATAGCCGGGTCGGTAGGCAAGGGGGTTGGGCGGCCATGCCTAACCCCCCCCCCAAATTTTTCAGGTGTCAAAAAGGGCACTTATGGAGTTTAGCGGGTACAGATTTTTTTCCAAAATTTTTCAAAATTTGCATATTTCCGGCTAAAATGATGACGCTGATTACGAATATGTTAGTAGTTTTCCATAAAATCAATTATTTCAACTGCAAACAGGATGTCCTACGCCAAAATTTTTTTTGCGAAATTTGCATATTTGTGACTATGTTATGGGCAAATCGGTGATGCTGATTACGAATATGTCAGTAGTTTTGCATGCAATCAAACAAAAAGTTTAAAAAGACCGTGATCTTGTGCCCACCTAATGGCTTCAGGAACTGTTGCCGCCACCAAGTATAAATTTTTGAGCCGGACCGGAAAACCGGGTAAAGCACGAACAATATTGGCCATATTAAAAATTTAACAAAAAAAACGTCCAAATAAAATACACTGCACTGATTCAAAGTTAGTTATTGACTATTGTGTTTGTGTATTGTGTAAAGTTTAAACTATTTTTTTACGCAATACGCTGTAACGTTGATAAAAAATGTTCACTGTTAATGTTTTTTGATCAATATGTTTGATTGCATGCAATACTACTGGAATATTCGTAATCAGCATCATCGATTTGCCCATAACTGAGTCACAAATATACAAATATTGCAAAAAATATTTGTCATAGAACACCCTGTTTGCAGTTGAATTATTCGATTTCATTGAAAACTAATAACTTATTCGTAATCAGCGTCATCATTTTAGTCAGAAATGTGCAAATTTGGAAAAATTTTGGAAAAAAGTTCCATACCCCCTAAACTTCATGAGTGCCAAAAAAAGCAAAGGTACCTTTCGTTTTTCTCGAAGAAAAAGTCCAGTCAGAAATACTAATTTTACAGTAAATTGAGTGAAAAAATATGTGCCCCCGTCCGCGAAAAAATTCGCGACTAAAGACTTGAGGCTAGCTATAT
The DNA here is from genome assembly GCA_963922205.1 of Romanomermis culicivorax. Classification (NCBI taxonomy): domain Eukaryota; kingdom Metazoa; phylum Nematoda; class Enoplea; order Mermithida; family Mermithidae; genus Romanomermis; species Romanomermis culicivorax. The sequence continues at coordinate 607,557 of CAWUHX010000135.1, read as the reverse complement.
GTTTGTTAGACATATGTAGCGACTCCCAAAGTTTGGAACGGGTATATTTTAGCTGAAACTCTCAAATTTGCTCAAAGTGGGCTTATCCAAGTAGTTTGACACTTGAGAAAGCCAACCAGCACATTTTCAAAGCGCGGAAAAGAGTTTGAGTTGAACAATTGGCATTTAGGCGTGTTTTCAAAGCATGGAAAGACAGCTTAGGCTGAAAAATTCACATATTTAGGAAAATGTAAAAATTTACATATTTGTTTAAAAGTGTTCCAAAATAATGGAATTTTTTTACGAGTCGATTCCCTTCCCAATTATGGTCTAAACTGGCATTTCCGGACTCCTCAAGATGTCAGCTAACCAGATCAGTTCGAAAATCCCGGAACTCATTTGCATAAAATCTCCACACATGTCACATACTCATTGTCTCTACAGAAAAATCCTACCTACATCAAAAATCGAACCTGGTCCACCAACCTAAGGGCGTAATCCGTTTACCACTACACAATTTCCCCAGAAAATATCAACACTATATTCCTTTAAGACCCTTGATACTATTTAAACTAACAACTTCATTTAGAAGAGCCTCAACAGCGCTGCGCCCTTCGGGTGTTTTTGGTGAAAAAATTTTGGAAATTCGAAGAAAATTTGGACTCTTTCGTTGAATGGCGAAGAAATTGAGATTTTCAAGTGTGATAAGTGCATTCTGGTGCACTTCTTCAGAAGGTCAATTTAATAAACGTCAATCAACGCAAAAGTTCGGGTTGCAAACGTTATAAAATGCCAGGCCCCGAGAGAAAAAATTGAGAATTGATGAAAAATCTCTATTTTCGGCTAAATACTGACGGTCTCTCAACGATTACAAAATGGGACGAACTAGCTTAATTGATAGAAACTGTTGAGCATTGATTAGTTTAGTAGTAAGTAAAATTTTGAGATTTTAACCCTTCAAAGTCCACCAAAATGCATCTTTTTGGTTATGAATTCCCGAAAAATTTTTTTTTATTTCCAAATTTTTTTCCACATAAGACCTCATTTGAGGACAGCGCTTTTTTTGTGCACGGACATTTGTGCCAATTGGCACAAAGGGCCAAAAAAATTTGTGCCAATGTCACAAAAAATTTTTTCACTCTAAAAACGTACTGAAAAAAATAAAACTGTTTTGTGTCAAAAGTTATAACAATATGCCCTGTTTTCGATCTAAATTGAGTCGATTCGCACGTGCTTTTGTCATGTCCATGGGCTTTCTGTATTATTGATATTTCTTGTATTTCTTTGCATTTAATAAATTTCTTTTCTTTCTTTCAAGTTTGATAAAAACTAACTAAAGATACTTTCACCGCATTCATTTGCATAAAAATCGTGCCCGCTGTATTTTCTCTAACCACGTCAGCGAGATAAGAAAAACTGATCTGAAAAACGGTTTCTACGATCCGAATAGAAATTGAATGTTTCAAAAATTCAGATGTTCTTATAGACTTTTTGTCATGAAGTTTTTCTTTACTTTTCGGCCTCCTTCCTAACAACTATATTAAAGATTAAATTAGGATGCCTTGTTTATAATTAATTTCTCCTGAAAAAAGTCAAGTCGAAAGTCGCTTCACGTAGACTTTTGGTTGAATAATTGTGCCAAAAATGTCAATTTTTTTTTTAATCAATCACTAAAAATATAAGTTTCGGTTCTCAATCTAACTGAATGAACAGAGGAAGTAAAGTTAACAATTTCTATTCTTTTAGCCGGTGGTCGTCATTGACAATCTCAAAGTCTGTTGCGATAATACAAATAAATTATTCGAATAGAATCCGCTCGCGTTCGAGACCTTCAAAGGAAAGTAGTCAATATTAAAAACAATAGAATCGGCACGAAGCGCCGAAAAAATTTTGCGTTTTCAGCCCTCAAAATGATTAAAAATCAAGGAAATTTAACCTTGGACCAGTCAAAAAATTTGTGCCAATTGGCACAAACGCTCAAAATTTTTTGTGCCATTCCAAATTTTTTTGTGCCAAAAACCATGTTTTGGCACAAAAAAACACTGTTTGAGGAACATGTATGTTCCTAAAATTGGAATTGTCAAATGAATTTTCTACAGTACATCATCAGCAAAATTTTGATTATAATGTGAAACGTACAACTTGCTGAAATGCTCATGAAATCGTCAACTATGTACTCGAAAGTTTTTGGGAAATCATCCGTACTTTGGTAAATATCGTAAAGAAAAGAACCTAAAGTTTACAGCACTTCAACATTTCAAAATTTCAAAGGTGCATTTCCAGAAAAAATACGCCCTGAAACAAGAGTTCTTTCATCATGGAGATATTCAGATGACATGATGTTGAATTTTCGGCATGTGAAATATTTTTAGCAATTTATATGCTAAGAAAGCCTGTCATTTAAAATTCATCGAAGTGCTGGTCTGTTCAGATTCAAAGCTATGGGGCTTTGGAAATGTGTTGTACCAATTAATCATGGCACCGTGCTCTGATTGTCGTATAGGTCATGTTCACGTTCATTTTCATAATATCTTTTGTTCAATATACTGATCTCAACAGTCTAAGTTGCTGCAATAATCATCGCAATCTATATGACGATTTTTCGGGAAAAATTAGAGACGCGAGACAAATTGACGCCGTTAACTGCCATCAGTGTTGATTCCATCATTTGAAAACTGGTTTTTTCACACTTATGACTAATCGACCAGCAGTCGAGCATAAATTTTCTTCATTATTGGTTCGCTTCATTGACGCAAGATCTTGTCACACAAACAATAATAACCTTCAGATTTTAGTTATTATGATTCTACTCCCAATACGAAAATTGTGCTCATTCTATGGATTTACAATTTTTACTGCAGTGATACTATATTCTATCAGTGCTAAAACGCAGGATGGAATCACAACTACAACGTGAGTTGATGATTTTTGTATAAATACTCGACGTCAGCAAGATTAGTGGAGATATGATTTTTTGTAAAACGCTCAATTTTCTATTTTTCACGAAGTGAATTCTCTAGTACTGTTGACTTTTTCGAATTTTCACAGGCAGAATAGCGTTTTTGGAAAATTATACAACAAAATCAAGAAATTACCCGAATCACTATCAAACAAAAATTCCGTCTCCACAACTATCACCACTACAGTAGTTACGACGACTGAAGCACCGTGAGCTAATGGGTGATAACTTGAGAGACATTTTGAGTCTAAAAATGTGCATATTTTAGAAAACGTGGAGCTCTGGGAAATTTATACCATAAAATTAAACAGCTACCTGGAAGTTTGATGAAAAATGCGCAAACGACGACGACCATTCCAGCCACCACGACAGAACAACCGTAAGTGCGGAAAGTTTCGGCATTTTAAAAGATGGGCAGGTTCAGTTTACTGTATCCATATTTAATTTTTGTTAGTTTGTATTATTGGCATCTATTTCAATTTTTTGGAATCTGTCTTTTCTCTCACTCCTTTTCTTTCACACAAATTTTTTCGTTTCATCTTTTTCAGATCTGGCGGTATGTTAGGAAATTTGTATCACAAAATAAAAAAATTGCCGGAAAAATTTACGAATAAAACCAAAAATATGGCCAACGAAGCTTACGCCGAAGCTCAATATTGCAAAGATAAAATTAATTTCAATAGAAAATTGGCCGAATTGACGTCCAGCGGCAGCAACGTTTTTTCTTTACAGACTTTGAAACAATCTTACAATATGACCAAAGAGTATAGGAGATTGAAAGAAGAAGGCAAAAAGTACAAACTTTGCAGCAACAGATCGGCATTGAGTTGGAAAACCGCCATGGCAGGATCTTTATTTAAGAGATTGACCATTGGATCGTGAATTGAAGTGAAAAGTTGTTGGTCTGTTTTTTATAAAATGTTTCCAAATAGAAAAGTGACACTGTTGTCAAAATCGTTTACATAGTCCTTACTGTAAAATTTTTCATTCGAAAAATTGGTAAAGCTTGGGTCAGTATGCTCAAAAATTTACAGTCCTGTACGATATATTGTTTATCAGAAAATCGTAAAAATCTGAAATACTACTTACATTTCACTTTCATTATTTGTCAAGAAAAACAGACTATAGCTTAATGCCCTTGTTATTACAATAGAGTTACTTATTTAAAATTACAATAATTTCTGCGATAGAAGATCGACCTATATACTGTTCTAAAGGGAGTTTTTCTAATGTGACGTCAAGTATATATTGAACGTTCACATCATCTTGATATTCCAGTTTTTGCAGCTAACGGTGTTTCTTTGAAAAATTTGAAAAAATTCAAATGAGTTTGTAAAAAATTCTTGACCTGGAGAAATTCATATTTTTTCAATTTATTGTATTCTCTATTTGGGGATGGAATCATTTCTTCTTGATAAAAGCAAGTTGTCAATCCCAAAATGAAATGACCTTAAATTCGATTCCGATTCTTAGAATTGATTATGCATTGATAAATAGGTCATTCACAGAAACATTCGTTTATGATACTGCCACACATTCCATGGAAAAAAAGCCATTTTTTGACCTTCAAATTTGAAAAATATTTTCTGTAGTCACGCATATCATCCTCAAACCAGTTTCGCTAAATCCAACTTTTATGCTCATTTATTGATTGAGTGGTAATGTTCACAGTTCCTATTTCATAGCGCATTGACTGGCACTGTTAGCTTTTGTAAAAGAAGCAATATTTTTGAACATTCATTTTCCAGTACATTGTGCATGATGATGCTATCTCGTATTAGCATTACTCTACTCGAGCCATGATTCCATGAAACGAAGTTCACTGCTGAAAAACATGCTGATTTTATTATATATTTTCGTTATTGGAACACTTGGTAAGCTCGGATTTGGATCAATTTGCATTATCATATATCCAACTTTTCCAATATTTTATAGGTCAAAAACTGTGCATTAACGAAGACAGGTGTATTTTGGATCAGAAAACTTTGAAATTTTCGGCTTTAGGCGATTGGGGCGGTTTACCAGTGTGGCCTTACTATTCTAGAGCTCAAAAAATTGTAGCTCAAGCCTTGGGCGAATTGGCGAAAACTGAAAAGATCGATTTTCATTTGTCGTTGGGTGATCATTTTTATTTCGTCGGTGTCAAAGATGATGACGATTCGAGATTTGAAGTGAAAATCAAAATATTATTCTCCTTGATGACAATGCTGCGCACGAGTTCCAATATTTCTGATTTTTAGCCCAAATTCTGGAAAAATTACTCTATTTGAGAAGAATTTCATATAAAATTTTCTACATACAGCGACAGTTATGATGTAAAAGCTGATTGCAGAACATCAAAAATGTATAAAATGTATAAAATATTTCTACAGCATCATGACTTCATAATTTTTACCTTCCTCCAGTCAACATTCGAGAATATCTACGTTCACCCATCGTTGAAGACCACACCCTGGTACATGATGGCCGGAAATCATGATCACCTGGGAAATATCAGTGCACAAATTTCCTATACGAAAAAGAGCGGTCGTTGGTAAAAATGTATATTGACATTAATATTTTCGGGATAACAAGGTTTAATAGACTTTTCACAAACTACAGTAAACCAGATTTGATGAATTCAAAACTTTGTTACTTCAACTTATTCTCTTACATACATACTTATCTTTTTTAGGAGGTTCCCCGATTTGTACTACACAATAAAATATCGACTGACCAACGGAGTGGACATCGATATAGTGGTCATCGATACAGTAGTCTTATGCGGCAATTCGTTAGACGGCGAATTTTACACCAATTTACAATATTTGTTTTCTTCGTCCGAAAAACCTAGCGGTCCGCGGAACAAGACGGCCGCCCATGACCAATGGCGATGGATCGAACAACAGTTGAAAGAGTCCAAGTACTGGAAATTGAACTTATTCATAATATTCATATTCATTTTCCACAGTTTAGGTTTATAAATTTAATCCGCAGATTTTGCGATCATTTCCTATTTAAATAAACGAAAATTTGATAGATTTTGTTCGTTTACAGAAATTTCACAGAAAACTTGATTCTTCACTGTTTCTAAACTATCATGTCTTCTGTAATTAAAACCAAAGCCAGGTATGACTGGCCCAAAAAGTCATAATAATTTGTGAATTATCCAAATTCACGAACTTTGAGCTGTCGTTTTAGGACGGCAGTTCTCCACTTCTTAAGGAAGTTTTTATAGAAAATGATTTCATTTTTGAAGAAACTTCCTATGATGTGCAATTCAAATGGACGACAATTTTTTTTGTGTGAACTTTTGTATCCCTAAATTAAAATAAATGTCTCGAATTCAAGTTGGAGTTAGATATTCTAGTCAAGATATTCGTTGTGAAACATCACTGTACGTACATCATTTTGCAGTGGAATTGATTCTAATTTTCACAAAAAAGCAGTGCATTCTTTAATGATAAAACTGTCATCACTCATATGTACAATTAACTGACTCCAATATGAAGGTAGAATATTTGTATTGTAATGACCTTATCGCTACTTTCGTTACTGGCCTTGAAACATAATTGCACGTCAATTCACAGTTGCATAGCTGAAATTTTCACAAAGGAATAAATGTTCATAAAAGCTATTACATTACTCATGAACTCATGAAAGGTGATTACAGTTCTACCGTAGTGAAATAGGCACTTATTTTCTACACGAGGCTTATGAAACATAACGGCTAAATTATTGTTTCAGCACCAAGTGCTGACCTTTCATCTTGTTCAGGAGATTATGCTGATCATTTTTCATCTATGCTAACCCAGCCGAAACGATTCCTGAAGGCGTGCGATGCTTCCGAAGATTGACCAATTTAGGTTACCTTAGCTAAGCCTTAGGCTCGGGCTCACGCTAAAGCCCAGGCTAGGGCTCAGGCTCAGGCTTAGGCATAGGCTTAGGCATAAGCCTCGGGTCAGACTTAAGCTTAGGCCCGGGTAGGCTTAGACTGAAGCTCAGGCAGGGGCTTAGGCTTAGACTCAGGCTCAGGCTTATGCTTAGGCTTATGCTCAGGCTTATGCTTAGGTTTATGCTTAGGCTTATGCTTAGGCTTATGCTTAGGCTTATGCTTAGGCTTATGCTTAGGCTAGGCGTATGCTTAGGCTTATGTTTAGGCTTATGCTTAGGCTTATGCTTAGGCTTATGCTTAAGTTTATGCTTAGGCTTATGCTTTGGCTTAGGCTTATGCTTAGGCTTATACTCAGAATTATGCTTAGGCTTATACTCAGAATTATGCTTAAGTTCATGCTTAGGCTTATGCTTAGGATTATGCTTAGGCTTAGGCTTAGGGTCAGGCACAGGCTTAGACTATTTTGTGATTTTCGGAACGGGATCAGATGATTTTGGTAATTGATTTGGAAAAAATTTGCGCATTTCTCATTACTAAACAACTTGTATAATTTTGCCCCAACATGGTTTCCGGTTCTTTTTTCATCTGCATTGATCATTGCAAATGATAAGCTGTCAAAAAGTATCCATTTTGTTGAGTTTTAGACTTCATTGCTAAAAACTGTTCCTTACCAAAAATCACCACGGGTAACATAGCTTCAAATTTTCATGACAGAAGGGCCATTCAATTGGCTCCACCATGAAAG